>OY282559.1:124268033-124748033 GCA_958295665.1 Tipula vernalis
GATGAATGCGTTTATAAATCACGATTAATATTTAAAGTGCAGTTTTGAAAACCAAAAATTATTTAGAAGCCTTTACAGATGAAACAACAGAAGACCTAAAAAGGTGGATATTTTTCAATGTATAACATAACATGCACTGCAACGAATAATCTCTGTGTGAACTAATTGATTGTAAATCGGATTGTCAATGGCCCTATGTGAATAAAAGCTAAGCTCACATCGATTGAAGGTGTAGAAAACTTAGAAACCGTACGTACACCGTAGAAGCCAGTAATCGAATAAGTGTGTCTTTAGAAAACCAAAACACAAGCATCGAAGAGGTGCGAGTAATAGTAATTTTAAAGAGGCCAGGTTTTTTAAGTGTACTGTTGATTTTATATAACAATGCCAAAGGAAAACAAATTCTTCAACTTTTTTTATTACCATTAGCTTAACATTTACAGTTTCCTTTACCTTTCGGTATGCTTCGTATTTTTTGAGATGACACCTATGGTGGGTCCTTAAAGAAGCCTTAATAAGCTACTAAACACTAAAACCTTAAGAATTCTTAAGCAGCTTTTATTTACTTTATTAAATTAAATTAAATACAGGCAAACATTGGCAAAAAGAGCTTTATATTTGATATGTTACGGTGTACACTACAAATTAAAATTGTAGTCTCCAATATTAAGTTAGGAATTTAAAATTGCGATAATAATCGATTAACCAAGAAGTCGACAGAATTCTGGTGTTTAATTTAACTACATATTTAAGGTATTTTTCCTCGAAAAAAGTAAATATTTTCAGTTCTAAATATTTTGACTTATAAGAAAGTCATTACCACCACTTTAACCGAATATTCCAGAATTTTCATCGCAGAAGGATAATTTATATTTAAAATTGCAATCCCTACCTCAAATTTATTTTAATCTCTTATTACTATTCTAACGCGAATTTAAACACCGAAACCCGGAAATTGTTTCAACAGCAATTCAATTACTTTCACCCACGGTCAAGATTTAGAATGTATTTTTCAAAATAGTCCTAATAAATTGTCGGAACCCAATTCTCTGCAAATACTGAGGTTTGGCAAAACGAGTTTAGCTAAAAACGATCAACGGCAGGCAGGAGCTTTTAAAGGTATGAAGAGGCCGGATGGTTGTAGTTTGACGCACTTTGTAATTAACCATATTTCTCCTCTTTTCATGACATTAATTATGAAATGCAATGTTACTCGTGCATTTCTTCACGAGCCAGTTTTCCATATAATTCGTGCTCAAATCCATCCGGATTAGAGGTAAAATTTCAACATAATCCAATAAATTGAATTTATATAATTAATTTGAGCTCCTTTCCTCAAGTTGGTAAACTGTAAAGAGTTTCGCGCAAATTGGTCTACATTTAACGATGATGGGGAAATATTCGATAATCTAGCAAAAAAATTAAAGGATAATAGAAGGGCTTTAAAAAAGGTATAAAACTTGAGGGCAATTAGTGTCCTGAAAAATTACCTCTGCTACGCCCTGCCTCCTCTATAATAGTTCCTGGCTACAGGTATCATTTTACTATAAAATACGTAAGACGATTAACTAACATACTGTATCCCGACTGAAAAAATTTAAAATCAAACTGACGGTTTCGATATTTTATATGGAGCAATGATATTTTATTCAATATTACTACCATAATCATTCAATGTCTTCTTAGTACTTTTGTCTTCTTCTTTTTGGTACTCTTCCTTGAAGATATAATGGATGCGTGACATTTCCATGCAAGTTCATTTGAAGACGTTACATTCATTTCACTTTCGATGACAATATTTGTATTCCAACATTCTAATGTGGCGGAATAAATTCATATTTATAGGCGGAGTTAAATTCATTCGGCAAATTTAGTTCGCGTCAATTTAATTCTTTTTCAATAAGAATTAAATCCGCAACATTGAACTTAAAAAAATTAGATGTCGCGGATTTAATTCATATTGAAAATGAGATTAATTTCGTTATATAAAAATGTTCGGTGGAATAAGTTCTCGCGGAGTTAATTCGTGCCTCTGAATCAAATTACCTGGGTAATTGATAAAATTACGCATATACTCGAGTTTTTGAAAAGGCACCAAATTATCCGAGTATTCAATAATCTGTATTGGACTGAAAAAAGTTCATTACATTTGATAGGAGCTGGCTGGCTTTGTGCGAACAAAGCGCGAGTAAGTTCGACTAGTTTAAAATGTTTAGAAAATATTTTTTTGTAAATCTCACAGAATGGGCTTTTCAACAAGGTAACTTCTCCTAAGCCTATTTTCGCGACTAGCTTATCACCTCCCAAAACATCGAAACATAACATAACCTATGCTACCTATGTATTCATGGTAAACCGAGCTTCAAACTTTCATTCTCTTTGGAATCTTCACCTAATACATATGATATACTGTCTTAGAATCGTTTTGAATCGATCTTCTTTTCTTTACGAAGTAATGTGTTTGTTATGCTCCCCCCAAAATAGTCCGCTTATACACAAAATAATACCAACGAACTTTTACCAATTTAAAACTACCGGAACTTTAGCATAATCCAAAAATATAAATTACTTAAGTGCCATTAAAAATTATCAAGAGAACGGTCGACAATAGAATAAGAACGGCTTAACTGTCAAATATGTAAGCACTATCATTAAAGTTATTAACGTAATTATCGCTATAATATTCCAAAACGAAAAAAAAAATCCGGAAATTTTTTGTAACATCTCATGTTTAGAACACAAAAAAAAACTAATTTTAAATATCTCAAGTGTTTTGACTCCTTTTTAAATCCCAAATAATAACTTAATATTTCTTTTATAAATAAATCATAACGTATAATTTAGTTTTGAGGTTGTTGATAGAGAAACCACTTATTTGAGAATTACATATTCAATAATATACTCCTCGTACATGCGGAGAAGGCTAAATGCCAACAACAATAATTTTTTAATAACATACCGTACACACCACTGTACTAAAATAGGCTGTAAATTTTATTTATTTATACAATAAGACAATCAATAAAACAAATATTAAGATGATATACAAGAAAAAAAAAAAAAAATCTAACGAGGGATCGAGCACTATATACATAGTATAAAAGGCTGAGGCTGAGGAACACAACGAATATGTATATACACAAAACTTATGATTTCATCACGAAAATGTAATATAACGCTATAATTTGGAGATTATTTATGATCAGTGATTTTATGTTTTTTTATGAATATTATGTATATAACAATGTTGTTGTTGTTACTGTATCATAATCATACTTGGGCGCCAATATAATTATTTTGTTGTTCTTCTTGTTGCTGGTCTTATATAAGATTTACTCGAAAGATATTTATTAACCCAGTACAATGAATATATAGGGTGTTTGAGATTTTATACATTTTAATGTTGATGACATGTTTGGTGGTCTTTAAAAACGAAAAAAATTGTTTTTGGTTTTTTTTTGGTAAATTTCATGTAATCAATTACACCAATTATATTTATATGAGAAAATAAAAACATTTTTTAATATTTTTATGTCTATATGAGGATGTTGAAATGCATATTATCGAATATGAACGAAACAGGCGATGATTGATTGATTATGTTAATGAGATGAATTATGGGCGACTAGAGAACTTTCTAATGTAAAAAAAAAATCGATTGGGCCATGTTTTATTCGAATCAGTTCTACGTTCTGCAATTACCTGCTCCAAAGCGCAGCACCTCTCGCAATTTTGACAAACGAGGTAATTAACTCTCGATATAATGTAGATAAATACGAATTTTGATTTGATTGATTGGTAAATGAATTTTTGTCTTTCACGTTAACCTTTTCGAAACTATGTACATATGTATATACGCAACAGCGAAGAACAATTTAATTATAATTTAATAGATTTGTTTTAAAATTTTTAATTGGTTTCTAAAAAGACGAATTTAATGAGCGCTTGAATGATCTTGGTGGTGGTCCAAGACTAAAGAGCATGACTTTGTAATTTTTATTTTGTAAATTTTTGTTTTTTTTACATAAACTATATATATGTATGATCGATAGATTAGTTTATATTTATATTGGCGTTTTTTAATGTTTTCCGGGTTAAAATAAACTTTCGGCATTCTCTTCGATTTCTGCCCTCCACTCGTATATTTAAAGTAAATTTGGACTAATAGCAGAGCCTTCTAGAGTATGGAGCCATAATCTTAATGACGTATTTTTTAGAAGCTTTTTTAGTGGTATAACTTTTCACTGATTTCCATAGGAATCCATAGTAAAAATGGTGTTTTTTAGCTTCAAGTTTTTCAATGAAAGAAGCAAAAATATTTTAAAATGTTTACATAAAAGTTATCTACATATCTTTAAGAACAATATACAAGAAGGCCATATTGGTATTAAGTAAATATTAATTGCAGAAATATTAAAATTAAATTATTTCTAAAATATATTTTTTCGAACTTTCATTTTGAAAAATACATCTAAGTTGGCTCTGACGAATTCAAATAATATTTGCTACATTTCTCTTTAGTTTTACTAGTGTACGTAAGATGTCTAAAATGGTTACAAAAAAATACGAAAAAAAATTATTAAATCGTAAAATTATCACACGTTCCTATATTTGTTTTGCTTTTCCTACAATTTTTTTACTAGAAATTTCCCCAGGTGGTAATTTTTGATACGATTTTTCCAAATTTTTACGGCGATCACTGCCATCTATGTAATGTATATTGACTTAATGACCAAACGAATTGTAGTAAGCTTTTATTTCAATTTGACCAGAATGCTGTTGTTATGAATTTTTTTTTATATTTTGGTTTAAATAAATCAATTATTACAAGAAAATGAAAACGATTTACTTAAACGATATTCATATGTGTTGAAATTCAAATATTTATGAAAGTATTTCAGAAATCATAACTAAGAATTTGTAACGTTATCCTTTAAAAATTTGTCTTAGGAAAAAAAAGTGATTTACTATGAAAAGTTTCGTTTTTTCCTCGTTTCCTCGTGTGTTTTACTATGAAAAGGTTCGTTTTTCCTCGTTTCTAATTCCCTTATAAAAGCACAGATTTTTTCATTATGGCTCTATAAAATACAGGATGCTCTGCTAATAGCCATTCAGAGGTGGCGCTTTGGTTCAACAAATTTAGTGTGCGGCCCATTTTGTGCTTTTGCTTAATTAATTTATTTCAAAACTTATCTGTTCGTGTTTTTTCCCGGAAGTTTCATTGACAATTAATTATGATTTGAATTTAGGTTTATATTATAATAATAAAGGTAAGTGTTTGTCTGTGTTTGTATGCAAAGTACCACCAAATCAATGGCACGCATTGATCTGAAACTTTTATCATAGGTGGACTATAATATGTGGAATGTAATAAAATAAATGTAATAATAATGGTAATAGTAAAGGTAAAATTAATAATAATGGTAGCAGTAATGGTAATAGTAACGACAATGGTATAGTTAAAGGTAAAGCTAGAGATAATGGTGGTGGCTAAGGCAAAGGTAAAGAAAAAGGTAAAGGTAATGGTAATGCTAGCAGTAATGGTAATGGTAAAGGCAATTGTAAAGGTACAGGTAATGGTTATGGTAAAGGTAACAGTAAAGATCTAAGTAAAGATAAATGTGTAGGAAAAGTAAAGAGAAAGCTAACTCTAAATGTAATGGTTATGGGGTAAAGGTAAAAAGGTCAAGCTGTAAAACCATTAATTGGATCGGTTTTTCGAGCGAAGGTTTCCATTTTTTTTTTTTTTTTTTTCGCAAATAGCGCTGTTCAACTGAAAGCATTATTTTATCCAATGGGCTCACAAAATCAGGTGGATTTCACACCCCTGAAAACCCTTTATGTCTTTAGTTTCAATAAAGGACTATACATGAAAGTGCCGTTTACCCTCGCTATACCACCGCATGCACATGGTTCACGCTTTATCGAATAATAATACAATGGACGCCTAATGTTACAAAGAGGGGATATTAAGTGGCCACTAGATGGGATTTGTTAACCATTTAAACCTACTTTTCTTATACTTTTCCCACTGTAATGAAATTATAATGGGTCTAAAGGTGGAGAAAATCTCGACAAAACGGACACCGAATTACGCAAGGAACACAACAAATGCCATAATAATTATTGATTGATTGATTGATTGATTGATTGTGAATGTACGGCCAAGCATTATAGCAAGTCTCCCGGACTCCCGGGCACACACCGTACACCCGTTTACACATAACAAAACCGAAGGATAGGATAGGATTATTAGTTGGGACAGACTCGACCCGGTTACAGACACCAATGCGATCGATAGTTAGTAAATAGACGGCACAAAAGACAACACAATCTAACTACATTTTTAGATGATCGTTTCTCTGGAATCCAGGGCCGGATACTCAGGACTCCCTAAACCTAAATTAAAAATTATTAATGTTGTAATTTCCCCCTGTTCGCCTTTCATTAATTTACCTTATAAAATAATTAAGAAAATCTAAAATTACTAAGCTAAAATTATAATTATAATTACAATTACAGTAGAACTCGCTTATAGCGAACACTCAAGGGACACAATTTTGTTCACTATAGTCGGCTGTTCATTTTAATCAAATATTCGTTTACGTTTATAAACGTAGTTCTTTGTTTGTAGTGTATAAGAAAAAATATGTGTTCGTGCAAATTCAAGGCACAAAACTATATGACAAAACTATATGATCATTATAAGCTTTTGTTCGATATATACATGGTTTGGTATAAACAGATTTTACTGTATTATAAAAAACATCATTATAACAAAATAAAGATAAATTTAAATAAAATAAAGTTGAAATTAAACTTTCATGATTTGTTATGAGTGTACGACCAAGCATCATAGCAGGATCTCCCGGACTCCCGGGCCCATGCCGTATACCCGTACACATATAACAAAACCGAAGGATTGGACAGGATTATTAGTTGGGACAGACTCGACCCGGTTACAGACACCAATGCGATAGATAGTTAGTAAATTATTAGTACAATATATAATAAATAGGTTAGCACAAGACAGCACAATCTAACTATATTATTAGATGATTATTTCTCTGGAATCCAGGGCCGGATACTCAGGACTCCCTAAATCCTAAATCTAAAACAGGGCTTAAAAAAGTATTAATTATTAATGTTGTAATTTCATCCTTGTCCGTCTTTCATTAATTTACCTGATAAAATATGTATTAAAACTTTAAAATAACAGCGCTTATTTCCTTATTAATGGTCCTTTTATATCCAATTAAAAATTATTACTTAAAACTAATTAAACCGTTTAAACATAAAATTTTACTTAAAACTAAACATAAATTTCCTACCGATCAAGAAAAAGCGAATAAATAATTAAAAATTCAATTATTTTATAAAATTTATAATAAATAATTTAAAAATGATAATGTTACAGCACCACAACAGCCTAAAATCATCAATAATTCAGTTAGTGCTATAAGTAGTATGTATATCAAGAATGAACAAATAAAATCAATATATAATTTCCCAGGCAATTCTGAAAACTAATTTTAATTAATAAATCACCATAATATTAAAGCTAATTCTGAATTTCAGAATTAATTTAATCTCCATATGAAAGATTGATTCTGGCACTATGTTATATTCTGAAAATTGAATTATTTATTAGCAAATTAAGGAAGAGAAACCTTTAAATATTTTTAATCTAAATTAATTATTATATATTAATGAGCAAAACACAATATATTACATAGAAGAATTACAAAAATTAACATTTTATGAAATTGCCTATGTAAACTCTCCCACTTCTAAGCTAAAAAACAAAAGAATGTTTAAAAATTTTAAATTGTTAAGTTATAATTTAAATTCACAGCACTTGTTCCATTTGTTACCATTCTCCTGTAAATAGTTAATTAATTGTTTGCCTACTGCAACTAGATTTAAAAATAAAAGTTGAAAATTTATATTTAACCATACTATTAAATTTAAATTAATCGACAATTTCCTACAAATCTAGAAAAAGGAAATTAATAATGTAGAAATAAATTATTTATTTATAAAAGTAAATAATATAATTTAAACATTGATCGTAATACTACGTAAAAAAGTCTAGAATATCAATAATTTAGTTAAGTACTACATGTACCTATATATGATATTTACTAATAAAACACAATTAGAGTTTCCCAGGTATCCCTGAAAATTAAATTGCTTTACTACATAATTAATAGAAATTAACTTTAAATATAATTTTATTTTATTTATCACTAACTAATTTATATAAATTAGTTAGTGATAAATAAAATAAAATAGATAACAAGTTTGAAGTTTCTGGATGTTGAGCGAGAATTCACCAATATTTCTGTAGCTTGGAGACGATCTAACAATTATATATAATTATATATACTTAATATCAACTGGACCATCAGACAAAAATACCCGAACAAACTATGACACTTTGATATAATTAAATTAAATTAAATTGACAAAAAGTATTGAAATATTTTCATCAATACCTCAAATAATTTTGCAATGCAATGCAGTTTACAATATCATATAAAAGGGAATTTCCCTTATCCTTTATAACGTACGATGCTATTCATTTAATTAGTATAATATTTCAATCTATATACATAAATATTTAACGAAATAGCAACATTAATATAAATTACAATTAAATACCAATAAAGTGATTGATTTTAGCAGAAGATAATTTTTGATAATTGCAACGACAAGAAACTTATCAAAATAAATCCCTACAATATGTAATATCAAACGGTAGCATCAGTTTCAAAAAAAGAAATTTATTGAAACCAAATCAACACAAATAAGCAACGTTGTAAACGCCCACGACTTTAACTAAGTCGACTGAGCGGTAATTTGCACGAGTAGCAAAATCAGCTACCCCAAAATCAGCTCCAATGATTAATCCCGAATGTCATCCAAATATTTATGTCTGATAGTGTACATATTCAATTGATTTGCTTCAACTTAGTCATTTTCGCAACCCAAAAATAAACTTATAAAATATTAGACTACCTAAATAAAAATCCAATTAGCATCATTTACCAATTGAAGAGATCACCGCCACCAAAAACCTGAACCTAATCAATAATTCAGAAATTTATCTCTTTATTAATAAATAAGTACAAATATATCCAAAATTTTAACTCAGTTCACGGACCTCATTCCCTTCCAAATCAAGCATGCAAAGTAAATAAAACAATAAATAAATGCAATGAAAATTAACCCTTACTTTCTTAAAAATGTATCGATGTGTCATATACGTAATTATGACGGATATGTGTACATCCCACCATCTAAATTTCAATAAATCCATTAAGACAACCATTAAAAAATCAAATCTTAACTTAATTTAAACCAACATTTCTAAATTCGCATTTCATTTATCTATTTATTTATTTATTTAGACAATTTATAATTTATAATATTAATTAAATTAATTAGAAAACAATTTGATTCAGTATGTAGTACCCTGTAAAAAAATTTATTAATCCTATCTAAATAAACCATTCAAATGAATTGTATAAGACAGCTCCCAATTCCAATTCGACTCAAACCAATTCGATTATACAAAGTATAAAAATCCTATTTGAGTCGAATATACAAATCCCACTGCGCTTACACAATACATGATTTCAATAATATCATAGTTGTTTCGTGAATACACAAAAAACGCAGAGATTAACAACACCTGCACTCAAGTAACAAAATCCTATACATCCCAAGTATAACAAAACTGAAAACTCGAATCGGTTATAAAATCTTTTCCGGTTTTCGTTCGAAAAAATTGAAAATGCTGAAAAGATGGTGTTTCAAATTTTTAACACATGTAGCGTTGAAGTACAAATGTATTTTTGTTTTCTGTAGACGCCATTACGATTGCGTTATACGTAAATAGTTCATGTGTTTGTTTATTAAAAAAATCGAAATCGACTGAAACTGATAGTGTGTAAAAGATAATAATTATGAAATAGGAATAAATTTATCAATAAAAGTGAGTGTTACAAGCAGACGCCTGGCCACTACTTGGTTCGACAACGATACCAATTACATTTCCGATACCTCATATCATATACATTTTTGTGGACGAAAACTTACGTGGCTACACCGTTTTTGTCATGATGAACTAAAAGTCTCATACCTCAAGAAACCCTGTATCATTACGATGCAAACTTTTCAAATGGCTGTCCTATTGTTGTTTGAGACATGTGATGTGATGACGTAAGGATATACAAGAAACGCTACAGTTAAATAATGAAATGTTACAAAAGCATATTCAAAGTTTAATTGAATCAAAATTGTTGCTGTGTGGGACAGAGGTTGGTTTTTTTGTTTTACTAGGTCTTGTACCTTGAATACAATATAATATTGTAACGCTTTTTTTCTTTACAGAAATTAGAAGATTCAACCGAAATTATTGACTATTCAAACAAAAGGACTAAGTTTAAAATTACTGCAGCTCTCCAACGTGAAACACCTCAGGAAGTTGAACATGCGATGCACGCAGTAAATGAAGATAGAAAAATGTATTTACTCAGGTGGAGTTAAAATTTATATATTATAATGAATGTAATATTGTAATTTATACATGTAATAAAAATAAAAAGTATTCTTAAAAAAAATATATTTTTAATTAAAGCTAGATTTAAATTCAAAAGTGAAATTTTGGCGCCAAAGTTTATATTATAAGCCCCGCCCACAAATTTGTCGTACCATAACCTAACTTTTTTTGTCATCATTTTCCGAGTTTTTTGGCCAACTTTCATAGGAAATCTTATAATAAGTCGGACATTAATTCGGAAAAGAATCGGAGATGAAATCAGCGAAATGTCAGAAAAATACAAAAATTTTCGGATATAAAAATACTTGGGATATACTAAAACCAAAAACATACTAAAACCACCAACACACATTGACGGTAAATATTTTGTACCATCTTTCATGTGCGTATTAGTAGGCCTTATAGTACATATAAACACACTTAAACTATGTAACGCAAAAAATTCTCTTTTTGTTGTTGTTTGTGCGTTATAATACATAAACCAACAAAATATATTACATTTCCTTAACAGAATCCATGTAAAGAGCGAACAAGCAGCTGTACAACCATATTGTTGATCCTACCATATATGAATCAAGTTGTATGGATGTATTAGTGCCCATTTCACACAACAGTAAATTACTTGTGACTGCCGTATCAAAACCAACGTAAAGATTCTCTTTCTCGTTGTTGTTTGTACTTTATAATACAAAAACCAACAAAACCACGCACACTTCTTTCACAGAAATCGTGCAAAGAGAAAACGACACAGCTACATAGTACACAAACATATTTATGGCCCTTTTATATACTAGATTATAAGTATGTATTAGTGTCGTAAAAATAAAATCTAATACCAAATTTATTGCGACTTATTTTATATACCATAATTTAAAATTTATTTCAATTCTATCTAAATATTAAACTTTAGTAATTAAAAATTGAAATTTGATTGTATTTACAATCCACAAAATATCAAAGCATGCACTTTTAATTTTTCTATCTACAAAAATAAAAAACATTGCCTGACAAATGCATCCCGGTGGATTGCATTTTCCAAAATTACACTTTAGTTTAATTATTTTCACTACACATTACACTAAACTTGAATTTAATTAGAATTAAATTTAAAATTTAAAATTAAAATGTATATACTTATGTATATAAAGTATATACATATCAGTACATAAGAAACAAAAAATAAAAAGAAAAGAAAATTAAATTAAATAAAATTTTTGAAGAGGATAGAAAAAACACGTCTATCCTCTTTGAATGTTCGCACTCCACCCTCACAACAAATGCCATAATAATTATATTAATAAATTCAATAATAACAAAATGTGTTTATGTATTGTGCATGTATTGTGATTAATTGTGTTTAACACAAGTTCTATTAGTTACGGTAAAAATATTACGGAAAAAAAATCTTGTTATTCGTGAGTGAATGAGTGATCGGATCGGAAATATTGAAAATTTCGATACAACGAAGCCAAATGAATGGGGCACATATTCAAGGCGTTTTGAACTGTTTTGTGAGGCCAATAAAATCGAAGATGTGCAATTGAAGCGGGCCTTGCTAGAAAATCTTATAGCACCAAAAACGGTCAGTGATTTAGTAATCAAAGCAATCATGGAAACGTTATCTAATCACTTTTCCACGTAGCCCAGCTTTGACGTCTTGCCAAAAGTTGCAATTTTCACAAGGATAGCCTAGATCACATGCTACGAGATGGTTTGGTTTGCGGTTTGCGCAATATTCAGTTGCAACAGATGTTTTTGACTGAGAAGGATTTACAGTTAGATACTGCTATCAATCGCAGTGTTGCCGTAGAAGCTGCCGATAAGAATCAACAGGTTATTGTTGAAGCTCACCAAGTGAAGCAAATCATGCCTAAACATCAAGCAGCACCGGCCACAGCTAATTAACAGAAGAAATCGTCACGATCACAAGGGTGTTTCAGCTGCGGGGAGGACCATGAGCGATTCACCTGCCGATACCGTACTACCACGTGTTCCTTTTCTGGTATAATGGGACACCTCCAACTGGTTTGTCGTGTAATGGCCAGCAGTCGCAACAAACCTAAAAGCAACCAGAAGCGTTCGAATCGTCGTTACAGAGAAGTGAAAAATATTTCCAATCCTTCTGCTGTTAATACATCTGCTACCGTCAACATAAACCATGTTCCGTCTCGTTTCGAAGTGGATTCTTGCTCAAGGCACACTATTATCTCTGAGATAACTTTTAAAAAAATGTTTCGAAAATCACCACCACTTCGTGAGGCAAATTTGAAATTGGTCGATTTCCAATGGAATCCAATCGACATTTTGGGATGTTTGGACATTGATGTTTATTACAATGGTAAATCAGTTTCCAGTCTACCGTTATACATCACCATCGGGGACAAAACGCCATACGAGCAGCAGTTGAAGTTGAATTAAATAAATTGGTTCGACAGGGAATTCTGGAGCCGGTCGAATACAGCGAGTGGGCTACGCCTATAGTACCTGTTCCGAAGGGCGATGGCAGGATGAGAATTTGCGGCGATTACAAATCAACTGTGAATAAAGCTCTGACACCGCATTGTTTTCCGGTTCCATCAGCAAATCACCTGTTATCGACGATACCAAACGGTTTCGTATTTGCAAAACTTGATCTCGCCCAAGCATACCAACAGAAACCGACTCTAATTCGGTATTAGTATGGCGCCAGGAATTTTCCAAAATTTCATGGAAAATCTACTTCGAAGGATTCCGGGAGTCTTACCGTATTTCGACGATATCATCGTCATCGCGCGTCCGATACAGATTTACGTCAGAAGACATCTTCCAACGATCGACATCTTCCAACGATTTGATCATGCTGGTATCC
Organism: Tipula vernalis; assembly: GCA_958295665.1. Taxonomy (NCBI): domain Eukaryota; kingdom Metazoa; phylum Arthropoda; class Insecta; order Diptera; family Tipulidae; genus Tipula; species Tipula vernalis. The sequence goes on from OY282559.1 coordinate 124,281,449, forward strand.
GCCTAAAACAAGACAAAAGTCAAATTGGTTGTTCATCCACCGATTTTCTCGGGTAAAGAATCGATGCCGAACGTCTGCACCCAATGCAACAGAAGATCGACACCATTAGAAGCACCCCACCACCAACGGATAAGGGGCAGCTACAAGATTTCCTACGCTTTGCACCAGCTGCTTCATAAAAATATTATGTGAAGATGAGGACCTGCCGAGCAGCGCAGTTTCGATGCGCTTAAAGATTCCTTGATATCCAGCAACGTCATAATGCCATTAAGTGAGAAATATCCTTTGTTGCTGGTATGTAACGTTTCCTCCTATGGAATTGGCATCATACTGTCACATAGAGTGGGAACGAAAGAACGTCCGATAGCTTACCACTCGATAACGATGACCGAAACGGAACGGCGGTACAGCCAAGGTGATCGCGGGGCTTTGGCGATTATTGCGGCAGTGAAAAAGTTCCATGATTTTATCTACGGTCAAGAGTTCACTATTGTGACGGACCATAAGGCGCTTCTTGGCCGTTTTACCACCGATGTTCCAACATTCGTTGCAGTACTTTCCTGAATGCCTAGGCATTCAAATTCGTCTAACGTGCCGGGAAGGATGTGGGAAATGCTGATGGTCTTAATAGACTTCCCGTTCCGGGCACTACGATCATCACAGAGGAAGAAGAGGTGCTGCTTAAAGATACAGTACACAAGCCGACCGTCCATGCCGATGACCGCTTCGACAAACAAAGATCCAGTTCTCTCGCAGATCCTTCAGTGGACAATGCAGGACTGGCCAGAGAGTAAACCTGCGGAACAGTTCCAGCCATTTTGGGTTCGTCGTGCCGAAGTGAGTAGACTCAAAGAATGCCCCCTCTGTGGATGTAGAGCGATAATTCCACCATGTCACCGTGCACAAATTTTGTACGCGTTACACACTACTCATCCGAGTATTGTTAGAATGAAGACACTAGCGAGGAATTACGTGTGGTGGCCCAAACTAGATGCGGACATAGAGAAGGCTGTGCGTCTTTGCAAAAAGTGTCAATCAAACCGTCCGTACACCCATGGGAGGAGACGGGTGCATGGTCGAGAATCCATATTGATTATGCTGGACCTAATCATGGTAAGACTTATTTTATACTCATCGATTCTTATTCCAAGTGGTTAGAGGTAGTTCAAGTGTCCACAATATCAGCTGCCTGTTGTATACAGGGTCTTCGCACAAGACTAAACCAATGGTACAAGAACAACAGGGCCTATTTCTTATGCTGTAGAGACTGAATAAGGATGTCGAGCAACCGATGAACAGATGGACAATACAACTACTATTCCTGAAGTAGTATTACTTAAAAGTAGGCTTTTAAGGATGATTGTACCTTAAATAGGCCTTAAACCAAAGAGCAAGGGCTTTTAAGGCTGATTTTACATGTGTTGGGACATCACACCATAAATCTTGCAGACTAACAAACAGTAAGTCTGTCTTTTTATAAAAAAAAAATTAAATTGAAAAAAAACAACCAAAATGCCTTGAGCAGAATCGAACCTCAGACCCTAACAGCCCTAGTTGTAGTAAGCCATGAAAATTTTTCGGCAAAACATTTTTTCCTGTCATAAACTGTGGGTACTTCCAAAAGTACCGAATCAAGCAGCGAATTTTTTCAGGCAATTGTACTTATATAATTTTGGTGTGGTTCAAACTTTGCTCAGCAAATCTTCAAAAGCACAATGTTTTTTTATATATTTGGCTTGGAAATTAGCACATGAGCTTTCATGCATGAAAGTTAGTTTCATATTCGATCCTTATCGAACGAAATTGCTTCTGCTTTGAAGCGCAGGCTAAGCCCAACTTCATTTCAAGGCAATTCGGTCGTCCGGCTTATTTTCGATGGCTGCGGCGCACAAAATAAAAATTCGGAAGCTATGAGAATGCTTTCTTTTTGGTTGAAACAGATGGCACCGGCACAGGTTAACGACCAAATAATATTTTCGGTTCCTGGCCACTCATATACTCCACTGACAGAGTGTTTGCTCAGCTAGAAAAAAAAATAAAGCTAAGGAGCGAATAATAAGGCCAGAGGAATATTTTGATCTCTATTCAGAGCATGAGCAGGTTATTAGGGGCTAGGGCCCGCTACACGTCTAGTAAATGACTGGAAACAGCTACTGCAGCATGCGTTAAACCACTGGGGCTAAAAGGTTTGTTCTCAAACCTTCAGGGGCCCTATCAAGTTTTCCGCTGCGGAAGAATTTTTACATGATATCGCGAATTTGGGATTTCAAAACACGATACTTTTTCGCCATCGATTCCAAAGCGAGCAAAAAACCACCAACAAAAATAAGGCAGACAATTTTCGGATTATTTATTGCTGAGGATTATGACAGGTCACTAGTTTGTTGTATTTTGCGTTAGTTCGATTGAAAAGTGATATATTTTTATTCAAGAAATAGTTCGAAAAAGGTTAAAAATATTTAATTCAACTAAAATCAAAACAAGTCTCAAAATAATATTCATAAGAATAGAATTCATAATAAGAAATTCGAAGCGGATCGAAAAGAACATATCGAAATTTTTTATAACTCGTCGCGGAAATCATGATAGGGCCCAGGTAGATTTTGGAATAGCCAAATCTATTTTTAAAGAAGGAAAGCATATAGCGCAAATACAGCCTAGTCAAACAAATATCGGAGTGACTGTGAAATCGGCAAAAATTGATGACGTCACCAAGCTAGTCACAAAACACTTTGGGGCCAATTGAACTCGACTACTATAAATCGGTTTTTCGATCTGCGCCCAGACCAAAATAATGTGGATAATGAAATTCCATTAAAAGATTAATTTTTATTTTTTTATGAACCGAATTATTTTTGTTATTTGATTTAAATAATTTTAGTTATTTTGTACGAACATATTTTATTTTTTTTTTTGACGCAATAATACCGACTTTTTAATTTCAAGGATCAATAATTCTACCACAGTTGCTTTCAAAAGACCCTAATTCCTAAAGTTACCTGCAAAACTCACCAATTTCAAAATAATTTGAAACTTTTACATTATTTTCCACTAAATTTAAATAAAAATTAGATGCTAATTCGGTTTAATTACCAACGACTTATGACCAGTTGAAAAAGTGTAAGCATACATGTATACAAGTTCTGGGTTTTTTAAAATAATCGACAGTTTATGACAGGAAAAATTCATGGCTTATTACAACTCATAATACAATAATTTTTAAATAATTTATAGTAGTATTTGCATACATTTAGGAACATCATAAACTCTTACCACGTATTTTTTTTAACATAATTACTGTAATAACCACTGAGCATAATATTAATAGAAGAGTAATTTGTATGAATGACAAATGTCCACTAAAAATAAAATCGAGTTTTCCTCGATTTCAATTTCGATCTCAGCGAAACAATCATATAAATTTCCAATATTTCCGAATGCCTCTTTCTATCTTTCGTATTTTCTATAAGCACAAATTAAAAGGAGAATTTAAAGGCGTTACTAAATTTTACGCTGAAAACAAAGAATTAAAAGTAAATACAACCGTAAATTTATCAATGAACTGACAATGTTGTCAGTTTTCGTTAAAAACAAACCAAACTACTACTTTACAGTGTTGGTATTATTTTTATTTGCTTGTTTAGAAAAAGAAAATTATGAAACCGCAAAAAACAAAACATATCGAAATCGTATTTATAGTTTTATTAGGTAAGAATTTTTAAATATTTTCGAATTAGCTACGTATTGCATAATGTAAAGTTTCTTACTCGATTGTATTTGAATATGAATTTTACATAATATCCTTAATCTGTTAATTAAAAATGAATAACAATCTAATATAAAGCTTTATTCGAAATAGTGTTTCACATAAACCAAAACCAACAAAAATGTTTATACAAGCCAAACAGTACAAACACTTAAGATATAAAAAAGTACGTTAAGGTATAGTATTAGTGATGCGCATAAAATAAATCAGAAAGTATATGTATATACACAAAACAAATAAGTATAGGTGATAAATTCATCGAAACTAAAGTATTTTACGATACATAAATACCAATACATAAATAAATTTAGTGTACATTTTTTTTGATAGGATCTGTGTAAGGAGCGAACGAGACGGCTTGTATAAACATTTTTGTTGGTTTTGCATAAACTCTAATAGTGTTTCACATAATGGGTGCGACAACCATTTAGAAGTTTCAAAAAATCGATTTCTTTTTTTATGCTTTAAAAGTTACTTTAATACTCGTATGTGTAGAATACGAGAAACTTCATGACTTAGGCCAAAACTCAAAGCTAAACATATTTTAAATTTCTCGTATCTTTTTTTTGATTTTATGTCTGCCATTTCTCCAATTCTTAACTTATTATTAAAATTTTAGGTTTATCAAGTGAACACAGTGGGAATTCAAACACACTTTTATTTTTACCGTTATATGTGGTAGCGGTGCAGTTACAGTTAAACGCGGTAACTATTTAAGGTGGGATTATCGAAAGTTACCGATAGGTAAGATCAAGTATTTCGAGGGGATTGAGTTTTTGGTAAAAAATGTACTTACAAATTGTTAAGGTTTAAAAATTTTTATAGAATGATATTATTTAATTCGCCTTGGGATTGACCTTTAAAAGATTCGTAAGGGTCATCGTGAAGATGTAATCGACAACCACTATTTTTTTTATTACGTGATCGTTTAATTAAAGTCGGGATCTTTTCAGGTAAAATTTAGTACGAAAGATTTCCATTAGTGAAAATTAGCGTATTAACGCTTTCATTGAAATTTTATAAAAAGTTTGGATTACAACTTTTTATGTAAGAATTGATGATCATTTATTGGATAGTAGTTATCTAAGAATTGATAATCATTAATAGTAGTTAGTCTAAAACGTCTCCGCCATTTTTTTCTGAAATTACAAATGCCCCATTTATTTATTTTCTTTTTAACTTTATTAAACTAAATATGTACTATTTTGGTTGACAACTTACTGGTATGTTTCTGGTAAAACCATAATCCCGTCACTGTAAAATTTCTGTGCTCTTTAGGGGAAAAACTGTTCTGCAGTGAACGACACAAATGACAGTCTGATGGTGTAAAATCAGGAATATACGGTGGAGGCATTACATCTTCCCAACGTAGCTTTCTCTAACCTAGGTGCTTGTCTTGCACCACTATTTGCATGATTATATCGGCTTTTTCAGTGATTGGTCGGGCAGAGCAAGGTGCATTTTTGACATCGACATTTCGAGAATGAAATCAAGCGAGCCTCACATCGAGCGAACCGCATACATTTTTTTAGCAGCCTGCGTAGTCTTTGTTTTTTTGAAATAGAATTTTAAAATGTATCTAATTTCTTCTATAATTTCATTCATTTTTTACACGGAATAGCTTTTCACGGAATAAACAAATGTCAAAATTTTTTGTATAATGATTTAGGAAATGTCACCTTTAAAACGACATATCAAAAATGACTTGTCACCCTTTAAACAAATGAAATATTAATTTTACTGACACCTATTGTAAAAACGGCGGAAATTTTTTTCACCATCAATATTTTTAATCAGTACTCATTTAAGACGCAAAATAATTTTAGAGATAATTATTTAATTTACTTACAACCAAAAGCTTTAATATATTATATATGTAAACTAGAAACAAGTTATTCACCATATAAAATCTTATATTTCAAGCGTAGACAGTTGGATAGGGACGGAATCTACAATTGTATATAATTCACAATGTTTCTCAGCAATTAATTATGTTGCTCGTCCGCCAAAACAAAACAGGGCTCTTAATTAAATACCCGGGTAGGATGATCTTAAAGAAATGTGTTAATCAAATTAAAAAAATATTGGGTCTGGTCGAATTCGTGTAGCTCCCGAAATGGTCTTAAAGGTTGTTATTTATTTGGCAATTCTTCATAATATTGGAAAGCAATTAAATGGTGTACATGGAGTCGATGAAGATATAGACAATAACAGCAATCACGATAAGGGACTAAATAGAGAATGCGAAGAGGGAGACCGACTGATAAGAACGCTGCGCCAACAAACAAGAGCTGGTTATAAAATACAAAATAATAAAATATTTTCATAAATAATTAGTATTAATTTATCAGAAGAACTACTCTAGAAATAAGTGAATATAGTATGTCAAAACTTCTAAGTATACAGTAACTATTATTCGTTCAGAAAAATTAGAGAAAACCTACTTAACAGTATTTTTTTTTTACGAAAAATGTAACTCTTGTTATCAGTATTTATTTTGTATTAATGGGTAAATGTATAAAAAAATTAAGTTCTGATTACAGTTAAATTTTCCGTAAAAGATAATGGCCCTTAGTAATATAAAAAAAAATCAACTTAGTTTTTAAAGTCAACCCTTAATAAATATATTACACCGAAATTTTCGTTTAGGGTTGACTGTAAAACCTAAGCTGGTAAACTTTTAAATAAAAGTGTTCTCTAATTTTAAAGTACATAATAATTGCCCTATACCTACTTATAATTAATTATTACGGGTACGGGTTTTTACTAATTTCTATAGTAGTTCTTTTGATAATTTAATTCTATTTATTTATGTAAATAATTTGGTACTCATTTTGTGACAATTCAGTAAAAAAACTTGAATCTACTAATCAGCTAATTTTGTTGTCCCGAGTCCTTACCTATTGGTCTACATCTGTGTCTTTACCACCAAATCCTAGACGTGACAGGTGCTGTTGTTTGCACCCCCCTCTTAACCATCATTTAAATGCTCTCCATTAATCGACAGAACTGCGCATCACAGCCATTATATTTTTTTCAAGAGCCACATGAGAATTGACACTTCAGGCAAGCCACTTTGATACCCAAGATCACCTGAGTAGCGAAAAAGATTAATACGCCCCACCTCTACTGTCGCTATTTTCAACCAAAATGTAGACCGCTACAAACTAACTTTTTCATCATTAATTCTCAAAAGTTGTTTACTTTTGGTAGGACGCCGCGAAATAGGCACTAACGAAAGTTTTTCCATTTTTTGATTATTAATAATTCTGGCCATTCTAATAAAGTCTCCTGGTATCCAACCTAGTAAATCAAGTATACTAGGAAGAAGAACAAGGATTTCCTTTCTTTCTTCACAGTGTTTTAGTTGTCTATTGGAAGATCTTAAGTGTTTGCTAATAAAAAAAAACAGTTACTTAAAACTTCAAGTGAACCGAGAATCAAGAAAATACACAAATTTTACAAACTGGAAAAACCGAAGTAAAAGCACTTATTTGGTTTTATTAACTCTACCCATTTTATTTCTTAAAGAATTATGGTGACGGTCAGTTATGTAAACTGAACTACAGTATATTTCGCAAGAACATATCTCAAAGAAAACAACAAAAACACAAAAATATACTAATTGATATTTATTTCTCAGAATAGACATTAAAACTAATTTCGCAAATACTTTAGTATGTAGTTCAGTTGCGCTTTTTTGTTTTTTAAAAACTGACATCTCCTAGTGGAACTTTCACTTAATTTGGCCGCATATTCTGGAGTAGGGTATTTTCGAATGTTTTTGAGAATGCAAACAATCTGCTGTGTATTTATTATTATATTTCCTCTAAGCCTTGCCTTCAAAAGGCCCCAGTTTAGTTTGCCCAAATTAGCTTTTTCCCGATGTGCCACTCTTTCAACAAAGGTTTATACTACGTGTACCTATTTTTAATGTCGAATTCTCCAAGCCTTCGTCGAATTGTGTTGATTGACACTTCAACACCGTTCGCACATAGTTTTTGTGTTGCATGTGTTTGGCATAAGATCACGCCTGCGAGTATGTTTCCTGAAAATTGTACCCAAAAGGGGAATAAGGACAGTATATTTCATATAGTCCAAGAAGGGGTATTCGGCATTAATCTCGAAAATATTAGTATTCATGAAAACACAGACTTCAGAGAATAATATTTTTAAGAGAATTAATATTTTTTGTTTTTCTATTCCAGAACTTCATCTAAAAATCATTTTAGTTTGATCGGGTATTGCGAGATTCACCATAATCAGTTCAAATGTAGCCAACAAGATCCGTCTTTATGTCAGAGTAAAATCCAAAAAATGAATCGAAAAAACTATAAACTTTAGGAAAATATTTACTGAACTATTTTCATATAGTTTGCATTATTTTTTGGATTCACAGGCTTCTCTCTCCAACATTTGGAACCTATTGGTATTAAATAAATTCTTGAGATATAAAATGAAAAGAATGAACAAGTTGGGTACGAATGCCCGTTTTTATTTCTCGTTTTCTAAAGTCCAATTTCAAAATAAAGATTTTTAAAATCTCGCGTCGCACAAGTCGTGTTTAAATTCTGGAAAAGATAAAATTTAACTTCAAAAAAACACTAAAATAATAAATTTAATTCAAAACAATTAAAAAGTGGTAAAAAACATAAAATTCAGTATTTAATAAAAACCTTGCCAGTACTGGTAATTCCCGGCGAATGGGGAATATTTTGTTTTTACAGCAGTTATTCCCCACATAAACGTTTCCAACTCTTTTTATTTCCCATTTCCGAAAGTGCATTCTGTCAATTGGTGAATAAATATACAGGGAAATAAATTTAGTTTTATACGTGTTCGTCGTGGAATCACATTAAATATTAAAATGAGTAAAGATCTGCGAAGAACCCTTCATTATGTTGATGATGATAACGATGGCCTTAATCAGGTTAATCTTAATACCATAAATATAAAAATATCAATATATATTATTTATTATTATACTATCTTTAAAATTATTGGGTATTTTAACCCTTACAGACAATATTAATATGATTAATTATTAATATCAACTGGAGATAGACAAACATTATCGTTAAAGGTATGGAAGAACAAACGTCAAAACTGCTGTAATTGGGAATAATTTTTTCGTAATACATTTTTTTCCCCAAACACCAGAATACACTTTGGGGAAAAGGTAATAAAACTGCAATGAAATTTAAAATTTCTATTCCCCAGGGAATTATCAGAATAGGGCCACAGATATTGAAAATGATGGATTTGATAATTGGTTTGAAATTTTGGACCGAATTTCACTCAAAATCTTATTTCAGTTGAAATCACAAGAAAATTTTTTATGATGGTAAAATGCAGTTTATTTTGTTCCAAAAATATTATAATAAATATGGGCGAAACTAACAAAAAATATTTTTTGGATTTTGTCCCATTTAAACTTTTTATATTTGGATTCTGTCGATAAGGATTTTGTCCTATTTACCTTTTCGCCTCTGGATTCTTAAAATAATTTGAATTTTGTACCTTTTGGATTTGTTTTTGAATTTATGGTTACACCTGTCGAATTTTATTATAATCAGTTGAACTATCTAAGTTTTAAACTTAGATAAAATTTGTTAAAAATTAAACCTTTGCTAAAATTTTTTTTTTTAAAGAATGTTTAATATCTAAGTTCCATTCATCATAACTTACGATTTCCAGAGCTTAATCTTAACATAATTTGAGAAGCCCATTTCCATCGTAGATACATACATCTACACAAAGAAGTTCATCCTAAACAGTTATAAAAAGCCAAACATCCTAAACAGTTATGAAAAGCCAAATTCCACCCTAAGGATATATTCCAGAATATCAGCTTACTATTATATTTTATAACCCTATTTCCATCGGACATTAATAAATCGGTTAAGGAAAAACTGGTCGAAATCTGTTAAGGAAAAATCAGCAAGTTCGGTCCTAATTGGCCAAATTTAAACTTAATTAAGAATTTAGAAATAGGTTTAATTAAAATTTGATCCTTATTCCAGAATTGTATCGAAAATTCATTTTAACATCCCGCCAAACATTTTTTTTTTTTGTAAAATCAAATTTTTATCATTACAAGGAAATGTGACGAAAACTAAATTGTTTTCATTATTTTCATTCAATTCAAAACGTATAGTGTTTTTCATGACCTGCATGGTGGTTGGTTTTGTTTTATCGTAAAATTTAGTAACGCCTTTAAATTCCCCTTTTAATTTTTGCTTGTAGAAATTACGAAAGATAGAAAGAGGCATTCGGAAATATTAGAAATTTATATGATTGTTTCGCTGAGATCGAAATTGAAATCGAGGAAAACTCGATTTTATTTTTAGTGGACATTTGTCGTTCATACAAATTATTCCTCTAATAGTATTATACTCAGTGGTAATAACTATAAAGCGCAATATTTAATTTAAAGTAAAATATTTGGTCACTACATGAATAATGAAAGAAATAATATTGTAATAAAACTAAAAAAAACTAAAATTGGAAAGACAAAACTTTAAGGAGAATCGAAACGAAGACCTTTGCCACTCTGGTCCAGTGCGTTACCACTAAAAGCCACACCATAAAAGAAATCATACTTAATTATATACTGTGGTCTAAGAAGACCAAAGTATTGAAATCCTGACAAAAATGATCAAAAGTTGGTTGGTCCAAAATTACTTTTCTCGACGTTTTGAAAATCCCTTAGGTCTGAAAAATAAAAATAAAAACTGTACGTCTGTCTGGCTGGATGTCTGTATAAGTCTGGGTCTGGGTATCTGTACCCATGGCATCACGAGAACGATTTGAATTTTTTCTATGGTCGCTGTTTCTTTGGTTAAGGCGGAGTTTTGAAAAGCATTTGGAAGCTGCACTTCAAGGGGGAAGGGTACCTGCCATACGAATTGACCCAAAACACCTGGAGCTATATGAATATTTATCAATTTTTTAAAATCGAATATTGAGTTGGGCATTGATATGTTTATAAACTCATACCCATGAATCACCAACTGGTATGGTAGGATGATGGTATGGTGGTATGGTGATGGTGATGGTGATGGTGATGGTGATGGTGATGGTGATGGTGATGATGATGGTGATGGTGATGGTGATGGTGATGGTGATGGTGATGGTGATGGTGATGGTGATGGTGATGGTGATGGTGATGGTGATGGTGATGGTGATGGTGATGGTGATGGTGATGGTGATGGTGATGGTGATGGTGATGGTGATGGTGATGGTGATGGTGATGGTGATGGTGATGGTGATGGTGATGGTGATGGTGATGGTGATGGTGATGGTGATGGTGATGGTGATGGTGATGGTGATGGTGATGGTGATGGTGATGGTGATGGTGATGGTGATGGTGATGGTGATGGTGATGGTGATGGTGATGGTGATGGTGATGGTGATGGTGATGGTGATGGTGATGGTGATGGTGATGGTGATGGTGATGGTGATGGTGATGGTGATGGTGATGGTGATGGTGATGGTGATGGTGATGGTGATGGTGATGGTGATGGTGATGGTGATGGTGATGGTGATGGTGATGGTGATGGTGATGGTGATGGTGATGGTGATGGTGATGGTGATGGTGATGGTGATGGTGATGGTGATGGTGATGGTGATGGTGATGGTGATGGTGATGGTGATGGTGATGGTGATGGTGATGGTGATGGTGATGGTGATGGTGATGGTGATGGTGATGGTGATGGTGATGGTGATGGTGATGGTGATGGTGATGGTGATGGTGATGGTGATGGTGATGGTGATGGTGATGGTGATGGTGATGGTGATGGTGATGGTGATGGTGATGGTGATGGTGATGGTGATGGTGATGGTGATGGTGATGGTGATGGTGATGGTGATGGTGATGGTGATGGTGATGGTGATGGTGATGGTGATGGTGATGGTGATGGTGATGGTGATGGTGATGGTGATGGTGATGGTGATGGTGATGGTGATGGTGATGGTGATGGTGATGGTGATGGTGATGGTGATGGTGATGGTGATGGTGATGGTGATGGTGATGGTGATGGTGATGGTGATGGTGATGGTGATGGTGATGGTAAGATGATATGAAGGTATGATTGTATGATGGTATGATGATAAGATGATATGATGGTATGGTGGTAAAATGGTGTATATGATGGTATGATAGTATGATGGTATGATGTTATGATGGTATAGTGATTTGATGGAATGGTATGATGGTATGATTTTATATATAATAGTACGTATGATGATATGATGGTATATATTCTAGAATGATGGTATGATAATTTGATGGTACGATCGTATGGCGGCATAATGGTATGACTGTTAGATGTTATAAAGATAGCATGGCCTGATAAGTAAGATGGGTAATATTATGATATTGGCCTGATAGTATTTGGTACGATGTTACGATTTTGTGATGGTACGAAGGTATGTTGGATTGATGGTAAGATACATCATCTATACCATGGTACAATGGCATGATGTTGTGATGGTTGATCGATACTATGGTACGATTTCATAATTGTGTGATGGTTTAATGGGATAGTGTCATAATGGTATGATGGTGTAATGGAATAATAGTATGATGGAATGATTGTTTAAGGTTATGATAGTAAAATGGTACGTATATGCTGGTATGAATGGTACGTTGCTAATAAGGTACGATGGTGAATAGGTGTTGAGCTTAAATTGGGTTGAATTTGAATGAGAAGTTCAGTTAGGGATTAATCTGAGGTCGAGTTTGGAAGGTCAGATAGAGTTGATTTTGGGATTGGGTTGGCTATTAAGTGTGCTAAGTTCTGATCACTACATGAGGTTTCAGCTCTTTATATTTTAAATCTAAGGTCTCAAACTTCTAAAATTCATTTTAGCATTGTATAAAAGCATTTAAATTCAATTTAATGAATGATCTTAAACAATATGCTATAAATTAGGAAGACAACAAATAATAAAGGAGGATCTAAAGCGTGTTTACCATCATCAACTTCAACTGTATGTACTACTATCACTTAACGAAAAATAACTTTAAATCTCGTCGATTATGTTTACTAAATACTTCTAAACAAACGACTATACTTATTTTGATTATCAAATTAAACACATTACATTGTCGTCAGCCGTTGTTAATTTAAATGCTTATTAATTGATTTTACCATATGAGGTATGGTGGTCGTAAAGGGCGTAAAAGCAAAGATGACTCCTTGACCGAGAATGTAAGTAACTTTGAAAATAATTAAATGTAACAAATTTAAGCTTAAGAAAACAACATGAGATGCTAAAGATCATCCCCGATTTTGGAAAGGAACAACATCACACTTGCATAAGTTTAAACCTGCTATGACACAATTTACAATCCGCTTGATCAGGAATCCGACAAAGAATTATTTCTAAATATTCTTAAATTGAAACTTTCTGGCGCGCTTTTGATTTAATTAAATATACAGTCCTAATCAAAATTATTTGTACCTGCTAAATTTTTGATGCAACATAACGCAAACAACTTTAAAAATTATATAAATAATAAACGTTTTGAAAACTTTAATTTTAATTCAATTAATTTAAGTACCCTGCTTTACATTTCTATCAAAATTTTTTTTAAATTTTAGTTCTAGGAGAAGTTACAGTTAATTTTGTTTTTGCCAAAATTATTTGTATCCACAAATTTGTTCTCAATATTATTTGTGCAATACGGAAAAAATCAAAATAAAATAGTAAATCAAATAAATTTAAAATTATTTTTTGCTAATTCAATAATGATAGTCACTCATATTTTGTATGCAGATGGTCAGTTTTTGTTTAGCCTCTATAACATCTAGCAAGTGGTTCAAAAATTTGTTGTTAACATCATTTAGAATCTTATCCCGCTTAGTTTTCCTGGCACCCTGCTACAAATTTTTGGTATTTTTAGATCATGAATATCTTACACTTCAACTTAGACCCACGCAAGTTTAAATCGAAATCCTGCCCTGGCCAAGACAAATAATTATATTCAAGATTTTTGTAGAATTTGTATATCATTATTGAATTAGCAAAAAACAATCTTAAGTTTATATGATTTACTATTTTATTTTGATTTTTTCCGTATTGCACAAATAATATTGAGGACAAACTTGTGTGTACAAATAATTTTGGCAAAAACTAAATTAACTGTAATTTCTCCTAGAACTAAAATTTTAAAAAAAATTTTGATAGAAATGTAAAGCAGGATAATTAAATTTATTGAATTAAAATTAAAGTTTTCAAAAAGTTAATGTTTGCGTTAGTTGTTTGCATTATGTTGGATTCAAAATTTAGCAGGTACAAATAATTTTAGTTAGAACTGTATATAGTGATTATGAATCTTACTGAAAGTTAAAAAACGATATTTTATGAAATTTTTCTTAAACACAATTTATTGACTTCAAGTGGAATTGGTTACAGCCAAATAATTAAAATCGGATAGTGTAAGAAATGTTACTACTTGAGTAGAAAATATTTTGTCCAATCTTAATAATGTGCGTATTCCACGGGAAGGAATAGACGCTTCAAAATCTATTCAACATCTGAATAATACCGCATTTCGCTCATTCCAAATTGTGTTTCAACATTCTATCAAAATAATTGTAAAAGCGTGCAGATTCACTTCTCTTAAAGACGCAATTTCGAAAGCGATTGAAGAAGAGAGTTCGTATAAAGAAAAATGTTTAAGTAAATTTAATACGATTCTACATCAATCTAACATCACCAAATACCAATTATTCCAAAAACTTGGTCATTCGGCAAATAACTGTTTCTCATTATCTTGTAAAATTTCAAATATTTCCGTAACTCCACAATGTCGTTCACAACGTTCAATACGTCAGATTAGTACAACGGGCGCTTATTGCAAATAGAATTATAATGATGAATTAAGGCGGTCTTCTCCAAATACTACTTCTAAAATTTTTCATAATTCACATCTAAATAGGAGTCCGGAAAAATCATATTCACTCCCGCAAGAACCAATGAACGAGTCGAGTGGTTGAGTGATGGCAAAAAATCTAAAATAAATCCGTGTTCTACAAGACAATTGATAGTACTAACTACGTATTATTCATCTACTAATAAAGGTATTCACAAAAATCATCAACAAGATTGTATTTTGTCTATGAAAAGTGTGCCTATAGTAGTCATAATTAGCCAGTCAATGAGACGTCGAAAGGTAATCTTGTGTTACTCGACGTCGATTTCTTAAAAACTTCCAGTTCATATTTTCGAACCGACACAGAGGCAGATATTAATGTAGTGGAAAGACAAAAATTGCATTCCAATTTCCTATGCCCCGGTAAAATAGTTAATGATAATTTTTCATTAGACCATTTATTCCACGTTATTCCGGATAATATTCCATTAAAAATTACTGGGTTTTATGGTGTGATTTCTTGAATTCATATAAGTATCTAATAGACTTTGAGCAACGTTGTTTAAAACTAAATGTCAACGATAAAATTATTTCTAAAAATGTATCTGTTGCTTATGATCATGAACATTTCATTCCTGTAAGAGCAGAGAAAATATGCAATATTACTGTTAACATTGATAAAGACGGTCAATACTTTTGCACCTCTCATGAAATGTATCCTGGTGTATTTACTGCCAATACTATTCTGACTTTTATAAATAAAATACCTCACATAAGGATTGTAAATAGCAATGAACATCCGGTAAATATTCGTAATTGTAATATTGTCTCTAAGCCACTAGAAGATTATGAAGTATATTATCGAAATTCTTGGGCATATAAACTAGAGCAAAGATTATATTTTCTTGAATAAATTCTAAATTTTGATAGTTTAGATGATAAAGAAACTAGTGCTCTCTCTTAGAATCAAACGAGTTTACACGACTTAGTGCATAACCATTCGTGTTTTTTGTGGCCGCTTCATAATTTACATAAAAGTCGTACTCATCAAATTCGAGCCTCCATCGTACTAGCCTAGAAATAGAATTACTCGTTTAGTGACGCCAAGCGAGAGGTCTGGGATCGGTGTGAATTGTGAAATATCGACCATATAAGTATAGTTTGAATCATTCAATCGTCCATACAATCGCAAGGAGCTCTTTCTCTATCTTACTATAATTGCGTTCTGCATTGTTTAATACTTTGCTTGTGAAAGCAAGGAGCAGCTCCGCAAAATTAATCCGTTGGGATAGAATCCAGGCTAAAGCAACGTTGCTAGCGTCAGTTGAAACCAAAACCTCTTTAGTTTCATAGGGATGCTGAAAAGAAAGATTCCTCCCAAAATGCATCCGAAAAGAAGGTGAATATACACCAAGAGTGTTTAAAACCTATTTGTCTGATTCGTTTTGCCGATAGTATTGTAATATTGAAAATAATTCAATTTTAGTACTTGGTCTAATGCATTCGAAGTCCGTCGACTTTCAAAATTCGCATATATGTTCATGTAACTTAAGTTTTGCGGTATTGCGTTATTGTTAAGATTGTCTGGGGGGCTCAAAATCGTAATCGTGTAACAAATTTTATAACGGTGTATAATAGGTACGACATGACACATTCTGTTTATTTATTAAAATAAAATTTTTATTTTTTTTGGACATTATTAGCAAAAATTTAAAAAAAAACATTCAATTTAGTGTGGATTGCATTGTAACCTTATTATTAGCCAATTACTTCTAAGAGTAGATCGAGATGTCAGAATTATAAATGTTAACGGATGTCGAATATGCTTTCAGAATAAGTGACACTTTGATTTAATCTGTTCACTGATTTTTTTTTGATTTGAAAGACACTTTTCCTGTAAGTCATCCTGTATTATACGTCTCCAAACTAAACATTTAATATTTATAATATTACGTTATTTTGAGCGGAGTAAATCGTTAAATAATGTCACTCGGTTTCTTAAATTTAAAGACCCTTTCGATAAATATCACAATTTACCATCATAATACAATTCTCCTAACCCGTTGCAGCCAAACTACAGACTTACAATTAATTAAACATTATTTGCAACTGAGGATTGTTGAGCAGGAATCAATATCGAAATATCTTTCATATTCCACCTTTAAGAAATATCTCCAGTAGTTTCCATAATACACTACTTTGCTACTGTTGAAAATCCTTATGAGCTTAAAACTCCGATTAGTTAGCATCCTCATTCTCCCATGTTATTGAAATTAGCAATCAGAATTTGGCCATCAGCAAGTTTATAAAAGAACGAGGCTCCTCTGACTATAATAAATTATAATCAGATAATCAAGTCAGACGCGGTCGTAATAGCCAGCTAGGCTTCAGTGGAGGGTCGTGAGGGACAAAAAGGGTCAGACTTGGCCAATGCTTGAATAGACCGCATAGATTTGCGACCTGCGGCTATACATACACAGAACAGATTTGGCTGGGATAGGCAATTATCATAACAAAATAGAAGAACTAGGACGATAGCAAACCGACCTGTCCTGGGGGAGACTACTGACTGTAATAAACTTCTGAAGCATGACTTAGCAGCATACATACCAAAACCAACCCAGTTTCCTGAGTGAGCCTCAACACATGTACCAACCACTCCTCAAGAGTCTAGCTTGCCAAAAAGTAAGTCTCTTATCCAAGTGAGTAGATGGACGCAGAGTCACCACAACGATGTATGTATATGGCTCGGGGCGAGGAAACCACAACCAAATTTCATTAAGTGATAATCCAAAACTCCGAGCCCTTAACGTCTATTAAGCGACCTCCGTCGACATACATTTTCTTATAACAACACATGATCAAGATCCATATTCTCAACGTCAGCTCCAGGATGACCTCAATGCTCCCTCATCCTTAGGGTTTTCTTTAAACACACTAAACTAACTTTGCCATTAGCACTCACTAACTAACTAAAACTACCACTCATTCACAACACTAGGTCAGAACTTTTTCTTTGAAAATTAATTTTTCGACTAGCGATAATTTTTTCCCCTTGAAATTTCGTTTTTACGGTTACTTGTCAATTTTTACTATGTCCTTTTTGTACACATTCTATGATTTGTACACAGTTGAACAAATAACTGTAATTTTTAATACAAACCTTGCATTATGACTCATGTAGTACAAGTTATTATTAATTCGTAGTAATGATTGCATTAAAATGAATTTTAAGGCAATCATGAAGATTTCTCAAGCAGTATTTGCATTAAAAATTATTTTTAATAAAACTATTAAACATTTTAAAGCAACCTGCTCAAATTGAAAAATTATACCAACATAAAATTCACTAAAATAAGCGGACTTAAATGTACATATGAATAATAAATTCATGTACGTGATTTGCTTTACTGATATAAAATTCGCTAAATCAAACCGACTAAATGACAAATAAAACACTCGGGTTTCCGGAATTCGAAAATGTCTATTATTTATGTTAAAGGTAAGCTTTTCAGTTCTTATTATAATTTATTACCTTAGGCGACTATAAAGTGAAGTAGCCCGCCAATGGAAAAAGATGAATGTTTGCTTTTTTAAAGTAAACTGGTCTCTGAGATTTCGACTTTCAAGGCACCAAAAACAAAGGGCTAAACTTACGGAACTTTTAATGCCACTTGCTTTAAAATTTAATACTTCTACAATATCTTATTAATGCAGTCTTTGATAAATTTTAATGCAGTTGATTGAGGGTTGTTTTACAACTTGCTTTACATTCTAATGGAATGTTGCATTAAAATTTAATGTAATTTCTGCATTACAAATTAATGCAAATTACATTAAAATCCATTATAATGGAAACTTTTTACTATTTTGTAATACAGCCCTTACATAAGCAATATTTGTTTAACTGTGTATGGTTACCAACAGTAATGCACAGTCACTCGACTACTTCTTTCTACCGTTATCGTACGCCCCTCCCTCCGCCACCGAAACGGCACCCCCAAGGGTCGTTTCAAAGAATTGCAGATAAATTTAGAAATTTGGTTTGAAAATTACACGGCATAGGTTTATTTTGTCATAAAGTAACCTATGATTGAAATTGAGCCCTATTCTAGAACAATAAAATTCATGTTATGTAACATTCCTATAAAAATTTTTGGCTCCCTACCTTAATTTCGAAAATAAAATTTCCCAACAAGAACATGTAGGAGACAAAATAAACGCTTGATAGAAATCTCGAAAGCGTTTTTTTCGAAGGAATATTTTTGTAATATTTTTGATAGATATATTATTAGATTGCGACAAAAGTACTTCCACATTTTTGTTGCAATATTTTGTTGCGAAAAAACGAGAATAACAAAATTTAACATAAAATTTTTGAACCTAAAATGATTACATCGAAAAACAGTTGAACGTAATTTTTTTTACGTTTTTTGTTTCAATCACCCCAACAGAATGCCTCAATTGACTTCAAATTTTGTTAACAGGGAGATAACGGATTACCATATTTATTATCAATTTAGAAAAAAAAAAAACATGGTCCCGTCTATAACCCCGTCTATTCTAGACTCGAATCGATCCAGATATTAACACGAATTTTTTATAAATTTTTTGGGATATTAGGATTCTACCACTAGTACTGTGAATGTGAACCGTATATGGGGAATAAATGGTTAATAGAAATTCGGGTTGGTAAAAAGTACTAATTGATCATTTTCAATTGGAGTGATTTGATCAGTATATTTGTCATTTGGTGTTCAATTAATTAACTAACTGGTTAAAGGATCAGGTTAAAATTACCTGGTTAAGAACTAATAAGACCATCACTAGTACTATAATCACTAGCAGCAAAGGCAACCGAGGTTTTCCACTCTCAAAAGCAAAGTTAATATTCTCAGACTGCTGTTTTTCTTTATTGAAACCATTGATTAGTGAAGTTGGTATTGTGAAATAAGTATAACATCCATTTTCCGAGAGAACATTAATTAGTTGTTCATATTTTTAACAAATCGGGTTCACTTCTGGATTCCACTGTTGCTTTGGTGGAATTTACTTCTCTAAGTTACCAATAATAATAATTTGATATGCTTTATTTTACATATATAACTTAAAGCGCCAAGATGGACTTTAGAATTTTCCAGGTTACACCACAAAAGTTGACCTAACATTTTTTTGGAAGCACAGGAGGCACACTGGTGCGAGCGTTTTAAAAAATCAAAACAAAAACCAATATTCCTATCTTGGTAAATTTAGCATTTAAGAAAATTGTTGCTCAAATGAGGTAACTTATTCTATAACTTTCTTGTCTATGATGAATGACTCGGTTGAACTTCCTACATTGATGCTAGATTTTTGGAATAAGCGCGATTAATTAATCTCGCGCTTCATAAAATGACTAAACACATTCCAAATAAAAAAGCATTATCCGTTTAAAATGGAAAAATAAACAAACGAAACTATCAAAAAACCATTATTAGTTTTAATAATTCTAAAACATCAACATCCGGTATTTTTTTTTTCTTTTATTTTTCATTCAGTAGCAATTATTTTACAAAAACGTATTCATATTTGACGATTTGGCGCATAATCAACTTGGGTGGGTATGTCGACGGTCACACACTCTTATTATACGAAAAACAAGGTGTCTAACCTTTTATTGATTATTTCCATCAATATAGTCACACTATTACGATAAAAGCAAATATCGGTTTTAGATCAAAAAAAAAACATTTGAAAAACGTAAACGCAACTGTTTAGAAATTATATTCACGTTCGCCAATCATCAAAACCGTATAAATTTGCATATTATATGCGGCGCGATTGTACAGATTTTGATCGACATGATTTCGTATTGGTAAACACAAATTCAAAGATTTTATGTTACTGATAAAACTAAATTCTAGTTAACTATTTATATAATCCGGTCGGCCACCTTCAAATGTGTTGTTATTACCTAATATAGAATTAATCGGTAGCAATGGTTAAAAATAATTAGCGGCGCCAAGTTTATTGCATTGTTTCATAATTAAAAATTAGTGTTTGGTTTTTTGGTAATGTGGTGATATAATCTCGGATTACAGATATATTGGCGTTTTCCTCTGTTGTTATCACATCAAACAAAATAATGTCGATTATAATTAGTTTTTTGCCGAGTTCTCGAAGTTTATAACCAAAGGAACAGTTCGGAACTTAGAGAAACGTCTCAATTTCTCATTGAATATTAAAACTTGAGTTCTGAATGGTTCTTGTTCAGGAGCCTGAATCAACAATTATTCCGATTGTGATTGTGATAAACTATTAAAGTTAGCCGAAATCGAATCGACATATATTTCAACCGAAATATATTTTAAATAAAATGATAAATTAACAAAACAACCTTTATAAAACATGAAATGTAAGAATTTGAAAATTTCAACCATTAAAGTGTCATGTCTGGCAAGTGACTCAATGAAAGTGCGCCGCCAATAGTTATCCCTATAGAAAAATTATCAGTTCAAGTTTCATGTGGGGAGGCTGGGAAAATTTGTTTAAATGGAAGGCCCATATTAAATTTAAAAATGTATATAAATTCTACTCAATTTCACGTTACCCTACTGTTTAGTTTATAATGCTACGAACGAAAAGAAATTTAAGCCGCAATGAATATGTAACAGAGGTTATTCTCGCTGATGAAGGATGGTTCCACCATTCCAACAGAGAAACACATGATTATTCTCCACAATATTCAAGTAAGCTCGGATACAATAAGGAGATGCCTTGCAGAGCATAACTTGCATCCTATAATATCAGCAACAAAATTAACAGTAGGACAGCAAAGAGAACGAATTGGAATTCGTTAGAGAGCATGTGAGTTGGACTCTCGATAATTGAGAAGGCGTTTTATTCACGGACGAGTCAATATTATCACGGTATTTTGCAAATCGACAACCAAAAGTCTTCCGACGGCCTAATGAGCGTTATGTACAGTGCATTATTCGTGAAACAGCTTAATGTGTTGGCGGATCTGTAATGGCCTCCAATAAGCTTCATATAGTAACTGGAGGCTCTTTAAATAGTTCGCAGTATAATACGCATATCTTAGAACCACTTAGGGTTTGCTCCGAATATCGGCAACAATTTTTTCTGATACATTAAAACGCAAGATTCACACTGCAGGACTGTTGTAAGGGAGTATTTATAATAGGTTCTTATTCATATTCTGACCTGGCCCCGCAGCCCGTACCCTTAACCTTATTAAACACAGCTATTCAACCTCCACCAACAATCCCCTTCAAGAGTTAAGTCTACATCTAATACAAATTAGGAACCAACTTTTGGCTAGACATACTAATTGAAACACTTTCCTAGACGTAACACTTTAAAGGTTTAATTTATAAAAATTTTTAAATTTTATATTATGCTTCTCTCATAAAACTTAACGTGTAATTGCTTTCATAAGCAGTGACAATTAAAATGAACCTGTATCCAGCCATAAAACCGCTACATATATGAAAATACCAGTTCTTAGGTTAATTTGACAATTTTTCATTTTTTATGAAATATGTTTCGTCTGAAATATGTCGACTGGTAACTTTCGGCTGATATAGCCAAGACACTATCTACATTACCGACATTTTATTACTTTCGACAGGGTGATTGTAATAGTGATAGTAATTATGATTGTGGTTGTGATGGTGATGATGGTTGTGTGGCTTTAATTGTGATTGTGGTGGAAGCGGCCACATTGCAAAATTAAAGTTATTCACCAAATTACGGGCGGGCTATATTCCCTACTATTTAATAAAAAATGCAGAAGTAATTGTAATAGATATATCGTCGTAATTATGACTAGTTTTTATTTGTTGGTCACTTAAGGCGCTACGCGAACATTGTTGACACAAAAGTTTTTAGTAATTTTTCAATGGAAAACAAAGAATAATTTTGAAGTAATTTTTGAAAAAAAATAAAAAAATGTAACTCCTACAAGTTTGCCTGTTGAAGCATTACCAAAAGAATTTTTTCACTCCAGAAAGTTTTCAGCCAAAAATATAAAGACGATAACGCAGAACCCTCTTAATGTCAGCCGAAAGTGAAAAATCGGTAATGGAGATCGTGTTATTCCAGCCGAAAAGAAAAAATTAAGTCGTAATCCGTCGATAGTGTTTAGCCGAAAATTGCTATTGATGCATGGATATCATTGAAGGCTTTTGGAAATGATTTTTGCACATTGGAATTTTCCAGATTTCCCACGAAAAACTTTAACTGAATTTTTTTCCTGCAATAGCTATTGACAGATCACATCAAAACAATCCATCTCCAGACATAACACTCCAGAGGCTGATTTTATGCAAATTTTGTAATGATTTTTGGAAAATCTACTTTTTCCAGATTTTCTACCGAAAACTTGAACTGAATTTTTCCATGCGATACATATTGACAAATCACATAAAACCGATTTTTCTTGAGACATACACTCTAGAGGCTGATTTTTTTCCAATTTTTTGGATTCTTCTGATTTTCCGATGTTATCCTGTTTACTTTCGGCTAGAATGTTAATAACCTAATCTACAATATCGACCTTTTACTGTCGGCTGGAAACTTTCGGCTATCTTTAGCAGGGTGTAATTAGTTATGTTGCGGATCTGAGAAAGTTCAACAGCTTTGGGAATGTATCATTAGAAGTGAATTAGCTATATTAAAAGAGGGTACAAGAAGTAATCAAAATATCTAACGACTACTTACATATGTGTCTACGCTTCTGACACTAGGAAAACACTTTTTTTATGATGGCTTCCACAAAGTGATCAATTTCTTTGAGATATCAGATTTTTCTCCTATCAAGCATAACTGCTATTCTCTCCATATAATGGGAAATCTCTTCATACAAAGGGCTTGTGGAAGCTGAAAATAAGTTGGGATAGCAATTTACTCTAAAATTTATATTAGCTTAATAAAATACTTGTCGCTAGGTTGTTTCAGTATAATTATTTAAGTTCAAATCCATGGGTTTTCGACGCCAAACACACAACTGCAGCAGCACGGCACGACTGCAACAGTGATTGCAAATTATTAAGCTTTATTTTGTGCTCAAAATCTTGATGCACCCCATATTGAGGTGCAGGCTGACTCGACAATCGTACTTCAATGAATTGCTTCATCTGAATAATTTCTCCAATTAATCAACAACGCAAATCATAGATGAAAGATCACCCTTCTTCAAGACGGCCAACAGTATAAGGCAGCATCATTGGCAAGTTTCACCGTTTCTGGGATAGAGTATACAAACTCTTCCAATGGTTACTACCTTCTAAATCCTTGATCTATAGCATGTGTATATTTTTGAGAAATTGAAAGAATATTAAGAGCGTCTTGTTTCTAGGATATGCTACAAATTCCAAAATTTATTAGAATTAAAATAAAATATTTGGACATTACGCAGATGCATATCGATATAATCGGATGGTCCTCAATTTGATCATTAAATTTTAGTTAAACAAAAAATAAAATTAAAGCTCTTCTATTGTGTTCGAAATAAAATTAAAATTTGTAGAAATCGTAAAATTCTTATCCTAAACCAAGACAAAGCTGGGAGGTGTGAGTTTTTTTCAGGGAGGATGTCTCTCTTTGATCGTATCGTCCTCGTCTCTTCAACACAAACATTGTGTTCAATTCGAAGTTTCGGGAAAGGAAAACCCCATTCATATTTTATTGAACAAGGGCACAGTAAAATATTCTTATATATTTACCACCTGCTTCGCATCTTTTGCTTAGACCGATTGTACAACATATACTCGTACATCCTTACTGTGTATATTTATATCTAATTCATTCAATATTTTTTTTTGTATTCAAAACATTTATATCTTGTTGATTTTATTCCAATTTATGTATTCAATAAAAATAAAAATAATTGGGAATATATTTTTTATTTTATAATTTGATTGCTTGATTTACAAATAAAAAAAAAATTCAAATAAATAAATTCATTCTTCTACATAATAATTGACAAGCCATTTGCCATTTTTTGTTGGTTTGGTAGTTCAAACGAAAAATGCGCGGCCATTATCAACATTAAACGATTCGTGTGGGAAAAATTTATCAAAGGGACACCCGCAGACTTTATAAAATATTACCTACCTAGATGGTGTGGTCATCCACCATTAGATTATTCAGACAAGGCTAATTAACGCCTTAGTTATCCTATTGTACCTAATAAATTGACGGTAATTAAGTTTCTAATAAGCTCTGTTCGAAATTACCAATCTATCATAAAAAAATATAACGTACTCGCTAACAAGGTAACAAGAGAACTAATATAAATATCCATCCACCTCACTATCTTCATATATATATATATGTATATATATATATATATATGTATGTAAGAAGACGTTAAGACGAAACCCAACAATCAAATACAACAACAAGGCTGCGAGTTTTTTTTTTTTGTTTTGTTCCTCTTAAAGCTAAAACAAACAATCCCACCCAGGAATATAAATTAAACAGTATGACAGCGAAAAAAAAACGAAACCAACCTTAAGTAATAATTATCTTTAAGAAGAGCATAAAAAAAAAAATCTTCCCAAAAAAAAATAATTTTTAAATTTATTAACAATCAACATGATGAGGTCTTCAACACATCTCGCAGCTTATTATCATCATCCTTCTTCGTTGATTTCTTTTCTTTTTTTTTTTTGTTTTCGTTTGGTTTCTGGAAGATGTACTTCTTATTCATTTTATTGTTATTACATATTATTATGATTATTATGATTATTTTAAAATTCACTCCACACACAGCATAAATTTATCTATACAAAACGTGAGATGATGTTACATGTATATATGTACATACATTATTATGAATGATGATCTTTGCGGGTTATATCGAAAAAAAAACGTTGTGGGTGGACGAAACCACATTATTTGAAGAGCCGGGGTCATCACCAACACTACCAACATAAATAAAAACCAAGAAACTTTTTAGCAACATATTTGCATAAAAACATATTAATTCAATTTATCCCAAAAACAAAAAAAGGGATAATTTTTATTTATGGTTCCTAATAAAAATTTCAAAACTTATGTTATTCAACATTACGATTTAAATATGCTAAAGTATAATTATACTGAACAATAACAACACACATACATACATATTATGAAAATTATGTCGAAAGTAATTTTCGAAAGAAATTAAAATATTTTCAAACCGGAATTATCAAATAAAACAAAAAAAAAACATTTTCAAAATTAAAAGAAAATGTTTGCTTATTATTATTAATATTTATT
Source organism: Tipula vernalis (assembly GCA_958295665.1). Lineage (NCBI taxonomy): Eukaryota > Metazoa > Arthropoda > Insecta > Diptera > Tipulidae > Tipula > Tipula vernalis. The sequence continues at coordinate 124,307,365 of OY282559.1, forward strand.
GTATTATTAATAAAGGAAATGTGCAATTGAAATTTGTACCAAAGTTTTATTTATTGTTGTAAGAAAATTTGAAAAATTATTTTGAAGAGTTGGAATTGGTTATGAAATATGATTTTATATGATTTCTAATTGTAACATTAACAGAATATTAGGCCTGATTCTATATTCCAAAATTTTGTATTTTATTTCGTAATTTTGTTTTTTGCAATAATTAAACAGTTTTGCGTGATTCTGCCACGGTACTAAGTGGTAAACTATAAAAACACCCATCAAATGAGAACAAGAACCACTGCTGGGTGCCTTTTTTTAAAATACTTTACTTTAGTATTTTACTAACTAGTTTACAATTACTATCAAAGCAACCTTGATTATAGAAAGTCATAATCTAAAAAACGAAGCTTTTATAAATTAGAAACGAGGAAAAAACCAAACTTTTCATAGTAAAACACACAAAACATATGAGAAATCTGTTTTTTTCCTAAGACAAATTTTTAAATAAAAACGTTACAAATTTTTAATTATGATTTCTGAAATACTTTCATAAATGTTTGAATTTCAACATATATGAATGTCGTTTAAGTAAATCGTTTTCATTTTCTTGTAATAATTGATTTATTTAAACCAAGCACAGCATTCTGGTCAAATTAAAATAAAAGCTTACTACGATTCGTTTGGTCATTAAGTCAATATACATTACATAGATGGCAGTGATGGCCGTAAAAATTTGAAAAAATCGTACCAAAAATTACCACCTGGGGAAATTTCAAGTTCAAAAATTGTAGGAAAAGCAAAACAAATTCATAAAATATAGGAACGTTTATTAATTTTGTGATTAAATAACATTTTTTCCTATTTTTCTGTAAACATTTAAGACATCTTACGTACGGTAGTAAAACTAAAGATAAATTTAGCAAGTATTATTTTAATTCGTCAGAGTCAACTTTGATGTATTTTTTAAAATGCAGGTTCGAAAAAATATATTTAGAAATAATTTAATTTTAATATTTCTGCAATTAATATTTACTTAATACCAGTATGGCCTTCTTGTATATTGTTCTTAAAGATATGTAGAAAACTTTTATATAAACATTTTATAATATTTTTGCTTTTTTCATTGAAAAACTTGAAGCTAAAAAACACCATTTTTACTATGGATTCCTATGGAAATCAGTGAAAAGTTATACCACTAAAAAAGCTTCTAAAAAATACGTCATTAGGATTATGGCTCTATACTCTAGAAGGCTCTGGTTATACACGCTATTTTTTCTACGATACAATAGTCCTATAATATTTTTAATTTATAAATAATTAGCAACATAAAAAATAACAAACTTGTACGGATCAACAAAACTTATAAAAGAAACGATCACAATATCATTAAAACATTTGGGTTGTAATTGAGAAATCGTTGTGCAATGAAAATTGCAACACGATTTGTGCAATACATCCGTTTCTTATATAATTTAATTTCAAAAATCATCGTCGAAAGCATAGGTTACTGCACTCTCGTATAAAAATCAACTTATAGTTGCAGCCATGAATATTATCAAAGCCTCCTAGATTATAGACCATAATCATACGCCATAATTTTTTAGAAGCGTTTTTAGTGGTATTACTTTTCATTGTTCGCTATAGGAATCCATAGTAAAAATTATGTTTTTGGTTTCAAGTTTTTATAAAAATTTTCTAGATGTCTTTAACAACAATAGACAAGAAAACAATATTGGTATTAAATAAATATTAATTGCACAAATATTAAAAATAAATTACGCCTAAAATATTTTTTTCGAATATTCATTTTCAAAAATACATCAAAATTGGCTCTGACGAAGTAAAATAGTCTTACGTTTTTGTCTTGTCAATCAAGGTTCGTATCACTGGATTGTGAATAAAACAAAATCAATTCAATCTATCACCAACGAATTTATTTATGTCACACAAAAATTTTTACAACACAGTTTATTAATGATAATTCACAAAATCAATGTTTATAAATTATTCGCACAATTTTACTAATCACTTTTACTTTTTATTTCACACTACAACACTTTTTAAATCACTTTTTAATTCCTTTTTAATCTTCACACTATCGCTTACCAGTTTACACTATCGCGTTCCAAATTCAGATAATACAATTCGACTTCGTGCGCCTTTTTATATACCCAAACCAAACTTCTAGAAAGCTCATGACTTTTCCAGTTAGAATAGCGTAGAAACATTTAGAACAATTTTATCATGGAAAATTCCATTTTAGTACAGTTAAACATTGAGCTATTAATTTAACTTATTCTATTACACACTAGGTGTCACCGTCACAATAGTACTTGCTAGACTTATCATTAGTTTAACTAGTGTACAACAGATGCCTAAGTTGTTCACAGAAAAATACTGTGACGGTGACATCTAGAGTGTGATAAAATAAGTTAAATTAATAGCTCAATGTTAAACTGTACTAAAATGGAATTTTGCATGATAAAAATGTTCTAAATGTTTCTACGCTATTACTGGATACTACTGGATTATTCGAATTTGGAACCCGATAGTACAAACTTGTAAGATTATTATTATTAGTATTTGGTAAGCGATAGTGTAAAGATTAAAAAGGAATTAAAAAGTGATTTAAAAAGTGTTTTTGTGCGAAATAAAATTTATAAGTGTACAGTAAAATTGTGTGAATAATTTATATAAAGTAATTTTGTGAATTAAAATTAATAAATTGTCTTGTAATAATTTTCTTGTGAAAATACCAATGTGATACCAATCTTGAGTGACGAGGCGAAAACGTAACAATTGGTGACAGCGGTGGGATTGTGAATAATAAGATAAAGAAAATGATTCTCAACGAATTAAAAGTTCCAGAATTAAAGAAAGAACTTGAGAAACAGGGCTTGGCCACTGATGGTAGTAAAGCAGCTTTACAAACACGACTACGTGGTGCCATGGAGAAAGAAGGGTTAGACGCGGATCAACATGATTTTGGAGAGAAAGTAACGGATGCGGGAACCGTAGGGCAGAAAGAATATCTCCTTCTCACCAGTCAACAACCGTCAGCCGAAACAATGTCGCAGTTAATCCCTGCTATGAACCAGATGATGCGACAGATGAGTCTAATGAAACAACAAAACGAACGACAGCTAGGAGAAATTAAAAATCAAATGGCGCAACAAGGAGAACAGTTGAATCAAGAAATGAAACAACAAATGGAGAAAATTGAGCAGTCAAACCTACAAATGGAACAAAAAATTGTACGCTAAATGGAGACTATAAACCAGTCAAACCAATATATAAAACACCAGATGGAACAACAAAATCAGTCTAACCAAGAAATTAAACACGAAATGAATCAACAAAATCAGTCAAACGAAGAACTTAAACAACGGGTGGAGAAACAAGGAGAAGAAATTAAAGACCAAATTACAGATGGTTAAAAGAGAATAGACGAGAAACTTCTCGAATTATCTACTAACATAAACGGCGAAGTGGAGAAGCTGCAAATGGAGATTCAACAGGTTGACCAATAATTAGAAAGCTAAGATGTTGGGTATGTAACAGGATTGGCCACATCTCGCGAGATTGTTTGGAAGCAAGAGGAAATCGACACGGATCACGAACTTCTGTGGTAAGAGCACTAAGAGGAGAGCAGGAATCGGATGAACGGATGGCAACAGTCGGTAAAGTGGAAAGGTTAGAAGTCAGTTTCAAGGAACCGAAGCTGGCTTCGCCGTCTGGTTGCCCCATAACATTCATCCCTGTTACGAGTGTAGCATGAGGCGGAAGCAGCGTAACAATCAAAGGCGATATTGATGGGAGGAAGTATACATTACGCTGGATACCAGAGCAACCCATACAATTGTTCGGAAAGACTTGGGGGGGTTAAAATTAAGAATGGCAAATGGAGAGAGTGCAATGATTAAAGGGAAAAAGATCGTTAACATAAGAATCGGCGAAACTCTTTTCCCACACGAAGATTTGTATCTTGATTGCTCATTTCACAGTATTCATTTTTCTTGTAAGTATATTAGCACACAAATAGATGGATAATAGGCCTGCGGTTTGTACCCGGCCAATATTACCTTTAAATTAGAATTTCTTAAGTAATGTGGCATACTTTTAAAACTCAAGATTGATTCTATATAGATGTATTCCCCAGAAAAAAAAATCAGAAAAGCAAAGTTTTTGGAATAAAAACTTTAATAAATGTTTTTGAAGGCTTGATCGTTTAAACAAACAGACACCAAAGAGATCTTAAAATCTCTAAAAATGATTACAACAAGATTTTGTTTGAAGAGGCCCTACATTCCCTTTTAAACTTGTATCATGCTATATTCTCAATTACATGCTCAATTGAAATTGCTTTTTTTCTCCAATTAAACAGCGAATATAGGTTTTTGGTGGAAATTTTATGGTTTTAAGAGAATGTAATATGTAAAGAAAGCGATGAGAATAATTAAGAGCATGGAAGAACAACAGAATGCTGATTGGTTATGGTTCGTTCAAAAAGTGGATGGTGAAATTAAACAAAAATATTTTTTGCATGCGCTTTAACTTTGTATTGAAAAATCCAAATTTCTTTACATTCCATTGCATTCATGGATAGCTGCCTCTGCCTAAAACCAAAACTCCATAATCCTAAAAGTGCTAGTTTTCGAGTTAGGGAAAAAAAGCAGTTCCAAATTTATTTACGCACATTCACACACGTATGTAAAGACGTTTTCCAAAAATGGCTTAAATTAAGGCTTAAATTTGTTATGTTCGGTTTCACAAAAGAAAGCAATCTCCAGTTAAATTAATTTTGTGTTATAAAACAAATAAAAATTTCATAAAAGAAGGAAGATAGGAAATGTTATTTAAGTGGAGATTGGCTAGTGGAACAGAATATTTTAACATTTTAGGCATTTAAAGACTACACCAAAAAAAATTCTGAGATTAATTGAAATAGACAAAGTGTAGCAGTGTTTAACAAAAAGAAAGAGAAGCAAAAACAAAAATTTGAAAGGGCTTAACCTGCCCACTTCATAAAAATATAGGCTCACGCCTGGTAATATCCCAGTGATTCAAGGAAATTTCCGTAGTGTTAATAGCAGTTTTTCGAATAATTTTACTATTTTTTAACAACTTTCGTGATTTTTCCTAATAATTCCACCACATTTTATTTTAATATAAAAAACTATTTCAGAACACTTCATCTTTTTTATTAGCACGCTTATTTTAACTTCACCTATTTGTTGGTTTGTTGTTTGTGTGGACAAAATTTTCTAATCGATATTTATCCCACTTGAGCTGAAATTATACACACACAATATTGTAATACGTTCAAAATGGACGCCACCACAAGATGGCGGATTACCTTTATCTATACAGCACCCTTAATATGAGTATAAAATGAATCTGCTTGACGATCAGAAAATGATAACTCACCTTATCAAGGACTAAATTTCCTTAACCAACTCCTTGAAATGGGTAACAAATGAAAGGGTTTGCCAAGCACAATACGTGACGTTATTCTAAATTCAATATGGTGGATGCCTCAAGATGGCGGACGCGCGAAGATGGCGGACTAAATTAAAATAAAAATATAAAATGTTGAAACTAATTTTGAATTTTAAATCAAGTACAAATTCAATAAATGTCATTGAAGATTACGCGTATATTGGTAACTTTTTTGCCTCATGCAATTTTATTTTTATTCAATTGTACAACCGTATGAAAGCGCATTAGCAAGATTTTTTCGAAAATACATGGCTAGGCGTTTGCATGAAAAGTCGGTTTTAACAAAAATTTGTGATTGCTTTATTTTTTGATTTACATATATATAAAAGAAGGAATTTTTGATATATTTTTCATTATGCTTTTCAAAATGAACCCGAATAGGGTTCGAAAGCTAAAGCTTTAATTAGTTAAACATGCTTGGAGGTTGAGGACTGCAAAATATTTAAACTTATTCCCAAAGAACGCAACATTGAATCGCTGGAGTTTGTTTGCTACAAATTGGGCATAAAAGCAGATTTACGGGTAAAGGCTCTTGATCCAAATACTTGGCCGACTGGTGTACACATTCGGGAATTTAGTAATACAAATTTTCGGACAGCATTGCCTCCACGAGTGAAGTTTCGGGCAACCACTGCAGCCAACTGTACAACACGTTAAATTCTAACAACTTGTATTGTAGTAAAATTGTTCCAAGTGATAATCTGCAGGTAAATGTAAATTGTTCTATAAAATTTGGCCATTTAAATGTCCGTAGTTTGGTTAAACATTTTAATGAAATTACTATTCTGTTAGAGTTATACAAATTTGATTTCCTTGCTTTAACTGAAACTCTTCTTAATAGCAAAATTACAAACAAGTCGCTCCTTATCAATAATTATAAAATACGTTTTGATCGTATTGATAATAAGCGATGGGGTGGTGTTGATATTTATTTTAGGTCTACTTTGAGGGTTAGTAAATTGTTCTCGGGTGCCTTTGGTAAGGTTGAAGTTTTGGCGTCTGAGCTTGTCGGGCGATTTGGTAAAATTCTTATTTTGGTTATTTATAACTCGCCTCCTGCTTGTACTGATGATATTAATAATTTACAAACAATTTTTTTTGAATATTTATCTCAGTATGAAAAAATTATTTGTTGTTGTGATTTAAACTTTAATATGTTGATTATCAATAAACTAAGTGCTTGCTTGAGTTTACATAATTTATTTTATTTACCTTTACAACCGACTAGATTAGATAAAAGCCTATTGGATTTGATAATTTTGTATGAGGCTGATAAGCATAATATTATTTCTTTTGGGCAGCTTGCTGTTCCTGCCATTTCTGACTATGACTTGATTTTTGCCTGCTATAAGTTCAGTCGTACCAGGGATAAAATTTCAAAAGTATTCAAAATCAAAAGTATGTTGTTCCTGATTATAAAGCAATCAATCATGAGTATTTTGTAAATTGTTTCTTTTCGTTAGACTGGTCAAATCTTTATTTTTATCCTGATGTGAATGATATAGTTGAAGAATTCAATTCAAAATTCTTAAAATTAGATACTAATTGTGTGCCTCGTAAAACAAGTATAAATAAATGTCCCATTGCTCCGTGGTTAAATGCACATATTTTGAATTAAATGCAAAGAAGAGATTTGGCTTACAAAAAATATAAAAGAATTGGATTAGAGCTCGATTTTGAATCATTTAAATCTTTTAGAAATAAAACCAACAAATGCATCAATCAAGCTAAAAATATATTTTATTTTGGGAATTTGCACAAACCTAAAACAACCTGGAGCAATTTGAAGAAACTAGGTATTTCATGTAAGTCGACTGAAGCAGTCATTGACTTTTCAGCTGATGAAATTTTGGTAGGGATCAGTAAACTTAACGAATCTATAGGTGTTTTGCCTTTACCCGATTTTGATTTTATTAGTTCTGGTAGTTATGAGTTTGTTTTTGATTGTGTCAATGAACTTATGGAATTGAATGCAATTCGTACTGTTAAGTCTGATTCGATGGCATATGACATGGTAAACTTCAGAGTAATAAAATTATTTATTGATTTGTTTCTGTCCCAAATTACATTTATCATTAACCAGAGTTTGACCAAATCAGCATTTCCTAATTTGTGGAAAGTGGCATCGATTATTCCTCTACCTAAAAAGGATGTAATTTCGAATATTTGTGACATTCGTCCGATTAGTATTTTGCCTGCCCTATCCAAGGTCCTGGAAAAAATTATACAACTTCAAATTCTTCAGCATCTCAATAGCTTTAATTATCTAAGCAAATTCCAATCTGGATACAAATCTGGCCATAGTACTACTACTGCACTTGTGCATATTGTTGATGATTTATCTGCTATTTTAGATAAAGGTAATTCATTTGCAATTTTAGTCCTATTAGACTTTTCTAAAGCGTTTGATTGTGTTAATCATATCCTTTTGCTTCAAAAGTTAAAGTTATATTATAATTTTTCAGATTCTGCTATTTTGTTGCTTCTTTCTTATTTGAGTAATCGTAAACAATTCGTAAAGCCTGGTGATGATCTTTCTGGTATAAGTAATATAATTGCATCAATACAAGGATCAATTTTAGGCCCTTTACTTTTTTCCATTTATATAAATGACACCTACCTTGGCATATTTTAAATTGCCGATTTCATCTTTATGCTGATGATTTGCAACTGTATATTGGTGGTGACTTGTTAAAATCGGGGGAAATCGTTATCCAACTTAATGCAGATCTTAGGAATATTTCGTCATGGGCCAAAAATAATTCACTTTCCATTAATCCAACTAAAAGTAAAGCTTTATTGCTCACTAGAAATAATTCGCATAAAATTGCACCTGTGCTATTTTTGAACAATGATATAATCTCATTTGTTCCAACGGTTAATAACCTAGGATTACTATTGAATTCAAAACTTACTTGGAATGATCATGTAAGTTCTATGTGCCAGCGTGTTAATTACGGTTTATATTCACTCAGACTAATAAAAAAGTTTTGTCCACTTACGCATATATCTTGTGAAAAGTTTAATTATACCTATTTTCAGCTATTGTGATGTGATATTTTCTAATTGTGATAGTTCCTCAAAGCGGTTACTTGAGGTTACGTATTACGTTTAAAAATTGTGTGAGATATGTTCATGACCTTAGAAAGTTTGATCATGTTTCCGAATTTAAAGATTCAATCCTTGGATGTGACTTGTTTGAGTTTTACTGTTATAGAACTGCTGTCTTTATTTTTCGAATAATTAAATCGGGTATACCATTACACTTACATGATAAATTACATTTTCTGTGTCATTGAGAACTATAGGAACGTTAATTTGCCAGTTAGTAGAACTAATGTTTACAATAACTCTGGATTAATAAATGCGATTATCACTTGGAACAGTTTGCCTACAGAATTAAAAAATATAAGTTCCATTAACAGATTTAAAAAGGTTATGTTTAAATTAGTAACTTAATATCAAAGTTCTTGTACATATTGTAATTAATTATGTATATATGTCCATTGTTGTATATTTGCTAATTATTGTTATATTGATATTGAAATATTTATTATTAATTTTAAGTTATTTTCTGCTATTATAAATATGTGTGATGTACAAAAGCCACGGTTTATACATTGAATAAAGCATTATTATTATTATTATTATTATTATTATTATTATTATTATGTATTTGATCATATTTAACGAAAATCTAATGGGATGTCCACGGAATAATGATTCTAAGACTTTTCAATAATAAGTTAAATCCAACATCAAATCAAAATGTTAAACCACAACAACTAATCTGAGTATAAATACCATAACTTCTCGATAGGTATTGATATAAATGACAGAGGTTGGATGTTGCGTTCTGCTAGCTAATTAACATTTTAAAGATTATAACACTTTTCCTACATTTCTGTAGCAACACTTAGTGTAAAAAATCACGCCAGTATTTTTATTTAATAGTAGTAAAAAATCGTTAGCCTTATGTTTTTTTGCAGAAATTTCGATTGGTACAGTACCATTTTACAGCACCAAACCGATAGAGTTTACAAAACTTTTCCGTTTATTCCAATTCGATCATTTCCTTTTATCCATATTCTCTTTTCCAAATTATTTTGAAATTGAAAAACTAATTAATACACTTGCATGCTGTCAACGGACCATAATAATATTCTCACCCTTCACATTAAATTTTTCTTCGTCTGGTTATGCCCGATTAATTTTAAATTATCCTTGATTAACTGACCGAGAAGTCGCACTGTACTTTAAAATATATTTTCTTAATTTAAACACATTGTTTATTATGCCGTATAGTTCCTGCTGGTATTGTATTAAGGAAATTCCAACATATTTTCCCTTATACCAATCCGATTTTTTTTTTGTCCATTGTGCTTCATATAAAGTTACCAACCCAATAAATTTTTAATTAAAATCCATTTTTAAAATTGAAAAAAGAAACTCTCTCTGCATACATTATGTATATAAAGCGTCGCCGGTCACCGCACATAGGTCATAATAATAAGAATAATTATGGTGGGCACATATGAAAAGTATAAATGTGGGTGGATTATGTTTGGTAAGCCATATCTAAGAGTTCAATTGTTCATTACTTTTGTTTTGTTTTATTTTATTGTTTACAATTAACAAACGCTTGATAAAATGTACAACAATAATAAGCAAAATACTTTTTATGAATGCACATACGATACTTTGCACAAAAAGGATCTTTACGTTTGTATGTACACAGCCTATGTACGAATAGGTATATATCCATTTGTACATACGGTGAATAAAGAGAGCATAACCATTATAATTATTGTCAACATATTTTATGTATGTTCATGCTTGATTTTTTTTTTTTTTTTTAAAGGGGTGGTTTTCATTCTACCCCATACGATTTGCATTGAAAATGAGTTCATATCGTTCAATCAATACTCTTGTACTAGAGAGTATCCCCTTATCGTTTGTATATGTGTGTATAGAAAAAATGTATTGCTGTTATTGAAAAATAAACAAAATTACCATTTTTCTAGATTAATTGAATCATCATTAAATACTTTGAACAATTTTTATTTTTGATTGATTGGATTTATATCCTGCGCTACTTCAAATTTTATATTAAACTTTTATAAACTCTTATAAGTATGATATCTGTACGGTTTATTATGTTCATTCAATTTACCCGTGTGTGTGTTATGTAGAAATGTTGCGATGATGTTTCCAACTTAATTATATATCGAATAATTTATAAATCATCTGATTACTGTTCATACGTTAACACACACTCACCAAATGAGTATTATCTACCTAAATGTCTTCACTAAAATTCTCTTCCCAATGAAAAACCATAATAAAATGTATTTAAACGCAGATGTTTTGTTTGTACATCTTAAGTTGTGTTGTTGAACACAAAAATTAGAATATAATTTCCGTTGAGCACGCAAACATAAAATTTAATGTGTGCCAGCCAGCCAGCGCACAAACCACACAAACACAAAAATATTTTCTCTTCCCATAATAATAATATACCTACACCATACGTATGTACATACCTACATATATTTATGCATCTTGGGGCTAAGTAACAAAAAACAACAAAATTATTAATTTCTTATTGTTATCGACACATTCACAAAAAAAAAAAAAAAAAAATTATATTTTGGTGGTCAAAAATTTTCGCGTGTTATCATCCCAACATTCTTGCACGTCGGTAATAAATTAATGTCAAACATATCATATAAAAGGTCGATAAGGAAATTTATTTATTTATCAGGGATGATTTCGTTTTGCCTTTACACTTTAATCTGTTTATTTTGTATACATATACAGTACTTTTAACGTTTTATCAATAAAAATTATAAATGCGTTTTTGGCGGCAGAGTACGCATATATACCGCTAATAGTATCAAGCCGCGATCATTAATTTAAAATATTTATGTGTATAAGAAATAATTTGTGATCTTCGATTATCATTTCATATATTACCACCATGGTGCATTGTTCGTATAATCTTATTTCTTTTATATCCTGTGTGGTGGTATAACGGTCACAGACAATTATATACTGAACGAATGATTAATTAATTTAATAATTAAGCATAAATCACAAATTGTTTGAGGCTTTTTTTTTTATTAAGAATATTCAATTGTTCAACCAATCGTAACCTCATTCAGGTTATTACGCTACACAAAAGTTTGTAACAGACAAATAGATACGAAGTTTTTTGGCGTCCCCTTCAAATCTTCGAAACAATTGTTAAAGCCGATTTCTGGAGCATTTTTTTGAGTTTCGGAAATAGTCAGAAGTCGGACGGAGCTAAATCAGGGAAAAAAGACGGTTGCGGTACGATATGGGTCGAATTTTTTATTGGCTTAAAATAATTTTATTGGCACACCACACCAACAACCAACTACTTGCGAACGTCTATTATGAAAATTTTTCGATTTCGTAAAATTCGATCCGCCGCGAATATTCCTATTATGAATTTTTTTTTGTTTCGTAAAATACGAAAATCGTAAAATCCGCCTTATGAACCAAAAAATAAGACGAAATCGAATTTTTCGAAAAGCAAACCTCAAAATCCGACTGCTTTAATAAAACTTATTGTGTTATTCGTAGGTCATCAACTAACGGTCAACAACATTGACATTATAATTTATTTTATGGAGAAAAATGTTGGAAATTTTTTAAATGCATCTCAATATAAAGAGACAACACAATACTTGTAGAAAGAAGTAGCACAAGATTTCAATTTAGCAGGTCCGCCAGAAAAATCTATTGAGGGTTGGGAAAAAGTGAGGTTCTGTGTGAATATGTGTTGCTCGCAAGACTCTAATATTATTTCTCTTATAGGTTTGGAAAGATTTCAAGTACCTATACGGTGAAAAATTAACTGCGAGCTAATGAAAAATGTTTAACCAGCACTGGAGGGGGCCCGTACAAATTAAAAACATAAGCAAATAAGAAGAGAGGGTTGATAAGTTGCTTGATTTAACCGGAGAGATCGAAGGACTTAAAGTTAAAACTATTGGGTGTAAAGTCTCTACAACGTCCAGAAATATTGATGTCGATAACCATGATTTGACTTTGTCGACAGAAGAATTTGAAGCGGAAAGCCAGAAGCATACAACTAACCAAAGAACGAAACATACCAAAAGCCGCAATTACCTACCTAGCCGAACCAAAGGAAACATCGAAAATGATTTTTTCCACTACTAGCAGAGCCTTCTAGAGTATAGAGCCATAATCTTAATGACGTATTTTTTAGAAGCTTTTTTAGTGGTATAACTTTTCACTGATTTCTATAGGAATCCATAGTAAAAATGGTGTTAAGCTAAATTCAACTTTTTCGATGAAAAAAGCAAAAATATTATGAAATGTTTATATAAAAGTTTTCTACATATATTTAACAACAATATTCAAGAAGGCCTTAATGGTATTAAGTAAATATTAATTGCAGAAATATTAAAATTAAATTATTTCTAAAATATATTTTTTCGAACTTTCATTTTAAGAAATACATCAAATTTGGCTCTGACGAATTCAAATAATATTTGCTAAATTTATCTTTAGTTTTACTAGTGTACGTAAGATGTGAAAAATGTTTACAGAAAAATACGAAAAAAAAATATTTAATCACAAAATTATCACTTGTACTTAATATTTTGTGAATTTGTTTTGCTTTTCCTACAATTTTTTTACTTGAAACTTCCTCAGGTGGTAATTTTTGGTACGATTTTTTCAAATTTTTACAGCCATCACTGCCATCTATGTAATATATATTGACTTAATGACCAAACGAATCGTAGTAAGCTTTTATTTCAATTTGACCAGAATGCTGTTGTTATAATTTTTTTTTAATATTTTGGTTTAAATAAATCAATTATTACAAGAAAATGAAAACGATTTACTTAAACGATATTCATATATGTTGAAATTCAAACATTTATGAAAGTATTTCAGAAATCATAATTAAGAATTTGCAATGTTTTCATTTAAGAATTTGTCTTAGGAAAAAAAGTGATTTCCCATATGTTTTGTGTCTTTTACTATGAAAAGTTTGGTTTTTTCCTTGTTTCGAATTCCCTTATAAAAGCTTCGGTTTTTAGACTATGAAGCATCAAATTCGATTAACAGAATTAGTCATAATCTCCTTGAAGACAAAGCATTAACTCTAAAGAGAACTTGTTAATACAAAAAGATTTCTTTTAATTTTTTACGCATAATAATGGGTTTTCCGTGGGTTTTGGAACACTTAATATGACCCCATTGTCAAATTTGCCCAAAAAAATTTCCCCACAAAGGATGATTGATTAGATTTATTACAGCATACCCAAACTGAAAAGCATAAAAAAAAATTAGACCCATTAGATGATAAAATTTCAGCGGCTGAGGCTACTCTAGCTTACCATGTAGTCCATCATCAACAAAGCTGTCTATCAACTGATTGCACTACCAGATTGCTTGCTAATATTTTCGCAGATTCAAAAACCGCTGTCCGTCCCTCTGTACGGACAAAATCTGAAGTGATTGTTAACAATGTTTTAGCTCCACTGTCTCTAAAATCTTTCATAAGCGACATTAAACATAATAAAATTCGGTTTATAGGAATAAGTACAGATAAGCTACAATATTTTTCTAGCAGCTCGGGTTTGGTAAAAAAACTCATCGAGATTAAATTTATCCCCGACGAGACCGCACAAACAGTAACTAACATTTTGATTGAAACTTTGGCGAAGTTCGAGATAACGAACAAATGTGTGGCATTTGGTGGAGACAACTGTAACTCGAATTTTGGAGGCATACGACGAGCTGGCGAAAAAAATGTGTTTGCGTTATTAAAATCAAATTTAAATTTATCAAATTTAATCCAGCTATAGAACGAACCATTAAAATGTTTGAACCTTTAAAATCGTATTTTCTATCAATTGACAAAGCGCCTGTAGTATTAAAAATGTTCTTTGAGAAACCGTTAAGTGAGGCTTACTTGTTCTTCCTCCATTCCTTAACACATTTCTTTCATCGAAAGCAGATGGAGCAGATGGAGAAAGACGAAAACTCTTTATTAGAAATCATGCGTATTTTAAAAAATTTTTAAAATCGCTGAAGACCAACTTAAACAAAGGATTTCGAATAAATTTCTATCGATGGCAGTGTTAAAAATTTTAAGAATTAATGATGAAATGAGCAACGAATGTATTGTATTCAAATCTACGGCTTTACAGATTTATGAAGATTGCCTCTGTTATCTGCAACAATGGACGAAAAATTTTGAACCGTTTAAGATTTTTGAGTGGATGAATCTTTGCGAAAAACCGCCATTGGGAGCAAATAACCAATTCCCTTCAATTTTTATACCGAATTGGCCTAGAAATTGATGATACTCTCTCTCTATTGAATTTTTATGACACGGTGGCTACTAATGATGAATTCAATGCTTTATTGGCTCATGACAAATGGAAATTGTTTTTTACAAGAATTCAAAATTTGGAATAAATTACCGAGTTTTTGAAAATATGTGAATTTTCTTTTGTATCCTGCACATAATGCTACAGTGGAGCGGATATTCAGCATGATGGACCAACAGTGGACTAATAATAGAAACCGTTTAACTGTCAGCGCTATTAAAAATATATTATTAGTAAAGTTTAATTTAAAATTAGAGTGTGCTGACTTCTATAATTCTATTAAAGAAAACAAAGAAGACTTAACGCGGTTCATTCGCCCTTAAAATACAAAGACATATGTGATGTTTAACCAAATAATAAAGTACGTTGAGTAATTAACAGATTTTTAAAATATAAAATTAATTATTAGTGTTTCTTTATTTCTACTTCTTAAAAAAGATTACTTTATTTTTTACTCTAGAAAAATGTCCTCTTTTTTTTTGAAACTACTCATTTGAAAGTCCTCTTTTTTTAATTTAAATGTCCTATATTTAATCTGTTAGCTTATGGTAACCCTACCCCAGCATCATGTCCATTAGCTGTTGGAAAGACCTGGTGCTGATTCCACTATGCACTGCAAGCGATTCACATGGAACTGAGATTAATACTACGTCCGACGTTTTATGGCCGACCCCAGGGACGGACCACTTGATAATTTTTGCATCAAGTGCATACTTCGGATATTCGACAAAAAGCATTTGACTTTGGGACTTTTGATTTTTGTAGAACAAATTTCGTCGGCGGAATATCGTACAACATTTGATGCAAATATTGCTTGTTATTTATATGGCCGACCCCAGCGACCGACCATTTGATAATTTTTGCATCAAGTGCATACTAAGGACAAATCTTGTTTGGTTTCTTTATTGAACAAAAATCCTCACTGAACTGGATTATAAAGTTAGGTAATTTACCATTAAATATCTCGAATCCTTTTAACTTCTTCTGCTAAATTTTCCGAGATTACGTCTTGTTTGGCATTTGTATCCGCCATATCATAATCTCGATCAATTATATTTTCATCTATCGGCGCATGAAGCAGGCAACATACAGTAATGATTTGTGCGGTTTTTAAGACTATAGTGCAGTTTTCGTGAATGTACCAAGCACCGCCAACGCTCCTTCAGGATGCCAAAAATACGTTATAACCTGCTCTCCAATTTTGTTCCATAACAATCCTGTTATTGCTCGCGTTCCATATCACTGAGTCGTGGGAACAACCTCCGTACCGGCAATCAACTGATGTTATTTCCGTTTTGTAGTCGCAAGTCTACGCATAAAAATAAATTGTTTAATTCATTCTGTTAAATTATGAAATGATTAGTTATAACATCATTATTCTGGCTGGGGCCTATGACATGCTTATAAAGTAATTAATTTATATTAAGATAAACTTACAAATGAACACAACAATAAAAGTAAAAAATGTTGTTTATTTTGACTTTGAGTGGAAACACAATGAAGTTTGCTAGGTTTCTGATTTAAAAATAACACAAAATGGCAAACTTCATTGTCTTAAATTTTACGATCAAAAAGAAAGGTTTGCTACGGGTAAACGCACGGCTACAAAATTCAAGACTCCCAAGTTCAAGCAAAAACCCAGTAATCCTGAGGAGGCACAACATAGTTACAAAAAGAATAATAAAAGATGCTCATATTGGTACATTACACGGAGGCACATAATCGACATTAGCAACATTAAGAAACAAATTCTGGATCATTGATGGTAAACGAGCTGTAAGACAGATAATTCAAAAATGTATTATTTGCTTTCATCATAAACAACATTCATCCAAACAACTAATGGGAAATCTACCATCAGCAAGAGTGAGGCCAAGAAGGCCGTTTATCAAAACTGGAATCGACTATGCGGGGCCCGTCCAATTAAGATCAGGCAAAGGCAGGGGTCACAAGACATACAAGGCATACATTGCTCTGTTTATATGCATGGTAACGAAGGCCATCCATATTGAAATAATGAGCGATTTAACAACAGAATCCTTCATTGGAACATACTTCGTAGGAGTAAACAACGTAATGCAGAGAGGTCACCCGCCGCGCAATGACGACATTACCAAACGACATTGCCACCATGTTAGCTGACAATGGAGCCAATTGGCATTTATGGGAGGCAGGGACTAAATCAACGAAATTCCATCTCAAACAAGAAGGTACAACGACCGAAACGGGGCCTAGAAGACACCATAGGCCTAGTACTATGGCGATATGTTTGGGATCTTGACAGAACGTGAGGCAAGATATTATGAGGAACAATTTGAAGTCATTAACAACGATGAGGTACAATTAGAGTTATTGATAAAGAGTCATTCCACCACATAATAGACAACACAATTAAACTAGTGGAATCATTAAACAACCTGATAGAGCAGTAGAGAAGGCTGAATGCTGAAATGGAATTATTAAATGAATAATCCATCAGAGAAGAAAAAATTCGCTCGATATAAACCTCAACAATTGAACTGATGTTAATTCTGAAAAATTTGGAAGTCAGAGCTCGAATTAATCGAACGACACGGGCATGGCATCTCTGATATCTTTCACATATATCACAGCATGAGATTATGCAGTAGAGTAACCCAGGGCAACAACATAATAAAAATCACCATTCCTCTATCCTTTGCGCAGGACTGTACCCTATTGGCAGTATTTCCAGTTCCTAATATTGAGCACAACAACATGCAGTCGTACATTACCACCAATTCGGAATACTTAGCAGTAGATGATCACCGGGAACATTTTACATTACTAACAAGAGAAGAAGTGAAACAATGCCAACTGTTCCAAAATAACCGACTTTTATGTGAAATATCGCCAATTTAGCGATCTTACAATTAGTAGCAAATCTCGAAGGGGCATGTATCATTAGGTCATTTATAATCATTTCTCGCACAGCCCTAAACGAATATGAGCTTATCAACAGTTTCAATTTAGTATTTTAATTTAACAAATCATAAAATGCTGGGTTTAATGGTGCCTTTACACTATGCGATTTGCATTCAATATTTGTTGTACAACATTTTGCTAGTGTAAACATCACAAAATCAAATTGCACATAAATTGCATTGAAATTGCAGCCAACCGCATTTTCATAAAATGTGTGTACAATATTTTTGGCAGCTATCTAAACTGCAATACAGTACCCTTTCTGCTGGAATAAATTACCTCAAAATTATTTTACGTTGTATGTATTTGTGATTTTACGCTTTTTAACAATATTTCGAAGGACGAGGGTGTCATTCTTGCAAAATTTTCAAACGTTTTAGGATCTTTTAGTATTAATTCACGAAAAACGAGACTTTGAATATCCTTTTCTCCAAAATCTCGTCTTTGTAGCCAGTTCCTTGCCTACATAGTCCTATTTTAAATTTTACGCCACTTTAATTTTTTTTTTTTTTTTTAAATATTGCAATCGTATTTGCGTATAACCAGAGCCTTCTAGAGTATAGAGCCATAATCTTAATGACGTATTTTTTAGAAGCTTTTTTAGTGGTATAACTTTTCACTGATTTCCATAGGAATCCATAGTAAAAATAGTGTTTTTAGCTTCAAGTTTTTCAATGAAAAAAGCAAAAATATTATAAAATGTTTATATAAAAGTTTTCTACATATCTTTAAGAACAATATACAAGAAGGCTATTGGTATTAAGTGAATATTAATTGCAGAAATATTAAAATTAAATTATTTCTAAAATATATTTTTTCTAACTTTCATTTTGAAAAATACATCAAAGTTGGCTCATACAAATTAAAATAATACTTGCTAAATTTACCTTTAGTCTTACTAGTGTACGTAAGATGTCTAAAATGATTACAGAAAAATACGAAAAAAAATTATTTAATCGCAAAATTATCACACGTTCCTATATTTTGTGAATTTGTTTTGCTTTTCCTACAATTTTTGAACTTAAAATTTCCCCAGGTGGTAATTTTTGGTACGACTTTTCCAAATTTTTATGGCCATCACTGCCATCTATGTAATGTATATTGACTTAATAACCAAACGAATCGTAGTAAGCTTTTATTTCAATTTGACCAGAATTCTGTTGTTATGATTTTTTTTTAATATTTTGGTTTAAATAAATCAATTATTACAAGAAAATGAAAACGATTTACTTAAACGATATTCATATATGTTGAAATTCAAACATTTATGAAAGTATCTCAGAAATCATAATTAAGAATTTGTAACGTTTTCATTTAAAAATTTGTCTTAGGAAAAAAAGTGATTTCCCATATGTTTTGTGTGTTTTACCAGAGCCTACTCTATAAATAAGAGCCTCCACATTGACTGTATTTTTTACTAAGCTTAAAATAAAGTACATAAAATTTTTTCTTTACTATGAAACTATATGGGAAAATGATTGTTTTCATTTACACTTTTAGTCTATAAGAATTATGAGCTTTTACATTATTTTTATACGAAAACGTTCATAAAACATGTAATTTTATTTGATTGAAAAATCGAATCATGAAAATGTTTATTTCTTAGTGAAAATCCTCTTGGAATATAAACTATTGCTAAACTTTTATGGAATGTTGTTGTTGTAAAATACGTCATAACATAAAATTTATAAACAATTATAACCATCTCTTTTTAGTCTCCTTCTAAAAGCATTGCCACCTGGCAAAAATCTGCCCGAATACAGATTCATATCATGTGGCAATGCTTTATTAACGACTTTTGTTTAAACCATAGATGTCGCCTACAATTAAAAACATATAAAAAATTAAAATAGGTGATCGAACCGGTCGGATTTTAAAATCGGTCTGATTTTTGATTCGGTTAAAGATATTTTTGGTGGCTTCCCTCTATAGTAATAACTAAATTGTAATAATAATTAATTTAATATAATTTTTTTTATAAATTTACTAAAATTAAACCATTGCTATGAAAGAAATTATGTTAATTTTACGTAAAAAGTTTTCTTTCAAATCGTTTACTCAGCCCGAATCCCTGTTGTTTTTATTTGTGTGTTAAGTGACATCTAGGAATGGGAATAATAAGAAAGAGCTATTTTATTTTATACACCGCTCTCAAATGTTATGACAAATCAAATATTCTAAACAAAAGCTTATTTTGAATGGGTCATTAATTTTTGGGAATAAAAATCGATGCCGATTATTAATCATGTTGTATTTATTTTCAGCTGTGACTTAATTTAAATAATATTTCTAATACTTGAGAAATAAATAAGGCATTTATATTACAGTTAATGTTGGTTATGTCGTTTATTTGTGATGCATAACAATCTGGGTTGATTTGATTTTTTTGATTTCTTCTCGCTCAATGCATATTATTATAATTTTTTCTCTCTGACTCTCTTTGATTTATTTTAATATTGGCTGTTCAACGTATTGTCTTTTTTTTTATCATTGATTTTAGTTGTGAATAAGTGATGACGTCATTAAATAGAATATTCTCTTTTTAATACACATTGTTGTTGTTGTAGAACGTTTTTTAATGTAATTCCCTTATTTTCTTTTGATTATATCTGGAAAATGAGGAAGCTTGAGAATCTGTGCTTTAAATGAGTTAGTCATTGGGTTGTTTATTAGTGATTTCAGAAAAAATTATTTATATAGGTTTAATTTTTAATTCATATTTTTTCGTCAATCGAAATCGCGTTTTTTCATACAAACTCTATGAAAATAAATTATTTTTTAGTGTTTCTATGTCCTTTATTTTAAGTTCATTTTTTACATGCCGGCTCTATTCATATCAAGATGGTTCTGGTTTTACTATGAAAAGTTTCGTTTTTTCCTCGTTTCTAATTCCCTTATAAAAGCTCAGATTTTTTGATTATGGCTCTATAAAATACAGGGTGCTCTGGTATAACTCGATTAAAATTAAATTTGTTTGGTTTTCCATTCTGAATAAGTACAAAATTAAACCACTATTATAATTTTTTTAGGCAGCTCATCCAATTTTTAGTTGTATGGTGTAAACAACGAAAAATTCAAATCTCATCAAAATTGCGTGGAAAATTGTATACGATTTATTTGTTGCATGCGCTATTTTTTATTGCATGCAAATCGCATAGTGTAAAGGCACCTCAAGTACAACTCGTTAGCTTTCATATGAAATGGTGGTCAACAGGATTCTAGAGCAATGGGAAGCTCTTAAATATTACTTTGGCCTACATAATTACGAAGAACTTCATAGTTCTAACGAGAGTAATATTTATGATTTTTTAATTGATCCAGTTAATGATGCTACATATTCTCTATTTTAAGATGAAAGAACTTTTTTAGAATTATTAAAAAATTTTATGAAAACAGAATTTGTTAACCAGAAACAGATTTTAAGAATGTTTCAAGAAACAATAACTTCCCTAAAACTATCACTTACTTCATTCTATGTAGAATTATGTGATCAAATTAAAAAAAAGATTTAACCTTCAAAATAGTAAATTGGAATTAATTAAATATCTTAATATTAATGAAATTATTTCTGTAGATCTGCCCACAACTATACCAATATTAAAATTCTTTCCATTTCATGAATGCGACGAAGAAATTTTAAATAATAACCAATTTCGAAGATTAATTGGCAATACTGAAATTGCCAAGCAATTTATTAATAACGACATAGTGGCTTTTTGGATCAAGCTAAAATTATTTAAAAATGCGTTAGGTCACTTATGTGAATACGAATATCAAGATATTATACTTCAGTCTAAAAGGACCAAAGTATTAAAAATCCTGTCAAAAATGTTCAAAAATTTGGTTGCTCCAAAACCATTTTTCTCGACGTTTTGGAAGTCGCTTAGTCTAAAAACGCAAAAAAAAATGTCCGTCCATCTGTCTGAATGTCTGGATTCTCGATGTCTGAGTGTCAGGATGTCTGGATGTCTGTACAAATGGTATCTCGAGAACTGCTTGTTCGATTTAGAAAATTTTTTTGCCAATCTGTCTGTATGGTCAAGGCCGAGATTTGAAAAGCTTTTGGAACCAGTGCGTCAAGAGGGTCGGGTACCGGCCATACGAATTGGCCCAAAATACCTAGTTATAGAAATATTTACCAATTTTTTATATGGTGAAGGTTAAGTTATAGGGGTCAATTTCCAGGTTGAGTTCAAGTTGAGTTGGAGTTGAGTTGGGATTGGGTTAAGATATATTGAGCAGTTGATCAGTTTTTTATATATGCTGGTTTGAGGATTGAGTGGAAAGAGTTTGCGGTTGGGTTGAGGGTTGAGTTGGGGGCCGTTTGCGGGTTGAATTAGAGTTGAGATGGTGTTGGACCAGTGTTTAGTGAGCAGTTGAGCAATCTATAAAATAAAGTGAGTGTTTGTATGTATGTACGGCATATACCATATGTATAATATTTAAGCAAATCCACACGACTTGAGCGATTTGAACCAAACTTTAAACCCTAGACACACTGCGATTTAATGAAACCGATTTAGTGAATTTTTCGAGATTAGTCGCAGTGTATCAACCACGATTTAGCTAATCCCTTTGTTTTTGCATAGAATACTTAAACTAGTCTAGCTAAATCGGATTTATTAAACCACAGTCTGTCTAGGGTATTACACAAATATTGTTTAAGACTTTAAAAAGGTAATTGTTAATACCTCAAACCTCAAATTGAACCTTTTACATTTCAAATTAAACCTTGGATGAAACGTATCTATTTCTTAACTGATTTTAGTGAAATTTGACTTCCGCGATGGAAATATGAGGAAAATATGATGGAACTTGCCTATTTCTCAACCGATTATGATTAAATTTGACAAATCCATTGGAAATGGGATTATAAAATGATTTTTGGATGAAGTTCTGGAATTTATTTATTTTACATTAATTTAAATTATTTATGGTGCACTCTATTTTGAGCATATTGGCTCATTAATAACAGAGTGTACAAAATACTAACTTTTCCAAAAAACCAAGTAAGAATTATGGCACCGCAATCCCGCACACCGAACCAATAATACTGCACGTTATGATTAAGGATATCCATTATCCGCTCGATAATACTGCATCTTTTGGTTAAAGTATCCTGTTTTATCACAAAAGCTACAGGTTTGTTGCATCACTCGTACAAGTACTGATAATCTCATAACAGCAATGATATGATCCGGGTCAACGGCTTACAATTGTAGTTTGTTTTACTCATAATTGATAATAAAACTATGTATAATATACAACAATTAAAATAATTATTTTTAATAAAATATAAAATTTTCAAAGAATAAAAAATAAATACAACTATTTGACTTGAAATTCAAAGCATACCCCCCCCCCCTCCCCCATGGAATATGAGAAAGTATGAGGGAACTTGTCTATTTATCAACCGATTATGATGAAATTCGGCTTGTGCATTGGAAATGGGATTCTAAAATGATTTTTGGATGAAGTTTTGGAATATGGCCAAAATGAGTGAACTTGTCTATTTCTCAACCGATTGCGTTGGAAATGGGATTCTAAAATAAATGTTGGATGAATTTCTGGAATATGGCCAAGTATGATGGAACTTGCCTATTTCTCAACCGATTATGATTATATTTGACAAATCCATTGGAAATATTATAAAATGATTTTTGGATGAAGTTCTGGAATATGAGAAAGTATGAGGGAACTTGTCTATTTATCAACCGATTATGATGAAATTCGGCTTGTGCATTGGAAATGGGATTCTAAAATGATTTTTGGATGAAGTTTTGGAATATGGCCAAAATGAGTGAACTTGTCTATTTCTCAACCGATTGCGTTGGAAATGGGATTCTAATATAAATGTTGGATGAATTTCTGGAATATGGCCAAGTATGATGGAACTTGTCTATTTCTCAACAGATTATGGTGCAATTTGACATATACGTGGAAATGGGATTTCTATACTCTTCCTTTCTATGGAATTTGACTATTTTTTAATCAATTATGATGAAATTCGGCTTGTACATTGGAAATGGGATTCTAAAATGATTTTTTGGATGAAGTGCTGGAATATGGGAAAGTAAAGGGAGCTTGTCTATTTATCAACCGATTATGATGAAATTTGATATGTGATTGAAATCCTGTCAAAAATGATCAAAAATTTGGTTGGTTCAAAACCACTTTTCTCGACGTTTTGAAAGTCCAATGAAAACTGGTTGAATATAACAAAATATAAAATGTATGAATAATGTTACTTAAGTCGTTACTTAAAACTACAAATTTTTACTTTTCAACATCTTACGCAACATACCATATTCAAATAATCACGAAACACACGAAAATGTGTTACGAAAAATTGATTTATTAGGTCAATAAAAATTCCCAGAACTATAAATAAAGCGAAATTTATTTAAAAAGCAGGCGATAGGAACGACAACAACCGTTGGCGTCATTACAAAGTTGGAGCTGGGGGGAAGTTGGAGGTAGGAGACTGAACGAGGAATATATAATTAGGGTTAAGATGAGTAGCAAGAGTTGAAAGTGGTTGTTGAGTTGAAAGTTTATTTGGGTTGAATCGGTGACTAATTTGAGGGTAGGGCTAGGAGTTGATTTTGTGATTTCGTTGGAGATTACGCTGTGATTGAATTGGAGGTTGAGTTTGAGATTGAGTTGGATATTGAGGTTAGATTGTAAAGGGATTAAGAGGTTCAGTGGGATTGATTGATTCGGGAGTTTGTTATAATTTCACGACCGCACGTAATACAGACCGAAGTTCTGAACACCTCGTGAGGTTTCAGCCCTTTATATTTTGTAATTACGTACCTGTTTTAAACTTTCTACTCCCTTGTTTGTCAGTAACAGTGGCAGCACTGATTGCAGAACTACTTAACAATTTCTCGTCTTCCTAAATTTATTTTATATATTTCAAAATATTGATTTTTGAATAATTTTGTACACTGTTTTAAATACTATATGTTGTTATTTAAAATAATAATATTGTTGTTATAAAATGATTTTATTTCTAATTTGTCTAATATATTTCAATTAGTAGTCATGTCATTTGATTCGTCTTCAAGAATATCAATTATCAAGTGACGTAACACGACTATAGTCACGTCACATGAAATGACACGACTATGGGAATTTGGGTGTTTTCAGGTTTAAGTTACATATATAACGATTATATATGAATTTGTGGTCTTGTTTGGTTTATTTTTCTGCATACCCCAAATTCACACGTTACAAAGGAAATCCGAAATGCTCGTTAATTTGTCTCGAAAATCGGCGTGTCTACCATTTTCGAGGCAGACTTATCGAGCATATGTATGTTTCAATTGATAGACGGTTTTAAAAATCGGAGCAGATATTTTGAAATCCTGCCAAGCACAAGAAATTAGCGAATACAACAGCACAGAAAGCTTACCTTTACAAAAAGCAATTTCGACATTTACCCTCCATCAGCAAACTAATCCAGATTTATTAAATTAAATGCCATATGTTGTGATAACTAAATCAATTAGCCAAAAGATTTATGTGTAACGGTTTTTTTATTTGTTTAACCCAAATTTCAATAAAAAAAAAAAACATAAAATTAAATTTCCCCCAAAAACCAAAAGGTGTTCCTTTACCAAATTAGCCCACAAAACATTTTTTTTCGTTTTACTCGTAATTTATGAATTTTGTAAATTTTTTTTTGTTATTTTTTGTTCTGTAAAAAAGTTAATAATTTTACGAGGTACTTGAATGTTTTGGGCCCGACCTCCCAAGAATTAATAAAGCAACAAAAAAACAAAACAAATGTTTGCTTCACATCAAAACGGTTTATATACACATTTTATTCGGTTTAATTAATTATAAATAAATCTACACGGCGATTATATAGTTTTATATAGTTGTTTTATATTATGGTGGGCTTCCATGCACAATGATGGTGTCATCTGAATCACTTTGCGATGAATCAGTTGGATATTTCTGTAAATAAACCGAATAACAAAAAAAATAAATTATTGTTTTATATATGGTATATGTAGGCCTCAAGATGAATAACCGTGCCAAGCCTGTAATTCTTTCATCGAGAGAAGACAGATGAGAGCAAACAAACCGCCCCAAAAAAATGTTTTAATTAATGTAATCCTTAAAACATATTTACAACGTACATTATACATAAAATGTAAACCCTTTAAAACACAAATAACAACAAATGTTTTTACGATTATTATTTATTTGTTAACATTTATTAATTTTATAGGATTGAAATATGCGTCGAGAGAAAATAAAAACTAAACAATTTAGACAAACCAAAAAAAAAAAAAAAAAAGGCTTCAAATATGAAATAATCGAAGTCATCATCATCAACGGGAGATCTGCCTGTTTGTACGTAATATACATCCAAAACCAAATATTTGATGATTTTGTTTTTATGTCGTTTACATTTTCCCTTCTCGATCATTTCGATGTATACCTATTTTGGTTAAAATTTTGTGCGTTTTACATTTATGAAAAATTTGAAAAATTTCTTATGATTGGCGCCATGTATCATCGTATCCTCTCATCCACACCAACAATATACACATCGTCGGTCGTCATCAGCAGCGCACATTTTATTATTATAATGTATACGAAATAAAATGTTTAAGATCAAACCATCGATCTCTTTTGTTTTAATAACAAAACATATTTGTTATTGTAATTGCTGCTGTCGAATATTTCAAATGTAAGATTATTAGGTCGATCGCGGACGATCGACGATTGTTTTATTTAATCTATATTATATGCGCTCGTTTATATGGTACATAAAAGTAGAATTATTTATTAGACATAAAATACATACATCATGTTGAGTTTTGTACGAATTCTTCTTAGTGGTGTTCTTGTCTTGATTAAAGTTATTTGTGATGACTTCAGTTTCTGTGTGTCTGCGCATTGCGCGCGATTTGTACAGGTACGCGCAGTGAGGATCAAAGAATTTAATTTAATTAAAAATTAGATGCGATGTCGTGCTGAACAAGCGAAATATTTTAATGAGTCATTCTTTGGCTGTGTAAAGGCGCCGCAAAATATTTTCATAATCTATCAATATGTCTTACATTATTACAGGCGATAAATATAAATTTGCCGCTGAAATTAATCATGTAAATTGATCGCAATCGAAATTAATCGGTTTTCTAATTATTATTAATCGCCAGTAGACACTGTTCCCTTAAAAGCCAACAAAAAAAAATTATTCATTGTTTATGGCACAACTGAAATTAAAAGAGGTTGTTTAATTCAAGTTTCAGTACTGAATCCAAAACAATATGTAACGCCCTATATAAGGGGGTCCCAAAATTAACGCAAGATTTGAATTAAATAGAAAACACAGTTTTAAGTCTTTAGATTGTTATTTTTTTATTGAATCATAAAGTACATAGGACAGGGTTATTTATGGAATAACACATCGGGCAAATGACCTCCACGGCTTTGCTGGCACATATGCCAGCTTTCTGGCTGAATTTCTTTGATGCAGCGTTTAATTTCCTCCTGTAATGCACGGCTGATTATGGGCTTGTTGACATAGACCTTTGACTTCAAATAACCCCATAAAAAAAATCTAAGGGTGTTAAATCACACGATCAAGGAGGCCAATTCGGATCACCGAAACGAGAGAGTATACACGACCAGGAAATATCTCATGCAGTAATTGAATTGTTTCACGGGCTGTAAGGGATGTGGCACCGTCTTGTTGAAAACACATATTGGCCACATCAATATCATCCAATTTCGGCAGAAAGTACTGTGTTATCATGTCACAATATCGAGCAGCAGTAACAGTCACTGTCCAATGATGTGCCTCCAGCCCAAAATCTGCACGATTTTGCTCGAAAAATCAGCGTCCACTTGTTGATGTTCAATAATCCATTCAACGAACTATCTTCGCTGTGCATGGCCATTAAGGTTCAGTTGTTGTGTTGATTGAATTTTGTAAGGATGGAGACACAGATCTTCTTGAAATTTACAATTCTATATATATTTTGTATGAAATCTTCGAAATGTGGCCGCCAAACTTTCATTATTTTTGAGATATTGTTCAATAATGAAAACACGTTGTTGTATTGTGTAACGCTCCATTTTTACTAACCCTAAACTCTCAGTTGTCAAATTGATTTTTTTTTCAGGGTTGCCAACAATTTACTGCACAAATGGCGGCAATTCAAATCTTGCGTTAATTTTGGGACATCCTTTATAATACGATTTTCGGTGGTCTAGGCGTCTGGTGAAGGGGCAAACAAAGCTGTGTAGTAATTACCAGCTCCGTAACCTTCAGTAGAGTGAGCTCCAGCAGGCTGTTCTGGTCATGTTTTAGGCAGTCCTGCCTGGGGCTCACGATCGCGTGAGGGGTAACCTAATCGTGATTCGCAAGTGTTCGTGCTACCTCCCCGTGGTGACCACCGGTAACTGTTTGTTTTTGTTTACCGAACAACAGGTTAAAGTACGACGCTAAAGGAAGGAAGAACCTTGATAAAAAAAAACAAATCCAAGGTGAGACACGTGCCCCGAGGGATGAATGATCATGGGTTATTTGGTCTCTAGCACGGAACTCCGCATACCTGGCAACCTCCGGTTTCAATTAGCCTTACCACAGTAAGAAGCGCTGCTGTGGTGGACCTTCTTTCCTCAATCAAGATCTATTGTATGGACACAAAGAATATAAAAAATAATGAGGGCGGTGCTTCTCTAAACGCACCAATCTCGGTAGATGACAAGGACCTAGTAGGCCCTGCTTCCGAGAAAAAAATTTCAGATAGCGAGAGCAATTGCTCTAGCATGGATACCGTGGTTGGCTCACCGACTCATGGCACTCATTTGCCAGTGTAGGTTGAGACCCAATCTACCTCAACAACAACAACAGAGGTCAGAGAGAATCTCGCGGGCCTGGAGCTCGAAACCAAAACAAGGCCACGCGTGACAAGGCCAAGACCGAGCCAGAGTAAGAAGGGGAAAAGCCACGGTTTGAGCCCAAGGAGCAGGGTGGCACAATCACAGCCCAAAAAGGGAGAACAAGGCTATTCAGAGCCCATGGCAAAATAAACAGGAAGATGCTACACAATTCAACACACCACACATCCTTGAGATGTGTGCAGATAAATCTTCATCGATCCAAGGCGGCCACTTATAACCTAAGCCGCTTTTTCATAATAAAGGACTGGGACATAGCGGTCATTCAGGAGCTGTGGGCCCACAATGGAAAAATCAAAGGTTTGCCGAGTAAAACAGGTAAGCTAATTTACAACACGAAAGTGGATAGGCCGAGGACAGCAATTCTTTGTCGCTCGACACTTAATATTTTCTCCATTAATGAATTTATTTCCAGGGAGATAACAGCGATCTCGATAGAGACGCCTTTACCCAAAGGAGGCCGAAGCACGCTCAACTGTGCTTCGGCGTATTTTCCCGGGGACGAAAACGACCCACCTCCAGAACCGGTACAGAGATTCGTTAATTATTGCAAGACTCATCACCAAAAATTCATCATCGGTTGCGATGCAAATTCACACCACATAGTCTGGGGAAGTAGTGACACCAACATCAGAGGTGAACAACTTTTTGAATTTTGTTTAACAAAAAATATAATCATTAATAACAAAGGGAACGATGCGACTTTTGTGAGTGTAGTCAGGAAGGAGGTGCTAGATCTTACCCTGTCTGACATGGGTACCTCTGGTACAATTCTGGACTGGCATGTGTCAAAGGAAGCATCCTTCTCGGATCACATGTATATCAGGTTTGATATTAAAACCCCTTCAAAAAACGAATCGGTAGTAAGAATACCAAAACGTACTAATTGGCCAGCCTATAATGAAAGACTTTATGATAACGTAACTGGTCTACAGACCAACATCAACTCTAATGAGGATCTCGATAGAGTTTCAAGCAATGTTACCGAGGCAATTATTGATGCCTACCACTCAAGCTCATCCCTGGTTCGTATTAGGGGGACAAGGGACGTTCCTTGGT
The DNA here is from genome assembly GCA_958295665.1 of Tipula vernalis. NCBI lineage: Eukaryota > Metazoa > Arthropoda > Insecta > Diptera > Tipulidae > Tipula > Tipula vernalis. Next base: position 124,337,184 of record OY282559.1, read on the forward strand.
GGAACCACACCCTGGAAACCAAAAGACGAGAGGTTCGTAAACTTTTCAACAGGGCTAACAGGACAAACGATTGGACAACCTATCGAATGTCTCTTACCCAGTATAACGTCGCTCTTAGGAAAAACAAGAGGTTGAGCTGGAAAGACTTCTTGTTGCCTTATTTGATTAGACTCTTTAGAGCCAGCTACAACTTACAATATGTTCCAAGAAGCTAGAGTGAGGTGCGGGTGATTTTTATCCCGAAAACGGGAAGATGATCCGTAGAGGACGTCGGGTCTTATATACACATTAGCCTCACATCATTTATTCTGAAAACCATTGAGAAGATACTGGGCCTATATATTAGATCAAATGCCCTCCTAAGACATCCTCTAGACTCCAGCCAACAAGCATATAAGACTGGGAAATCGACAGAAACAGCGCTCCACTGGACAACAAATATCGAAGATACACTTCGGAATAAAGAGGTTTTGTTATGCTCCTTCATCGATATTCAAGGGGCTTTTGACAATACCAAGTTCGAAATGATTCAAGAACAAGCACATGCAAGGGGAATAGACTCCTCCACCATAGGGTGGATAATCAATATGCTTAGAAACAGGAGGATAACGGCCTCCTTTGGTGATAAAACCATCACGATTGCGGCTACCAGGGGTTGTCCCCAAGGAGAGTTCTCTCACCCCTTTTGTGGCTACTCGTGATGGATGGACTACTTATAAGATTAAAAAACTCTCACTTCTCGAATATCACCTACGCGGACGATCTAGTCTTAATAGTTAGGGGGAAATTCGAGAGTACAATAGCGGAACGTATGCAATATGCCCTACAGTTGGCAAGCGACTAGTGTATTGAGACGGGTCTTAGAGTAAACCCCAACAAAATTATTTATACTTTCTTTACAAATCGGAGGAAAACCATTCTCCCACCACTATCTCTAAATGGGGAAATTCTCCAAATGGCGACGGAGGTTAAGTACCTGGGAGTGATACTTGATCAGAAACTGACATGGAAACCGTTTTTCAAATATATCACAAACAAGGCAAATAGGGCGTATTTCACTTGCCAAAGAATGATTGGCAAAACATGGGGTCTGAATCCCCAAATGGCACTTTGGTTATACTCAACCATCGTAAGACCAATAATCTCTTATACGGCGTTCGTGCGGTGGCCTAAGACGGAGCAAAGTGGTGCCTGCTCAATATTGAATAGGATCCAAAGGCTAGTTTGTTTGAGTGTAACGGGAGCAATGAAAACCTGCCCTACAGCTGCTCTTGAGACCTTAAAAGAGTAGCTGGTTCAAGGGCAGTCAACCTAAAAATAACATCTCAAATTAAAACTATTAGACCAGGACATAATAGCATCCTGGAGAAATTGAATCTGGACGAGGAAATAATCCAACTATCAGACGTGATGGTTAAAACTATTGACTGCCGGAGGAATTTCACGATTGAGATACCCGACAGGGAACAAGCGGGGAGTATAATTTCCTCCTTACTCCGTCACGCCTCCATATGGTACACTGACGGTTCAAAATCAGGGGTGGATACGGGTGCGGGTATAATCGGGCCGGGTCTCGAACTCTGTATTCCATTGGGTAAAACTCCCACAGCTTTCCAAGCAGAGATATTTGCGATCGAGGTATGTGTGCTTCGATGTCTCACAAAAAAATATAGAAAAACCGAGATTTACGTAATATCGGACAGCCAGGCGGCATTGATTGCCTTAGGAACATCCGTCTTCTATTCCAAAATAATCTGGAGCTGCTATCGCAACCTTCTAGAACTCAGCAGGGAGAATAAAGTAGCACTTTTGTGGTCTCCCGGCCATTCCGAGATACAGGGAAACGAGGCGGCAGACCGCTGTGCAAATGAGGCAGCGGAGAGCTCTTTCCTTGGCCCCGAGCCTAGTATTGGTTACTCCAAGAGCTATCTGGCAAATGGCATAAGGAATTGGGAACAAAAACATACGAAAATATTCTGGGAGTCCTCCATTGGGATGAAACATACCAAAAAATTATTAAGCTATGATATTAGACGTTTAGATCAGGCAATCAAGATGGATAGACAGTCTCTAAAATCCTTCATCTGGTACTTAACAGGACATGACCCTTTCAATGGACATCTGGAGAAAATGGGAAAGTCCCCTACAGACCGTTGTAGATTCTGCAACCTGGAAAGGGAAACATCCGAACATCTACTATTCACGTGTGATGCTATAATCCATAAAAGACTTAAATTCCTCCATGCATACACAATACAGTGGCCTAACGCCGGCCCTTTAAATATGCATGAGCTGGTGGCGTTTATCAAGGACTTGAACCTCCACTTTACGTGAAATCTTCTGGGGATGCACAATATAGACCTCAACGGTCGCAGTGCACAGGGCTAGTGCAGCTCACCCCGTATAAAAAAAGAAAAAAATACGATTTTCAATTTTCAATCATTTGAGAAAATCAAATCAAAATTAGCTTGATGCGTAGAACGATTAGAGGGGGGGGGGCGAGGCCTTTGAAATATTCAAAGCTACGAAAATCGAGAAGACCTACCGATTCACGACACGCAGGCTACCGCAGATTCACGTCACGCAGGGGTTTGTGTAAAAACATCTATTCGGACAATAAGACCAACTTTGTTGGTGCGGGTCGAGTATTGGAACACCAGAGCAAGAAGATTCCAACTGTAGAACTACAAATTTCAAGATTATTACAAAAGGATGAAGCCACCTGAAGACTCATATTAAGAAGATCATAGGGGATTTCGCTTTGAGAATTGCGGAAGCAACAAAAATAACGGCCAAATAGAAGCATGTTTAAACTCTCGGCGATTGAAAATCCTGTACTACGTTCTGGAAAACTTGGAGTTTCTGAGAGTAATAAAAATATTTACTTACTAAGGATACGCTGGCATCCAGTACCATAGATTGTAGACGAATTTTGGAAAAGACGATCAAGGGACTATCTGCAGCAGTTTCGTTCTGATGAAGGAGACATTGGCACCTGCGCGTTGAAAATTGGGGATAGTGCAGGAGATCCCTACTGGTTCAGATGGCTTGATTCGTATTGCATCAATAAAGTGAAACCAGAATATCTATAAACGGCCAATCAACAATCTTTGCAGTTTACCAAATGAGGAAGATAATTTATGGTCGCAACAAATAAGGAATACAAACAAAGCTTAAAATTCAAAACCAACAATATCTAACAACAACAACACCTCAATCAGAAGGCAACCAGGAAGACTGGCGAAAGAAGGAATCAAGATTCATCTGGCATTGTTGGCCTTGATAAGCGTCTGCTGACCCATAGAAGGACAGCGCCAAAGAACCGATCCAGATTGAGAACTTCAAATATCCCACTGGTAAATATCTTGAGGAAATCAGTAAGATAGAGGTAGCTGCCATGAGGTGAATTTGCCTTGTGCAATATAATCTCAAAAGGGCGGTATAATCTACGCGCCAACAACTGCACCGTTAATATTCAAAATAAACATTTTATGCAATTAACAGCTAGAGAGATATCTAAATGCTATTGCATCGTTGATGATCATCTTTTATGCGATATATCAACAATACACACAACAGCCAGGCAAGGAACTGTCTGAGAAATCGCAATATTACAACACAAGTCTAATTTAGAAGTTATAGGCGAAACAAAATATCAGAACGTTACCTCAAATCTTTAGATAAAGCTATACGCACCAAATCAATCGGTGGTTGTAATGTTAGAGAAAACCAATGTCACAATTATATGTGGATCAGCTACTTACCAACAGCAATTATTCGGATCACGAATACTCAAGTTAGCTTCGGGATGTACCTTAAGAGACGACCTCGTAAGCATACTGGAATGTGATAGATTCGAAAGCACCATAGAGAACTTCGGAATTGAACCATACTGGACCACACACAACGGGCTTTAAAAGTGTAAATCTCTAGTCTGATAGAGAAAGAGAAAGAAGCACAACCAACGAGCACTTTTATCATTTTCATCATTATGTGACTACACACCTTATACTACGAGTATGGGCATCAATAGCGATTGGGATAGGTTTTAAAATAAGCCACCTACGAAGATGAGGACGAAACCGTCAGACCTACACGGGCTGCCTGTGAGAAACCACATTCATAAGAAGCATGCGAACAAGCACTGCTCGTCGCCCCACAAGATGTTCAGAAGAACAGAGGCAAGAAAAGGGTTAACCATGTACGATAAAATTAATGGTATAGATTTCATATCAAAAATGAAATTCTGCATAAATTTCTTAATTTATCTAAGTATGAATGTATAGTTGTATTTACCAATTATGCAATTCTGCATATAATAGTAAATTCTTAAGTAAAAATGTTGTATATAAATCAGAAAAATTGACTAATAAAATCATATCAACCAAAACTCATCGATATTTCACTCTCTGGTAATAGCCCCCACAAAGCTGTACACTCCAATTACCATAGTCGTATCACGTCATTTTTCATGACTATAGTCACGACACACCAATTTTGCGATTCTCTTACATCCCTATTCCATTAGTCGTGTCACTTGTCACTTATACCGACAATCAAAATTTGCTATTTTGTTAGTCGATCGATGCGACAATCGTCGTTTGAAGTGACAAACTTCCTTTTACGTCGCATTCTCTTTAATTATCACTTCGATCGACTAAGAGAATACCAATTTAAAGTTGAAGTGACACGACAATTGTCACGTCGAATGAAGTGACACGACCAAGGGAATAGGGGTATTAATCGTTTGTTACGACTAAAGTCACTTTATACGACAGATGTCACTTGATTTTTGCAAGTGGCAGGCGAATACCACAAAATGGAAAGACGTAATTATTTTATTTTATATATTTTAAAATATTGTTTTTTGAATAATTTTATGGAATGTTTTTAATATGTTATTGTCCAAAACAATACGATTGTTGTTATAAAACGATTTTAGTTCTAATTTGCCTAATATATGTACTATATTTCATGTTGCAGTCGTGTCACTTGACTCGCCTTCAAGAATAGCAATTTTCAAGTGACGTGATGCGACTATAGTCACATCACAGGAAATGACGCGACTATGGGAATTGGGGTGTTCCTATTATCTTAGTCGTTTGTTACGACTAAAGTCACTTTATACGACAGATGTCACTTGATTTTTGTAAGTGACAGGCGACTACAACAAAATGGAAGGGCGAAATTTTCGTCCTAATATTTTTTTTAAATGTTTCTAATTGCGTAATTTGGTTCACTTGTTTAAATAAGCTGTTATATAAATTAATACTTTTTTGTTCTAAAACGATTTTATTTGTAATTTGGCCGACATCTTTATAGTTACAGTCGTGTCACTTGAACCGACTTCAAGAATACCAACTTTCAAACGACGTGACGTGACTGAAGTCACGTCGTCTGAAATGACACGACTATGGGAATTGGGGTGGTAAGCTCAGAATAAAGGGGATGAAACTTAGATTCAAGCTTAGGTGGAACCTAACAACAGGTAAAAAATCAATTTTCATACCTATACATACATCTTTTTGGAACAATTCGATTTTTTTATTCCTTTCGTTGAGCAAACAACTCTAATCGCTAATCGGATTACGATGCTGTTGAATGAGTAACGAATCCATCATATAAGCGAATAACTAAAAAAAAAAACGTTTTGATTTAGAAACAAGTAAGACAAAGACATAAAATGAGCTATAACACCATGATTAACTTAAAAATATGATAAATCGGTTCATAAAAGGTAGTTAGATCCATACTCACTTTAAACAAATAAATGATTCACAAAATAATTAATCACAAATAATTAAATTATTACAAACATATAAATTGTATTTTTTGTTTTTTATTTTGTTTTTTCTTTTTTAAATTGAATTTAATAAAATTTAATTTTTTTTTTTTTTTTTGTTTGTTTGTGTATATCTGTACAATTTCTTATGCAATTACATAAATAATACATTATTCACTTCGGTTTCGCATATACATAATTTATAACACTTATAAATGTAATGTAATGTATTTGTTCTTTTAATAATTAATCATACATATTAAATTAAAAACATTTATCAATCTTTTTTTTTTTTTTTTTTTGTAATACATAATGAGTTTCGAAATAATAATATGTAATAATATGTAATTTGCTTAATCTAAAATAAAATTTAAAATTTTTCTTTTTTATTTGTTTTAAACAAACTGGTAAAATTTACAATAAATATAATTAAATTTTGTTCTTTTATATAATTTTCTTAAAGTGGAATGATTTGTTTTACAATCTTTTACAATATTTTTATTAAATTAGATTTTTTAATTTCATTTTTTTTTATTTAATTCAAAGTAAAAACTAAAATTAAATATAACAGTAATTTTAGTTTATTATATTTTTTAATTAAAAAAAAAATGTTTATAAATTATTATTAGAATAATAATAATAATAAGTAAAACAAAAATATGTATATATGTTTAATGTTTAGTATGTCTTTATGATTTTGTTTTATTTGTTGCAAAATAATTTGATTTGTGAATTATGTTCTTGTGTGAATTAAAATCATAAACGTTTTATGTTGTTTTTAATGTTTATAGTCGTATTATAAGTATACAAATGGTTTTTAGTTATATTCATGGATGGAAATAGCTTAACACAAAAATTAATTAAACACAAAATTGTTGTTATAATTAATGTTATTTAAAGACTAAGCGGCTATGTCCGTTTATTAATCTTTATACTGTGGATGATAATTTATATTGTAAATTGTAAATTTATTTGCACAAATGAATGTAAAGAAACTCTGTTTTTTAAGTACAACCTTTTATTTTAAATCGACAATAACATAAATTTTTAAAATAATAGATTTATTGATCAAGCTAGACAGATTAGACCTTAAAAAAAAGCTACATTGTTTTTGTTTTAATATAGATGTTCATTTATTTGTCCGCATTTCGACACTACATATGCTACACTACATACAGTAACAGACATTCGTATAAACGCACTAATTTTTTTACCTAAAACCATTTATTTCCTCACTTCCTTCTAAAGGTCAATTTTTTTATTTGTTATAGTTTATTGTTTGTCCAACGGGAACATGCCAGCACTAAAAACAAAATAACGGTATGACCAAAAATACAAAATAAAACAAAAAATCGCTAAAGTAGCCAGTATTTATAGAGACATTCGTTTAAACGTATTACATGAAAAGTGATTTTTTCACGTATTATTCAATTGTTTTTTGAAAACTTAAAAAGATTAATAGATTCAATGCCAAATCGAGTTTTCGAGGTAATACAAAATGGTGGAAGTCACACAAAATATTAAATAAATTAAAAAACAATTTTTTCTCACTGTGTTTTTAATTATCATGAGTGCTTTTATACTAATCTGTACCTCCTGCTAATGTGTTTAAACGAATTTTAGGTTTTTCAATTTTATTAAAGTCTATTCAAATTGTCATTAATTTGTTACCTTAACTACAGATCTTAGATGGAATACACAATTTAAGTTAATTGGAAATAATTAGAAAGGTCTTGTTTTCGAAATATATTTAAAAAATATAGTGTGCTTATACGAATGTTTATCACTGTAGCTGTCAGTTGACTATTATTTTTTGTCAAAATGACCTTTTTCTACTGCTGGTTCCTCATTAGCGACTGGAGCTTGAACTACCAAATGACAATTTTTTTATTTTGTCATTTTCGCTATTCGCCATTGTTGGCGTGGTACCCACATAGAGGTTGTCAGATATAAATAGCCGGCAAAATAAGATATCAATTTACTTCTTATAAATTTGGCGTTTTAAAAACTCTGTCAGTTCGTGAAAATTATATGCCAATTCTAATTCTGAAGCTAATGACAAAATTAACAATGAAATCCTGGCTCCAAGAATATTGGGAGGCTTATTAAAATTTGGTTTCGGTGTTTGTTCGAAATCAGGAAGAAAGCGCTAACCGTTTTTTTTTATATTTAAGGCGACAAGACAAAACAATAGAAATTTCCACTTGGTATTAGTTCGACACGACAAAAATTTTACTAAAGTGGTGAATTAAGTAATTTTAGTAATTTCTCGAAACGTGTAAATTCCGCGAATATAAAGATAAGCCCGCTAAATCAAATAAAAGAGGTTAGGCTTAAGCCAACGTTTTAAAATAGATCTAACGACAAAGGAAAGCGCCATAAAAGCGTCATTGTTTGAAGGAAGCGTCAATAAATTATGGCTTAAAAGCGTAATATTTATCAAAGTTGAGATAATAAATTGTAGTTCATTAAAAGATGATCGTCGATACTAACTTAGGTAACCACGTGTAGACACTGATATCGGCGCTTTTACCTTTTTTTTTAGCACGGCAGAATAATGGAAAGAAAATAAAGATTCCCACAGAAACACGTTGGTGCAGCTACCGAGACTTACAAATCATTAATCATAAATTTAAATATTTTTAAAAAAATTGCTACTAAAGGAAAAACCAAACTAAAGAGCGATATAAGAGTCAGTGAAGCATTTTATTAAAGTTGCTGATCCGGAATGCATTTTAATAAACAATTGCCAATCACTAAAATATTCGATAGCCGACGCAGTCGAGACTGGTTGCTTTTACAGGAATAATGTAGCAATTATTGCAATATTCTGAATTTCTAATATTTTCACAGCTCTCAGACAAGAGGGTAGAAACAATATGCCATTGAATAAATATGCTTTAACAGCTAACTTTTTACACCATTATATAGAGGTAAGGCAAAGACGACGAAGCAGCACGACATAGTTGATCAATGGATCATTGAGGAATTATGTAGAGAGTTCGGGTATGGATAGCCTGCAAGAATTGGTTTTAAAGGAAGGAATATTCCAAATCTCGTATAAAAAATCGATAACTACACGACGGACTTTTTGGAATGTGGCATTAAGAAAGCAAGAAAATTTAGCAATATTTGCGAATAAGCTACTAAAAATGCCGGCCTCTTCAGCCCAATAGAAAGGCTTTTTAGTAATTAGGCCTATGTACATTCTGATCGAAGGAACAGGCTGAAATCAGCTAGGTCACAAAAACTTGTGCAAACGTATTATTCATTAAAAATTAATGATAACGACGATTGTGATGATGTTGATGAATCAATTCTTGATCTTGATAAATATCATACATTAATCAAGATCAAGAAAAGATCCATCTTGTAACTAGTAAGCTTGTTCAATTTTACAAATTTGAATAAATCGAATTTATATTTTATGTACTTTTGTAAATAATAAAGACTGAATAAATGGGCGGTTTCAGGTTCGCCAACTGTTGCCAATATGTTGAGTAAAATAAACATGTTCTTCTCTGAATGCAACCGATTTATCGAAAATTTCATGACAATATGATAAATCGAATGCCATTTTTTCCATCAGTAAATTTTCAAAGACAACGTGTTGCGAGATCTGAAAGCGCTCAATGACTAAACAAAATATATAACTAGAACTATGAAAAGTTATTTAAATTTAAAAAACCGATGAATCGAAAAGCTTTTAAATTTCCTTGTTTGAGTTTCTAGTTTCTGTATTCTAAAATTTGATGTAGACAATGATTTAGTGAATGAAGTAGTTAATTCGAGTTTTTAGCCTACGTAGTTAAATGATTAACTACACGTAATTTTGCGTGTAGTTTTTAGCCTCAATAACTACTTAACATCTCGCTTCTCCGGTAATATACTATGTTTCCATTTAGCTCCTAATAGCGTTAGCGGTGGGAAACGGATGCTACAACATTTTTACAAGGAAATTTAAACGAAAAGATCTACGTACATCAACCAGAAGGCTTTACAGATGGATCATTGAAGGTTTGACATTTTAGTTTTTTGGATCAAAAATATATTGGAGAAATATTGAGACCTTCCGATATCAATGAGTAGCAGTTAGTGAAGCATTATAGTATTTTCCAAGAGGAAGCCGCTCCGATATTGGATTTGCTGTTGGTCACCTTACTTAAGCAGATTCGAATCTTTCTATGAAAAGGCTCATTGGTTAGAAAAAGATTTAAACGATACCTTAAGGTTATAAGACATTTAAAATTAAAATGTACCAACAATTGCGAAGATATTGGGCTTCTGATGCCGATAAACGAACTATGCATTTTATACAATCATATATTTCAAGGGGTTGAGCTCCGAATCACAATTATATGGCATTGAATTCAACTATGCGAGAAGCTATTTGGTTAAAACAGTTAGGTGAAAAATTGGGAAATATTTAATTAAAGGTTCAGTATCGACAATACGGAACAGTATAGAGGCAGTCTGAAAACTTCCCGCAAAATCTAATACTATATATGGCACCCAAATCACAAACAAGACTACGTCGTTTAGGTCAGTTTTGACAGCTATAAACACCAAACAACCTCCGTGGCTTCCCTAACAATGAAAAACTTTCTAATAAATTCTTTGACTTTCGAATGAATTTTTGCGTCCTTACATCACCGTATATGAAACCTGATATTTTTGGATTTCAAAGGAATCATATTCATCGATTAATTACAAAAGGTTAAAACGGTCAGCGAACAATATAATGAATACACATTAGTCTACCGTTTAAAGACCGAAATTAAGGAATAATGGCTACATTTGGTGGGCTCCTGATTTGGCACTTACTTTTTTCTATTCACCCTAACGAAGAAATGGCTTGCCGGAAAAAAAATTTCATTGAAGGGAGAGTTACACAAATCCAGCTTTTCGGAAGGTATCAAAAATCAAAATTTTCCCGAAACAACTGCCTTTTCTCAGATTATCCATATAATGTGAGTTCAAGGCCCCACAATTCCAGGCATTTCTGGAAAACGGTCAATTAGCACATCCTCTGGTGGCTTTTTACAAAACAGATGTGTTTGTTTTTAGTTATTGTAATAAAGTGTTACCTAAACAAAAACAATTAGCAAATTCTTAGTGGTTTATGTACATCGAACATGTGCTGTTGTAGTAAATAATATTTATTAACTTGTTTTTTATTTATAAAATTAATGTAATGGAATATCGATACCTACCACTTTCGGTTCAGTGGAAATCTTGTGAAATACAAAAAAATACTCCAGAGTATATTCCTTTCCCCTGAACGCTCCTAAGGAGTGATAATTCTAATGTTATGCTAAAATTAGATATGCATCAAGATCAACCAATTATATGGCCGCAGATGCAAAGTTGCAACCATTCTTTATCTGATTTTTTCTTTGTAATATTGTTATATGGAAATATATTCTTCTAGGATAAGTAATAGATATTTTACTCTACCATCAAAAAGTACGAAGGTTCTGCGAGGGTACTATAATAGAGTACAATAATATTATAGAGACACCTTAATACGAATGAAAAAAGTGTTCCAATTATGGCGTACCAATCCATATCATAAGGGGTGCCAATAGGTAGAAATTTAAACTGGATTAAACAAGAAAAAGGAAAATGGAAAACAAAAATTGACTTGTATGTATTTTGTATGTTGTTGTACAAGCAAAAACAAAATTCAATCGTAAAATAAATGAATAAGAAAAAAATGTGTACGTTTTGTGTTTGTCAATGTACTTGTCCCTGTTGTACGACTGAGCGCTCCAAGAGCGATCAATGATCAATCACGGTGATGCTCCTTATACCTCCTAGTTCGTAAAAAAGGACGAAAAAAATGCGAACATTGTAATTTACTCCTATGGCTATGAGAAACAAATTTAAAAAGCCGAAGATTTCTTCTTTTTTGCTTTATACTTCTGTTTCATGTTTTTAACGTGCCATCTCAAACAAAATTTCTCGATTGCTCAGTGCTCACGCAAACTACAACTGAGGTGTTATAGCTAACTGTCAATAAACTTCGGGAATGTTTCGTATTAGTATTAAAACGTCTCTATAACATTAATTTAGTCTATGGTGTTTCCGTTTGCCATTTATCAATAAAAGTTTTTTGGTATGCTGAATGTGGACTTTAGACGAAATCTAGCTCTGAAAATATGTAGTGAGTTTTAATTGTTTTCGAGTAAGATATGCTTTAAGAATTTAATAATAATTTAATTTTACATTAATTTTACATCAATTTTACAATTTACAATTTAATTATATGTCCACACAAATGAAATCTATACATTTAAATATATAAATGAACACACAAGTTCCAATTGTCACAAAATAAAAATTAAAAAAAATAAAAATAAAAATTAAGTCTTTCCCATATCATATTTATAATATTAGTATTTTATTCACATATCTCTATAATTTATTAGTAATTTGTATAATATTTATTAATTATTATTAATAATAATTATATTCATTTCTAGTATTTTTAATACTTTTATGATAATTCATAAAAAATATATATTTTTTATACAATATTAGAATTAATATTTTCATTTCATTTTATTTTTTATTTATGTTTTATTTTTTTATTATTTATTTTATTTCTTTATCACAGATGAGTTAGTAATTAATTAAAGAAAAATCATATAAAATCAAAATTAAAATTTATGTTATAAATTGTAAAAAAAAAATGTTAAAAACTTAAAATCAATAATAAAAATAAAATAAATGCATGAGATTTAAGATTAATAATATTTAAAATTAACCAATTTTGAGAAATATACGAAAAAACAACCAAAATAACATCTATGGTAAATATTACCGATGATCATGTAGTAATAACAATAAATTTATATAATTTTATTGTTTTTTTAAGTTTTAGGTACATATTTCTTGTATATACAACATTCAACTGAAATTTGATAAACGTTCTAAATAAATTTGTGACAAGGATTCACGCACACGCACGCACACACACACACAAACACGCACCCATAAAGAAATTATGTTGAGCAAAATAATAATACATAATAAATTCTCGTTTATTAATGGAAGTTCAGTATTTTATGTAATAGTACCTATATTTAAAATTTATAGTCTCATGAATCGTAAAAAAATTGAGCATCTAATTTAACTATGCTGCATGACAAACTATTTAGCAATAATAATGTAAGATGAGCAGAAAGTAAAGTATTAATCAAGGCACTTAACGTATACAGTTAAGTTGCTTAATTTCCAAAGTAGAGTGATTAAGATGGTAACATATTTGGTGGACTATACGTTTTTGATCAACAAATAAATTTAGGACACTTTTAAATCAGGTGACTGCATAATCCAAAGACGGTGATCGTCAAATAATTTTTGGGAGTAATCTTGGGTCTCTTAAATTAAATTAGGTGTTCAACTAAATATGATGATCGAGTTTTTTCAGGATTAAAATGGGGTTGGGACCACAAAAATGAATTAGATTGTAAAATAGGTAATGACAAATTGAAGTGTGCACCAATAAATATTTTAAAAATCAGCCATCCTCCTGGCTAATGTCAAACATGCGGACCGATTCCGAAGAGTAATTGCAAATTTCCCCTGAAAAAACACAGGATTGAAACCTGAGTGTAAATGCCACTCTATTAGTGTTGCCATAATTTAGAAATGTAATGAGGTCTCGCTCTATAAGGAATTTCATATTAGTTCTTCCAGTGAGAACAACGTTTCGGAAAAACTAAATGTGGCGAAGCAACAAGATGAGGTAAAAGAGCTGTAATCAGCGAAAAAATTACAGAAGCATTTAATGTATGAGAAATAGACGTCAAAACATCCACCACCACTTGGATTTTGCAACAGAAAAGAAATTTCTCAAAGATGAGATCAGCGATCTGTCAATTCCAATTGGCTTTGAAATATTCAGCGCTATTAATACACCTATTTGATTGTTCTAAAACAAAATTGATCAGATCAAATTGACCAGTCGTTCGACCAAGGAAGATCGGACATAGTTTAATAGATCTGAGTTGCTAGCTTTTGTATGTATTGTAGCTGTCTTGAAAATCGAGTTGTTGTCTGCGAGGTGCCAGGAAGTGGCTAAGAAGGGTCAGAAAAACTAGAGATAGCGGACAAATGTGTCAAGTTTTTCTAGAACAGATGGAAGGATGCTACTTCCATCTTTTAAAGGAGGTATACTAGCCATTTTACTACCCTTAAAATTATATTGGACATTCTGAGCCAAAAAAAATTCAAAAACGTCTTAATGCCGTGGTTTTTGCTTAACACCTGCCGCACCTCCTGCCATACTCTAACTGCGTCATCTCTGTTGATTTAGCCCTCGTTGCTACAGTAAAATTTCTCGCCATCTTAAATTCGTGTCTAAATGGTTTTGAAGACTTGGATCTTTTAAGTACCAACGACAATCGATGAGTGGTTGGTTTTTTTTTTTCACTGAGACTCAAAAAACATTTTCAGTCCAGACTAATCAGCGCTTTTATAGTTTCAGTCGGTTTGTTTGGTATGAGCTTCTTTAAAACGATCACGACAGAGGAAACGGCTTTAACTGCTCATAGATAAAACGCATTGAAAGATCGGTGAATAAACCAACGCATCAAAGGGATAACATTTAATATCGATGGCTGGCGAACATTGCAAAAACGAAACGAAAAGACCTGACTCAGATCACAAAAAAACAAACTTTCAGAACAGTGCAATGTAAACACCGATCGGAAGCCAATAGTGCACCAGAGCCCAGTCTAAAATGCCTTCCGGCAAGAATGTCTAACGAATGTCCTAATACGATAGCAACTGTTCAGTTAACACTGTGTAATTGTGATTCTGTTATTGGGCTTTAAACTTCCAGACGGCTGCAATTAAAAATGTTGATCGTTTAACTACAATAAAAGTGATTAATAAAACGATGAGATTATTCACTAACGGTAAGACTATTCTGTCTAACGATAGTAAATTGTCTTGCCTTGCAAAATAATTACTTAAGACACTTTGCGATTGATAAATTATAAATATTTCAAAGGATGCAATTATATAAATTGAAAAACGAATGGGTCACCAAAAGACAGTTTTGGGGTCACCAATAATATGTAATTGAATTATCAACAGAAAACCATAACGAGCTTCAAAGAAATTTGGACATTCACTCAAACTCGATCAAAGGATTTAAATTTATTAATTAAGGTAATGACAATGAAAATAATCTTACCGACAGATTTACCGTTTTTTGTTGATCAAAAATACAAGTCCATCACAAACGAGTCAAATTGGAGATTATGTCAAGATGTAAATTCGAAAAAATACAACATCAATTTTGTTTCTATATTAATAAAAATAATTTTTCAAACGTCTTTTTTTTCTAATTTTGTACAGACCACAGATTTCTACAAGTGTAATTTAAAATATTTTTGTTTTTCTTTAAAAGCAAGCATATTTGTTATTTTAAGAAGAAGTTATTACTATAAATATATATCATGTGCGACATAAAAAAATACAGCCAAAAAATTAATTAATTTCTATATAATTTTATCTATAATAAAATTTGTTTGTAATACGCGCGCGAAAAATTTAATTAATTCAATTTATAATAATTAATACAGTACAATTTTAGTCCAAACAATAGTTTAGACAGAATATATATTAAAATACAACAGTACATTATACACAGTACTTATAAATTTCCTTTGAGGTAATATAATAATAAACATCATGTCTTATTCAATTTAAAATCATAATTAATACATTTTTCTTATTCACATTAATTTAATTTGTATAGTATGTAAATGTATTGCTTTGAATATTGAAATGGACCAAACCGAATACCAAAAGAAAATTAGGCTTTTTTAAAGTAGATATAATGTCTTAAGAGTTAAGTAATTTTGTTTTAAATTCGCTAACAATTATTATCAATCAATTTCAATTTAATTTATTATTATTAAAGAGCGGTTACAGCCTTGTTTTTTTTTTAATTAATACACAAAAATTATAAATCAATTGTCCTTAAGTGGGAGATAAAATGCAAAAGGAGAATCGAACACGAAAGGCGAGTTCTTGTATCGGATGGTCACCACTACACCCACTCTGAGAATCGATCTCACTAAATAAAATACTGAAGACATATAGATCTAAATATCATTTCTAAACAGAACTATAGAGATTTTAAATTTAATTTTTTTTAAGCTTGCTTTCTATAAAGCAGTCGATTCAACACGATCGAAAATGCTCGATTTACGTGGCGGTACTTTTGGAGGTGAATGCTGCTGTTGCTTTAAATTCGATTTATCTAATTTATGTTTTACAATTTGCTCACTACTACTAATAAGACTATTATTATTTATATTTGTTGTTGTTGTCATTTGATTAACCGAACGAACATTTTTTTGATGTTGTTGCTGTAATTGTTTCGTTTCGGTTAATTTTGCATTCAATTTACGTATACTATTTGGCGATAGCAATTTATTATTCGACAGTTTATTATTCGACACGGGTGATTTATATTTTGGTGGCAGATTATTATGATACGCAGATAATGGTGAGTCAGGTGCATCATAATTTGTTGTTATGTATTTATCGTACGATTCAGATTTTGGTGTTTGTGGTTTTTTATCACGAACTAGTTTAGTGTCTTTTTGCGGCGAATATTGAGAACCGGCTTTTTTGGTAAAATTAAAAAAATTCTGTGTAAATATTTGAGCTTTATCCGGATTTGTTGGTCTCGAGCCGTGTACACCCACTGTACAATTATTGTTGTTATTGTGATTGATTGGGTATCGAACGTAATTCATTGAATTCCGATCAACCGCCTGATCTAAAGTCGAAAAACTATAATTTGGTTTCAAATCGGATGTGGGCGAAATTTTCTGTTTCATACCGAATGTTTTCTCGACAGGACTAATCACCGGTTTTGGGGTATAAAATGTCGACGACGATTTTGGTGGTAATTTTTCTTCGGAATCGCTGCGTCGAAATAGTGAATTTGACAGAATTGAACGTACATTTCGCCGTTCGAAAATTGGCGTATCATTGACACGAAATAATCGTGTGGACGGTTTTTTATAAGCACTCGACTCAACAATCATATCCGCCCCGTGTGACTTTTCGACAGGAATTGGTGCACGCTTAAACATTACTGGTACCAAGGGTGTTTCGTCTTTTTCTTTGTTGCCTGTTTCTGGTGCATCCATTCGTGACTTATAAATATTAAGCTTCGCTCGAATATCATCCAAAGTGTTTTTATAAGATCGTTGATGTGCTGAGAGTTTAGATGGTGGTGCTTTATCAGAATTTTTCAACGGACTATCGGCCGAGCTTCTCAATAAGCCAAATCGAGAAAATACCTTACTTTTAGGCTCATCTTTGCTAATGATCGATGGGCTTTCTGGTTTACTCCATAAATCGATCACAACATTTTCCTTCGAGAGAGTGTCTTTAACCTTTCCATCATATTTACTAACCAAGTCGCGAACGCTATCTTTTACCAATTGTGGCTCCGATATTTGTGGTTGTATTGGAATCGGTGAATTAACCTCAATATAATTTAAACTTGTATCACAACTCGAATCGAAATCCGAACAATTATCCAAATCTCGAACATTATTCAATGACAACAGTCCATCCTTTAGGTTGATTATGAAACCCTTTTCTCCATACGGTCGACCACTACCCGAAACTTTACTCTCGGCTTCCAATTTACGTTTAACATCCAACAAAGTTTTATCCGTATCACTGTCGAAAGACGACGTGTTTACTAGACTTACAGGCTCCGACACACTAGTTTTATGGCTACTATCATCATCATTCGCAGATTTCTGATCATTAGGACTTTCATTTTCTAGCGATTTTCGTTGCGTTTCACGATTTTTCATCATACGCTGTTGTCGCCGTGCTCTAATACTATCCCGTATTCGATCACCGTTCGGTGAGAAATCTTTACTTAAATGTGGTGACTTTGGTATATCCTTAGTCGATATAACATACGCGGATTTGCTATTGTCCGCATTATCATCACTTAGGGGGACATTTTCGGAACATTCCCGATTTTTATTATCGTCTACTAAATTAGTTTTTGGGCATTTAATACTATTGTCTAAGCTACTATTTTCTAGACTAATATTTTTACTGTCAGAAGTTTGTTTAATTGAAACTTCTGAGGCACTAAGGCGTGGTGTTTTACTTACGGGTGGGGCTATAATATCATCAGGTGTTGAACTAAGGCTAGATTCGCGGCTTTGTGATCCTCTGTAGTGTTCAATGTCAAACACTAAATCAGGAGGCAATGGATGACCGACTGAAATATGCATGGCTAAACTTTCGAGCCATACCTCCAACACTTCGAATGGTGGGCTGAAATGAATAGAATACAAAAATTAGTAAAAAATACGAATTCGAGTCGAATCGAATTAAATTACCGACGATCCGGATTAAGATCACAACACAAAAACGCAATCTTATAATATGGCACAGGACACTGATTACAAAATTTATCTCTGAACACAGTTTGATTAAGTCCGAAATCGGATGTTCGAGGCAAGAAATCTGGATCCGCTTGTACACGACCAATTATCTAGGGTGGAAAAAAATCGGATTATCGGATGGTCCGAATTATTTATAAATCGAGACTACATTTACCTCGCACATTACAATTCCAAATGAAAACACATCCACTTTCTCGTCGTATTTATTCCCTTTCATCATTTCCGGGGCCATCCAATACGGATTACCCACGACCGTATACCGTTGACGTCTCTGGCGTCCTTTACGTCCGGTAGTACCAGTTCCTCCTGCTGCAGCACCACCACCGGTAGCACTACAGGCCCATTTTTCATTTGCTAACGAGGATGATTGATTGATAATCCGAGCCAATCCAAAATCGGCCACGATTACCGTCTTATCTTCTCGAACAAGACAGTTCAATGAATTTAAATCACGATGGATAATATTCATCGAATGTAAATAGCTCATGCCACATGCAATATCTTTAGCAAATGAGATCCGCTGCTCCCAAGGCAACGGCAGACCAGAATCGTGGATTAATTCTTTTAGTGAACCGCCTGAGATAAATTCGGTTAGTAAATGAAGTTTCTTATCTTTATACAATACACCAATGAAACGAAGTACATTATTATGTGATAATGAACGCAATACAGCCACCTTTAATATAAAAAAAATTAGATCGGTTTAGCGGGGGCCCAGTAGCTGTTTGAAATACATGCTGAGTCCATTCACAAGCACACAACACTCACAAAATGCAAAAAAAAAAAAAATCAGCAAATAATTATCGAACTTACCTCTTTCAAAAAGTTTTTCTGTGCCTCTTCATCCACACGATACAATTCTTTGAGCACCATAACTTCTTTGGTCACTTTATGAGTTACTTTGAAAACTTGTCCAAAAAATCCCTTACCAATAAGTTCACCTTGCACCAGATCTGAAGCTCTAAATATCCTTTGTGGTTTTGGTTCAACGCGAAATGATTTAGTACGCGATAAATCATACAATTCCGGATTTTGTGACGAATGATTCTCGTCCAAGAGTTTCGACATACTGGACGAACGTTCTTTTTCACGCAACGAATTCGTACCAACCGAACAATTTAAATTTAAATTTTTAGTTTTTCTCAATTGCCTTGTTTTCGTTCCGCTTATATATCCCTCGTCCTTTCGTTTAAATAATCGTTCCTTTTCGAGTTTATTTATTTTCGATTCACTACCAGTGGACACATCACGATTTGCTCTTTGGTTAAAATCAATTGCCTGCAACGGTGATACATCATTTCCGCTATAACGACGATTCAATACAGTGGGATCATGTTCGATAGTCAATTGTAACACTTTATCCGAACTCTGTATTAAATTTTCGATATTCTCGAGTGCTGAATCTTTTACCGGTGTACCATTAACTTCTAGGATACGATCACCGATATGAAGTGACATCAAATCCGTGCTTACATCCAATCTAAAGAATTGAAGGGGAAAATCGAGATTTATTGGTTTGAACCGCATAAAAACAGGCACTAATTTACTTATAGTCAATCGCACCACAGCAGACATCGAATGCCGATGAAATAAAAGAAAATACTACCTTTCCGACTTTCCCATAGAAAGTACAAAACAAACTAAACAAAAATTAATAAGTTTAGTAAACAGTCTTACACAATAAATTAGTACGGTTATTTAGCATTCCGGGATATATATACTACTTACTCAGAGATACGTACACCACGACAATTAGACGCCGAACTAATAGGCGCACCAATTTGATTCTCATCCACTGATAAACGAATTCCACTTTTATTCCCTCGAGTCCAAGGTATTTCAACTAAACGAATGGAATGTAATGGCTTTACAGGGATACTACTAACTGAATTACTTTGCGATGTCTTAGAAAGTGGTTGCATTTGCCGACGATAACATTGACCACTATAAATATCACAAAAATTGAATTATCGAATACTTTTAATAACGAATAGAGAGCACACACACAATAACTTACCAATATAATTTTGATCGTTCGACGAGGGCATAAGATTCTCCATCACCAATATATGCATTACACGATTCACAGCAAAAACATTCTGGATGGAATTTGTGATCACCAGCGACCATTACCGGTCCAGTAATTATCTGTAAATTTTTTTATTGTTGATTCATTAGTATTTAGGTCGAAAATAAAACTGCGGATGATTAATAAAAATCAATATATTTTTGTAATCATAATTAATCATCGCCACATACTACTAAAATAAAATGACGTTTTGTGACGATTTAATCGTGTATAAAATACAATAACGATATTATTAATCAGCAAAATATAAAATATTGAATATTCAACTAAAATTTTTACTTCAATCAGAATTTTTAAATTTTTCCTTCCATTTCTATTACAGGACATCCGGCCCCAGACACTGAAACCGAAATACATAAGCTCTTAAGATCAGTACCAACTAACTTCATTCAAAATTCATCATAAATCTAGTTGGTGTTCTAGCACCAATTTGTAGTCATTTCGCGAAGTGAACTACATACGCAAAGCAAAAGTAAAGTAAAGTTGCAGCTTTTTTCACCAATGGCTGTTGAAAAATAATTTGTCTGCTCATCATTTTAAACGTGAAAAATTTTACTTCCCAGATTCAACTTGGATTAAGATCCAGCAAAGGTGAATTATGTAAGGTCGCCAGTTACTAATAGAGTCACTGCTAAACTTTTTCTTTCGAAACCATTCCCCAGATATCGGACACATTCCGTGCAGCCGAAACAGCTTTTTTCTTTTTCATACCAAATATTTCGAATCATTGCAGAACTGAGAAATTTCGTAGAAGTATAATTTGGTAATATTTTGACGAGTAAGGATTTCCACTAAAATTCAGGAAACAACTGAGATAGTTCAATGAGTCGAAATCGATGAATAGTGAAAATGTTTTCAATTGATCATCACTGATTAGAACCTAAAATTCAACTGAACCATTTTGAATAATAATGTATTGCGATTTTTCCAGGAACCTCCTATCTGGATGTGTTTTTGTTTTTAATTATTCTGTGAATTATAATGAAATCGAAGATAATGATTAACAATTTTCATCGAAAATCAATATACACGTAATAGCACAATTTAGTGGTTTGTTAAATGAGCATCAAATGTTGGTTCGAAGCGAATTTGATTTTCATCAATTTAAGATTACATAGTCTAATATTTATTGATTCCTAGTGTGAAAAAATAAGCTCCGCTAGAATCTTCGACTATCCCACCAAGGTTAAATTTTGATGCAACTAAGTTTCTAATAACAATCTTGCCAAGAATGTCACATAACTTACAAAATCAATAAAAAAATTATATTTACCTGACCACATTGTTGGCACGATTCCCCAAATTTGGCCCAATAATCATCTTTACAGAATAACAGTCCATCTTTCTCAAAATACCAACTAGATAAAAGATTATCGCATGCTGAACACCTAGAAATACAAGAAATATGATTAACTTTTATATTTACTAATAATAAAATATATGTACCTAAAACAATCTGAATGCCATTCCTGGCCTAAAGCCGACACGTACTCCTCATCCTCCACAAAATTAAAACATCCCGAGCATGATAAATCATTGCTCTCTGAAAATGAAAAATGGGAAATATTTTTTCGTCAACAATTTATAAATATGTAATAAGACGCGACACTTCTTAAGGTATTTGTTCGCGATATGACGGAATTTTCTTATTTTTGTTTTCGTTTTCTTGCCACTTTTCACTCTCAAGGTGATCAGAGGAGTGACAGTCGTCGCAATCAAAATGCACACATACGAATTCTTAAATTTTTTAAATTACTAAGATTAATCATTTGTTTTTGATAAATTATATAAAGCCATAATTAGTTAACGTTTGTCAATTAATTCATTTAGTTTTACATAAATTGACCAATCAATTTTTAATTGAAAATCGCATCACATCACACCACACACATAGCCGCAGTACAGAAAATGAAGGTTGTGCAACCCACGCATGTGACTTCTCTGTTAGCTGCTGCTGGTGGTGAATAATTTGGAATTTTAACGCTATTTCCAATTATTTTGATTTGCCCCAAACTAATGTAATGTGTTAAATATAATTAGTTTATTATGAATATAATAAATTCATACCATTTTTTACAGTTTCTTCCATATTTTCTTTACATTGTTTTGCACAACAAAACTTTGAGACGCGATTTTTTTTTTTTTTTTGTCTTTTTGACTTTAGTTCGTCGCAGCAAAATTTAAAGATGGATGTCACATAAACATAACGAAATCACTGAACTGAAAATTTCCCTGTATTTTTAATCGAATTCGAAATGTACAAAAGAGGAAATAAATATAGCTTGGATTTTTAAATGTTTGGGCAGTTATGGAGTTTGTATTTTTTATTAATTAACACATTGACTGCCATGGCTATTATTCCTTATAGACACAGACTTTGTCGCTATGGCCACAGAAGAAAGATTAACCAGAATAGTCATAACGCTGTTTTTGTATGGAAAAATTTGGACTCATTTTTTTGACCTTGATTCGCCGAAGGTAAGAGAAAGTTGGGTTATGTATTCTTTGGTTTACTGGTTTTTATTTGAAATATCAGGGGTACAAATTGAAAATGCGGGATTGATAACAGATGGCGTTACTAACGCTATACGCATCAGGCAGTACTGTTACTATGTTCATGTCAAAGCTACGTCTTATAGCTTTAATTTTCAGTATGTGTCAATTTGTCGCAGTGTCAAATTCATAGTTTTTTTGAGCTCTCAATATGTCGAGTTTCGTGCCAACAAAACAGCATTTGCGGGAAGTTTTAATTTACTTCTTTAATTTGAAGAAAAGTGCTGCTGAAGCACATCGATTGGTCTCCGAGACTTATCCGAGTCATGTTCCATCGGTTTCAACGTGCGAGAGATGGTTTGTGCGGTTTAGAAGTGGTGATTTTGACGTTGAGGACAAAGAGCGGCCTGGCCAAGTGAAAAAGTTTGAGAATGCTGAATTGGAGGCAATACTCAATGAAGACTCGTGTCAAACTCAACAAGAGCTCGCAGATTCATTGGGAGTGACACAACAAGCCATTTCCCATCGTATAAAAGCCCTCGGAATGATCCAAAAGCAAGGACATTGGGTGCCGTATGAGCTGAAGCCGAGAGACGTCGAGCGCCGTTTTTTTGCATGCGAACTGCTGCTCGAACGGCAAAAACGGAAGGGTTTTTTGCATCGCATTGTCACTGGTGATAAAAAGTGGATCCATTACGATAACCCGAAGCGCAAAAAATCATATGGTTACCCCGGCCATGCATCATCATCGACGGCCAAACCAAATATTCACGGCGCCAAGCTCATGCTCTGTATTTGGTGGGACCAGCTGGGTGTGGTGTATTATGAGCTATTGAAATCGAACGAAACCATCACAGGAGCACTATACCGAACTCAATTGATGCGTTTGAGCCACGCACTCAAAGAAAAACGGCCACAATACGAGCAAAGACACGACAAAGTAATTTTGCAACATGACAACGCTCGGCCACATGTTGCAGCGCCGGTCAAAACATACCTACAAACGCTGAAATGGGAAGTCTTACCCCACCCGCCGTATAGCCCAGATATTGCTCCTTCCGATTACCACCTTTTCCGATCGATAACACATGACCTAGCTGACCAGCGCTTCCATTCTTACGAAGAAGCCCAAAAATGGGTCGATGACTGGATAGCAGCCAAGCCGGCCGAATTTTTTCGCGACGGTATCCGTAAATTGCCAGAAAGATGGGAAAAAGTTGTGGCTAGCGATGGACAATACTTTGAATAATTCATTTGTTACCATTTTTTCAGAATAAACGTTCAAAAATAGAAAAAAATCCCGCATTTTCAATTTGTACTCCTAATAATAAAAATTGAGAATCCTTAACAGTATAGTTAGTGAAATTATATGACAAGTTTTGTTTTGACAGCATAATTTGTATTAATTATTCAAAAATTTCATAATATTCGAAAATAATTATACTTCAATGTCCAAAAAAGAAGGTAAGATGAAAAAAAAATTTGATCCACGCTATGTCTATTCAGGTTAATCTTTCTTCTGTGCTATGGCTGTCAAATATGATTACCAAGTATGTTCAATCGCAAGGCCATGCATGGCTACAAAAAAAACATAGCCGTTAGATAGATTCACGGGATGGTGCTGCTAACATTTTTGATAGCCATTCCGAAATAGGTTCGGGGCATTCAAAATTAAGACAGTTCATGATTAGTTGTATAATGAAAATAACACCAATTAGAAAAAAATATAAGCCGGTTGGTTAACATTCAAAAGCAAAATCGGCTGGTCCAGTCACTGTGTTAAGTAGTTCGAAACCATAAAGAAAGATATACTCCTGCTGCTATCACACAAAATCTAGAAACTCGTTTTTGATGAAGAATTCATTCATTCATACAAGGATATAAGAAGATTCTAGTCCAAATGTTAAATGAGATATCGAAGGAAAAAATATTTGTTAAGATACCGAAATGAACGAGATGTCGTTTGAAAGAACAAGGACCAATTGTTGAAATACATTGAACGGATTTAACATCAGACTATTGGGTAGCCCTTCGATAAATCTTAATTGAACTTGAAAGTAAGATTAATTTTATATATCAGAGGGCAAGAAATGACGACCATTAGAAATTATTAAGCTTCAGAGTTGATTGAAATCTATATACTTATACCACGTTTACATTATACGTACCTAATATGTATGTACTTTTTTGCTATTTAATTATTTTTCCGCTGCAGTTCACATTAGCTTTACGATTTGTAGTGTGAACGCATACTATCAAAGTTTGTTGTTTTGACAGATAGATTTCTGTATTCAATTCAGTTTATGTTTTGTGAATTTCTTCTCAAACTCTATTAAATTTGTCGGCAAATTATTTGATTAACACCCGAAATTGTAGTTTAACAAAAAAAACGTATAAATTTTTGTTTTGACAACAAATATACGAATGACATTAACATATAGTTATTAGTTAGAGTTCACATTACAACGTAATATACTAATACTTTGTTGATACATACTCTACCGAAATATCAAAAAAGTATGTGATAAAATATTTAAATATTTAAATTTGAGTTCACATGACGATACTTTTTTGCTACATACTTTTATTCTACTAATGTAAACGTGGTAATAGTAAGTTAAACAAAATTTTAAAACTATAAATGTACAGTTTATTGTTTCAGATGTTATTTTATTGTAAACCGTGGAGTACCCCAGTACACACCTTTAAAAGTGCATAATGAGGACTTGTGGCGCAAACTGCTGAACGGTTCGAATGGAACAGAGCACTTCATGGGAACTTAAGATTTTGCGTTTCATTTTTAATTTTGATAAATTAATTTTACATACTCTAATTCAGAAAATATTTTATTTTTAAACGTTATAATTCGTTTTCCAAAGAAACTAAAGCATAAAACATCGCAATGGCTAATTTCAATAAATGGGAGCTTACTATGAAGTTATATCCTCAGCATGAAGATCTGTATGTAGTGTTTTATTGAAATTGAAGAGGCCTACTGTAGATTCCAACCAACAATGAAGTCTGTGATTGTCTCTTTGGTGAGTCCTGTGAATGTTCAAACAACAATGTGTCCGTATATGTCTAAATTTTACCCAAAAGTAATGAACATTCAGTGGTTCTAACAGGCATAAAAATTTATTCAGAACGTATTTATTCACCGTTGCCGAATGTAGTGGGAGGGAGTGACAGCCCAAGCGATGAAGATGAGTATTTCGGTGATGAAACGATTGTCGATGCAGAGGAAAGTAGTTATGATAGCGATTATTGTCTGAATACTGAAAATCGACGTTCAGAAAGGACATCGACATTAAACAGAAAAGATAATTTGACGGGGAATAGTAGAAGAGGTACGTAGGTACGAAGCTAGAATATCGATAATCAGAATTCGAGTACATTACTGGTTTTAGTGGCGAAAATTGAACAAGGAAATTTGCAAATTAGCTGCGATTCGATCTTCTGTGACAACCAAAGTGCAATCAACCTTTCGAAGACTCACTCATACCATTCTCATACGAAACACACATCATTTTGTAAAGGAGATAATTGAAACATTTGTTATCACACTAAATCCAATAGGCTTCCCAAATCAAAACATCAACAACTTTGGGACGAAATTCATCAAACTAGATTATATTTAAGGCGGAGTGTTGGCATAATGTTGAATTTAAATTTTTATGGTTGGTACAATTTGAATTGGTTAATACTAATACTGTATTTACGTCAAATAAATATATTGTAATTTAATTAAAATAATGTTATATTTCTAAATTTAAAATCTCTATTCTTCACGGTCAACCAAATTTACCACATTCACTTGTACAAAATACAATTTTCCAGCTTCAATGACACTCAACACCTTCGAGACAACTAGATCAAAAGCCTCGGAGGATATTCCTGCCTGGATCGGTTTAAGGACCATGGGACATCATCAAAATTGCCCGTAAATCCATCTAAACCTAAAAGTCTATAATTCGACCATAATTGTCTGGGTATTATTCAGGAGAAAATGTGGCGCGCCAACGAAATATATCCCAACCAAAAAGACAATGTCGCAACCATTAAATAATCGGCTGACAATCTCGCATCCATTACATGATGCTGCCCGATCATACCTGTTAATAGAAAGCAAGGTACTAATAGAAGGCACAACTTCGAACATAAGCAACATAACATTTTTTATAAAACAATTTTTATAAAATGACTTATCTAAGTCATTTTATAATGTACGCGATATTTGTGAATACTTATATGTTGTTAGGGTACGAATACGGAAATAAACACTATATATTTTTCCGTTCATGAATATACCTCATCTAAACTCCTCTTGACCTTTTGTTTCTATTTCATGATCTACTATTCCTCACAGTTCTCCCCGTTTAGAGTAAGCACCGATTGTCATATATGTAAATATCATATGGGCACCAAATATTAGGTATCATGTAAACATTATATGAATATCAATGAAGTATGTATAATTGAAGAGAATTACAAGTTTGGACATCAGACAAGAAAGACGTGTATTATTTAGACTATATATTAAAGGTGTATAAATAAAATATTAATAGAATAAAGTCAGATATAATTATATAAAAATAAATAAAAAAGTATTTTTAATAAAATAAGGTGGTAAATAATATATGGCGCAGCCGGATGATCGGATTAAATACAGATTAAAATTATAAAAATAAAAGTGAACTACGAAAATTATATACGTACACGTGCTTATATTAGACGAAAATCATACGTACAATACTTAAATACAAATTAAAAATATTAAAATGAACAAATACGGATTGATAACACCACCTCCATTATCATTTGGTGGAAATATGGAAGAAAATTTTAAAAAGTTCAAGATAAAATTCGAGAACTACTTAAAAGCAATAGAGGCAAATAAAAAACCCGATGAAGTAAAAATCGCCATCTTGCTGAATATAATAGGCGATGATGCCATGGAGAAGTATGAGACATTCAATATACAAGAAGAAAACAAAGACAAATACGAAGTGGTAATGAAAGCATTTGAAGATTACTGCATTCCTACGAAGAAAAATCAGAGCATAAATAGACATGTATTTTTTAAAAGAACGCAGCTTGAAGGTGAATCCATGGATGAATTTATAACAGCATTAAAAAAATTAAGTTTGGCGTGTGAATTTGGAGAAATAAAAAACAGTTTAATAAAAGATAAAATAATAAGTGGAATACAAAATAATAATTTAAAAGATAGATTACTACGAGAAGAAGAGTTGGATCTAGACAAGTGCATCAGATTATGTAAAACATCAGAAATGGCGGAACAACAACTAAAAACCTTAAAAGATACGAATACAGTGGGCGAAATAAAAAGACCGAATCAACGTTTTCAAATAAATAACAGTGCAGCAAATACGATGTTTATGAATAGAACGAGATATCAACAGAAACCGCAATATAATCAGCAATATCAATATAAGGCGAGCAATTTTAATGGAAACAAATATCAACAAAATCAACAGAATAAAACTAAATGTGGAAAATGCGGATTTCAACACCCATACAGGAAGTGCCCAGCATATAACAAAAGCTGTAAAAAATGTAACAAGGTAGGACATTTTCAAAATATATGCAAAACAGTCATAAGAGATAACCCCAAATCAAATAAAATAAATTGTTTAGAAAATAATGAATGTAATTATAATGAAAATAACAGTAATTTTTTAGGTAGTATTGAAAATACAAATGAAAGTAAAAGTGGATGGTACGAAAAAATTGAATTAGTTGATTTAAATTTAAAAATAAATTTTAAAATCGATACAGGAGCTGACTGTAATGTTTTAGACTATAATTCAATTAAAAATTTTAATTTGAAACTGTTTGATAGTGATTCAAATTTGATAACATATAACGGAGAGAAAATTAACATTATAGGAATTACCTATTTAAGATCAAAAATAAAAGATAATATTTACAATATTAAATATCATATAGTAGAAGAAAATTCTGTACCAATCTTAGGTTTACCAATAATTGAAAAGGCAGGTTTAGTAAAACGAATTAATTTAATTACTGGAAATATTTTTGTAGATTATCAAGACATTTTTGAAGGGATTGGTGAAATTCCAAACTTCGAATATGAATTTGCTTTAAAAAAGAATTATGAACCTAAAGTAGAACAAAGATGTAGAGGAATTCCATTTAAAATACGAGAAAAGTTTAAAGAAGAATTAGATAATATGGAAAGGCAATTTATTATTAGGAAAGTTGAGGAACCAACTGAATTCGTTAGTCAGATCGTTATTATAAATAAAAAAGATGGATCGTTAAGAATATGCTTAGATCCTCAAAATTTAAATGCTAATTTACTACGCGAAATTTACCAAATGCCGACGTTTGAAGAAATTGCCAGTAACATGAAAGATGCAAAAATTTTTAGTACATTAGAT
Source organism: Tipula vernalis (assembly GCA_958295665.1). Classification (NCBI taxonomy): domain Eukaryota; kingdom Metazoa; phylum Arthropoda; class Insecta; order Diptera; family Tipulidae; genus Tipula; species Tipula vernalis. Next base: position 124,366,446 of record OY282559.1, read on the forward strand.
TGTAGTAAAGCTTTTTATCAAATCAAATTGTCGCATGATAGTTCTCTGTGTACTACGTTTATAACTCCTTACGGACGCTATTGTTTTAATAGAATGCCTTACGGTATAAAGACCGCAACTGAAGTTTACCATAAAAAATTTAAAGAAATATACGCAAACATAAAAAACATTGAGATATATGTAGATGAGATCATTATATGGGCCAACAGTGTTGAAGAACATGATCAAATATTAATAAAAGTTTTAAATTTAGCGAGACAGAACAATATTAAATTTAATAAAGAAAAGTGTAAAATAAGACAGAAATCTCTAAAATTTTTGGGTCATATTTTTGATGAATCAGGTATTAGAATTGATGATGATAAAATAAAAGCAATAACAAGTATGAAAGTTCCTAAAGATAAAAAAGGAGTAGAAAGGTTTTTGGGAATGATCACGTATGTTTCGAAATTTATACCAAATGTATCTAATCTGACAGAATCATTAAGAAAATTAATAAAGAAAAATGAGATATTCACATGGGGTAAAGAACAAAATGACGATTTCAGAAAGTTAATTGATATAATAACAAAAAACCCAGTCTTAGCTTACTATGATAGTAATAAAGATAGCAAACTTAGTGTAGACGCAAGTAGCACAGGGGTAGGAGCAGTGTTAATGCAAGATAGTAAACCGGTAGTATATAGCTCAAAAGCATTCACGCTATTAGTAAAACGAATTAATTTAATTACTGGAAATAATAACGTTAAAAAAATACATTAGAGAAGGATGGCCAAATCAAAAAAAAGCAATCCCAGATATTATTAAACAATATTACACATATAAGGAAAATCTTTTTGAACATGATAATTTAGTATGGAAAAACAACTGCATTGTGATTCCAAAAAAATACAGAAATGAAATGTTGAAAAGGTTGCATTATAATCACATGGGCATCGAAAAAACAAAACTTAGAGCTCGTGAAATTATATTTTGGCCCAATATAAGTGCACAAATAGAGAATATGATTTCAAATTGTGAAGTATGCTTGAGATATCAGAAATCAAACCAAAAAGAAGAATTAATAAATTCTGAAATTCCAAATGGAGTATGGCAAATAGTAGGGACTGACATTTTTCATTTCAATAACAAAAATTACTTAATGGTCGTAGATTATTTTTCAAAATATATAGAAATGGCTATATTAACGGATATGTCCAGCTCAACAACAATTAACATTTTAAAATCTATTTTTGCAAGACATGGCATACCATTAGTTGTAAGAAGTGATGGAGGACCTCAATATAACTGCAAATCTTTTAAAGAATTTTCAAAAAAATACGATTTTGATCATATAATGTCCAGTCCAAATTACCCAAAAAGTAATGGAATGGCCGAACGTCACATTCAAACTTTAAAGAGAATATTAAAAAAGGCAAATTATGACAATAAAGACCCATATCTAGCACTAATAGAATATAGGAACACACCAATAGCACATAACATAGGCTCTCCAAACAAATTATTATTTGGTAGAGAGGTAAGAGGAATATTACCATATTTAAATAATAATAATAATGATGATATTCGAGAAAAACTTAGAGAAAGACAACAGGTGAACAAATATTATTATGACACGAACGCTAAAAATTTAGATGAATTTGAAATAGGAGACAAAATAAGAGTCAGAAATAGTAATAACAAAGAATGGGAATCAGCAATAGTTTTAGATAAAAATATAGAACCCAGGCGATATAAAATTATTAAAGAAAATGGCAGAGTTTTAGAAAGAAATAGAAATCATCTAATACAGGATAGTAGAGATAAGAAATTTGAATTAATTCCAGAAGAGATAGTCGAAATAGAAGAAAGCCAAGATTTAACTAATAACAATCAAAACATAAATAAAACGAACAATAATAATAATCAAGAATTGAATTTAGGGAACAATACTACTGTAGAAACATTTGTAGGAAGTGAAAACACTAATCTTAGACCGAAAAGAAACATAAGAAAACCGTCTTATCTAAAAGATTATGTTGTTGAATGATGAGTATACTTCGGTATAAGATTGATGTTTTTAGTTCATAAAGGAATTATGAATGTAAATAGTTTTAAGAATTAGATATTAAAATATTGAATTGTTTTTAATGATTATGATTTATGATATTATGTAATAATAATAAAAAAAAAAAAAAAGGGAGATGTCATATATGTAAATATCATATGGGCACCAAATATTAGGTATCATGTAAACATTATATGAATATCAATGAAGTATGTATAATTTGAAGAGAATTACAAGTTTGGACATCAGACAAGAAAGACGTGTATTATTTAGACTATATATTAAAGGTGTATAAATAAAATATTAATAGAATAAAGTCAGATATAATTATATAAAAATAAATAAAAAAGTATTTTTAATAAAATAAGGTGGTAAATAATATACCGATGATAACTCATAATCTGCAAACCGCGACGGCCTCTTTCCAGATGTTGCGCGCTCGGATCGGCGGAGTTGTGGTGGCCCACAGTACTCCCCGCGTTTAGGGACGACGCCGGCACTAACTCATAGTCCGCATACTACAGCGGCATCTTTCCAGCTGTTGCCCGCCCGAATAGGCGGGGTTCTGGTGGCTCCGCTTCTGGTGCTGTTTAGAGTTCTGATGCTGGTTCGAGTGAGGGCGACGAACCGTTCCGTGCAACCGCTTGATTGCGGATGTTATGGTGCTAATGTAAAGTGACCGATCCCATTCGCCTCACAAAATCTATTGAACTCGGCTGAGATAAATTTCGGTCCGTTGTCGGAAACAATAGTTTCGCAGATTCCCTGGCGTGGAAATGTTTCGCACAGGTTGTCAATCGTCTTGGCTGAAGTAATACAGCGCATTTTGAAAATATCTGGCCAGTTAGAGAATGCGACCATGGTCTACTGGGAATCGGCCAGGCCTGCAGCAGGCATTTAGTCAGGGTCTTTGAGATGATTGCGCAATCGTTGCGTTAGCGCGCGGTTTCCTCGATTCCTCCATCGATACCTGACCAGAAAAACTTGCTTTGCGTGCGAGCAGCTGGAGGAACCGATATCCTTGCTCCACTTATAGTTCTAACTTACGATTGAAAAATTGTGCTACTGCTGGGTCGGAAATTTGCTTCTGCTGACGCGGCCAGCCATCAGTGATGTAACGAGCGACCTTCTAAAATACGTCACTTTCTGTGGTTGCCTTTTCAATGTCACCAAAGTCGACTGGCAATGATTTGGCGGTGTCAACTGCGAAGCAGTCACGGCAGTTCCGGTCTTCTGCGCCGACCGTTGCAATGACCTTATCTTTAGATTCAAGCGGAAGTTGTGCGGCGATCGGTCTAAATATAAAATCGTCATAGGCGAATCCTTTAGCGTCCCACATACTTAATTTGAAGACGTAGACGAGAAGGTTCTCTGCGATCCGCTGCAGATGGTTTATTGTGTAGATTGGAATACCGCTTTTCGATGGAAAGCAGCGGCTGATAATCCGTCTGGGGCTCAAACTTGCGGCCATAGACAACGCGCTAGAATTTTCTTAGCGTCCGCACTATAGCTAAGGCTTCTCGTTGAGCTGGTGCATGAGTATCCCTCCCCATCCACAGCTGGACGCGCATTTTCTTGCCTCGGTCGTAGTGTGTGAGGGCCAAATCACATACGAGCACTTGCTTTAGCCGATTGAATGTAGTGGCTAGAGTTTCAGTCCACTTATATGCGACGCTTTCTTGTAGCAGTTCAACGAGTGGACCACATATTTCCTTGAACTTTGGTATAAGCTTTCAGTACCAGTTCACGTCGCCCAAGAAAGCGCGCAGTTGAGTAATGTCGGGTGGCGCTGGCAGCTGCTGAATGGCTTGCAGCTTAGCTGGATTTGGTCGGATACTGGTTTCATCAATAATATGAATCAGGAACTTGACGGATTTCTCACCGAATGAGCATTTAGTTCGCTTGAGAATAAAACCGTATTCTTGCATGCGACTCATCACGCTAAAGAAGCGGTCACGGTGCTCTTTGTCGTCTTTGACGGGTGCGTCCTCTGGACCGCCTGTTATTGTATCCATCAATTGTTGGAAAACACCGGGAACCGTTTTAAACTCCGGTCGCAAACGGTTCACCTGAAACAGGCTGCAGTGTGTTGATTGACATCAACTTCTTGGAAATGTCTTCCAGGTCCATTTGTAGGAAGGCATCAAACACATCGATGATGGTTAAAACTGTATTGCCGCGAGTTTAGCCAGAATTCCCTCTTGCATTAGCAGCGGGTACTTCTTTAGCTCGAGTGTAACATTGATTCCTGTGGAATAGTCAGCGGTGATAGGTATGCGGCCATCCTTCTTTTTTAAGAACCCGTTCGGTGCTGCTTAGTCTGTGAAGCTGTGTAGCTGATTGGTGTGTTGACGGCTTGGCACTGTAGGTCGTCCTCGACTGAATGCCAGCAAATTAAATCTAACGCATTCGCGCCTAACTCGGGCTGCTTAGCTTTTGTCATCTTTACCGCTTTATTTTCTGATTCCCTGCTTCTATCCGAAAATTCCCTTGAGATCTTTGGTTGCAGTCTCCAACGTCAAACCGATAGAAAAATTTCCTCTCTGAAAGAGGTTCTCCCCTAGCGAAGCGAAAATCAATTACAGCATGGTTAACTCGTAAAGCAGACACGTGAAAACTTCCTATATTAGAGAAAATTTTATTGGCACAATAAAAGATGTTTTTCTAACAAATTACAAGAACTTATATCGAGTTTATTTCAATAAAATTTGCGCTTGATTCCTCTTCTGCTAAACCTTATAAAATTACAGTTTCAAATGTCGAGTAAAATAAACGGTTTTCCCAAAATAAAAATGTATGATTAAACCTTAAATAGATCTCAAACGACTTGGGGAAATACAGGGAAATTAAGACACCGCTGGCATCACTTAAAAAAGGCAAAACAAACAAAAAAAAACCATCCCCTTTTCCCAATTTCGACATTTGACATTCTAATTTTGTGTAGATTACATTCCAACTTTTCATTTATTTATTTGTGTTATTTGTACCGATTTATTTTCCGTGACTTAATTTCGAATTTATTTATTACATAAATAAAAGTAGCGTTTTATTGAATGTTTTTTACTTGCTAATAAAATATAAAATGAGTGTTGTTAGTAAAAAATTAAACGCAAACATTTTGGATGCCTCGGCAGCTGGATCTGGGGGTACCTCGCAACAGCAACAACAACGAATCATCTCGCCTGAAGATATTCTGCGTTTAACCAAAATAACTGAGGATTATTTGTGTACACTAGACGCTAATATATATGAAATAGATTTTACGCGTTTTAAAATACGCGATCTTGAGAGTGGTGAAATATTATTTGAGATTTGTAAACCACCATCGGAACAATTCTCAGAAATAGTGGGCGGAACGGATGATCCTAGTTCACAGGCGGAGGAAGCAGATGGTACGGAAGGGATTGACCCTAATGCCGGGCGTTATGTACGATATCAATTTACACCACAATTTCTAAAACTTAAAACTGTTGGAGCTACGTGAGTACCACCCATATTTGTTTTGTATCGTGTGATCAGTGTACTGTGTACCCCATTCTTGATTTCATTTTACTTTTCGTATAAATAACAATTCAACATCACCTCATTCCCACCATGTATGTTTAGTCGTTATTTGTAACAAATCGATATTTTAGTAATTACCATTTTATTTCTCTATAACACTTTAACTAGAATAGTTTTCATTGAAAAATAGTTTTCATGTTATTTGTGTACTTACTCTAATGCGAAACCGAATACCTTTATGTTTAAAGTTCAAAGCCCACAACAAAAAATAGTCCAGACAACATGCTATATCATTAGTTTTCCAATTCATATCCGTACGTACGTAAAGTGTTTTGGTCGTTTAACTGTATTTTGGCGGTGGGAACTTATGGGAACAAAATTGCGTGATCTCCTTTAATTGCCGTGGGTTAAATTTAGAATCGAGTTTATTTTTAAAAATATTGTAGTCACCATCATCATTTATTGGTGTGGTTTGAGGATTGAAATTGTTGAATTACAAATACTACTGCAATGGTCTTCTTTTCTTTTAGGCTTAGAAAGAGTCACTTTGGTGTCATCTTATTCAAAAATTCACCTAGATCAGAATTTAATTTGAAGCATTCTTTGACTATTACTTATTTCCGTCTAAATAAACTTATCGTTGATGTCTAAAACACCCATTATTCAATCAATTATTTCGGCGTCAAAATAATTAATTTCGATTCATGTCTTAATCAAATATAATTTTTTTTTTTTTTTTTAAAAGTAATAAAAGCACGAAATGTTATTGACAATTTTTGAGTTATTTAAGCTTTCAGTCTTCTATCCATATTGATCTAAATTTATTTTTGTCCATAAGTTCGTGATAGTTCTTAATTATATAGAATTAAGACTCAACGAATGTAATTAAAAGCGAACTCGAACGTCAACGGATTTTCAACAAAATGTTTTATTTAAAATCTCTAATTTACATTTTTTATTTGTCTATTTTCAGTATTGAGTTTACAATAGGGAATAAACCAGTTAATCATTTTCGGATGATCGAACGTCATTTTTTTAGAGATCGACACCTAAAAACATTTGATTTTGAGTTCGGCTACTGTATACCACATTCGAAAAATACATGCGAGCATATTTATGAATTTCCTAATTTACCAACAGAATTAGGTATGTATGCTTATAATGTTTTTATTTTATTATGTTTGTCTGCTATGCTTTGTGTTGTTTTTATTATTAGATTATGTATTAGATTGGAATAGGTCAGTAATAAAATCAATATGATAAATTTTATTTGTTTACAAGTTTTTATAGTCTGATAAACTAAACAGAATGTTTGATAATCAATCAAAAATACCCCATATTTACCTAATAGTTAGTATTAATTTACCACCCAATAACCAACGTCGTCCCATCCCCTTACGAAGCCAACCCGAAAACATAGTTTTATCGATTTGAAATGATGAATTTTTTTAGTCTTTCGTGTAAAGGAGAGTCATTAAATATGTATGTAGTATATACCCGATATGAGACTTTTCAAGTATGTTAAGTGATTTTTATGTTATCAACATGTATATATATTAAAATATAGGTTGTTGGTGCTGTTCGGAATGAAATAACATATTTCGCGTTACGAATAATGATTAAGCAGTAAATTATATTTTTGTTCTGGATTAGATTAGATTTTAGAATATTAGTGCTTGAAAATGATTTTAATATCCGTTTGCTTTGTAAGGAAATACGATGAGTATTATAAAAATTGTTGATTTAGATTAGAACAGTAGTGAGCTTAACTTTGGACGATATTGATACGAAAAACTGGTGCCTGATTAACTTAACTGAGATTCCTAATGATCTAAAGCTAAGGAGACTGTTTCATTCTTAGTTCATTCTGAACTGAATTATTTTAATTCGAAATTTAGAAAGACAATTAAAGTTTCTTATTAAATCGAAATTTGTTCGTTATTTATATTCATCCTCATTGCTTATCTAAACTCAATACGGCTGATATTGCATCACTAATAGCCAGTAAACGAAATAACTACAGTAGGAAGAGTTTGATGTGAAACACTAGTTGTAGCCGTGTTTTTTTCTACGCCTAAATTTAAATTTGACGCGGTATTTATTGGTAAACTAAATTTATTTAACATCAAACTATCATTTTTAATTCAACTGTTAGCGAAAACTTGATAGAAAAAATATTAGGCTCTACCTATTTATACGGAGCGCTACCGGGAGCCACTTTTTAAATGACGGCTCTCGATAGCAGCTATCCGGAGCGAATAGAAAAACACAGCTATGCCGCCTCAAATTTTGTACGGATCATAATTGAAAGTTTCATATTGAAATTTTCTGATTTAGGACCAAATTTTTTGCCTAGTTTGGTTCGGGAACATTGGGAACTGAAAAATTAGGTCACGAAAGAACTAACTTTAATATTCTGATATTTCTTCAGATGTATGTTTGCTGTTTTGCTAATCCTTGACTTAGTTTTAGAATATGGTCCAAAATTAAAAGCTGCTTAAAAGCTTCTGAATAAGTTGGATTGAGGTTTCGAATTTTAAAAAATAGATTTGAAAATCTTTGCTTTTGTAAGAGTCAGATTTTAACGAAATGACGAATTCCATTCGTCCCAATCCAAAATGGACCAAATCTAGAGACAATTTAGTCGTATTCACGAATTAAATGTTGTCTGCCGATCTGGTTCAATTGGTAATTAAAGATTGAAGATGCAAGACAAAAACATGAATAGAACATTAAATATAAGAAAATTTTTAATGATTAATAGAAAAAATGTAAATAACTAATTTCTAAACGAATTTCTTGACACACTAAAATCAAAAATATCAAAAACAGAGTTAAAGATTTGCGACGTGGTTCAGAAACTGCGCGATTTGTAGAAACAAAATCGATGTGTAAGAAACCATCTCGTCGACGCGAAAACATTGTTCCATACCAACTTAAAAAAGCATAATTTTATTTTTCTCGTATGACAAAAAATAAGTCTTTTTAGTTGGTAAGGAGGGGAAAAAATTATCAAAAAGTCCATCAAATTCTTCTGTTGCGAAATTACCATAAAAGTTACTGAAATTATTTTTCGAATATGCGCCACAGGCTATAGCAAAATTTTGTAAAAATGTTTCGCGCATATCGAGAGATGGGTATAGGAGAACCTAGTTATTTACTCGGTTAGAAGGTATGCCGCAAGAAGCGTACAGCACGAGGAATCTGTGAACGCTTTTCATTCTGTCTGAATGACCAAATCTCAGAGGCAAATTCAAGAATAGAACGAATACAAGTACAAATTTGGGCGACAGCATTGGAACACGTAGTTGCAAAAATCTTGATGATGATAGTATAAGAATCTCCCCCGACATGCCAGTATATGTTATTCAGCAGCCCTGTAAACGCAAGGATTCAATGGACCAATTTCATTAATCTGAAACAGACAGTGAAGTGCTCCGTCTCCCACTGCTTTGGTTGCACGTGACTATTTGACCAAAAATTCGACCCATATAGTTTCGCAACCGCCCTATTCGCCTGATTTAGTTCCGTCTGATCTCTGGCTATTCCCGAGACTCAAAAAACGACGAGGAAGGTTTTGAAGGCCATTCCAGAAAAAAACAACTGTTTCGGAGACTAGAAAAAACGTTGACATAAGTGTATTCTATCCGAAAAGGATGAAATAAATTTAAAAGAACGAGTCTTATTACTTTTTGTTTGCAGTGTTACATCATAAAGAATATAATAAGTAACGACTGGAATATAATACGAACTGTACAGCAAACATATAAATGAAACACCTCTTAAATCCCCTGGTTCAAAAATATAAAAATAGAGATTTACTCGAAGAAAGTAAGACAACTGATCAGACTCAAAACATGGCTATCATGAAACAAAAAATATAAATAAATCACAGGAAAGAAAGACAACAACTATTGCGATACATAGCAACACAGAGTCAAACAACATAAAAATATAAACGCGGCTTAACAACTTTATCAATGAAACAGGGTTTAACCTTTAAAATAACACGGTTTTCTGGATGGCAAACGTCTAAATCTCAGCAAATTTTTTTTTTGTTACTTAAATAATATCAATCTTAGCAGGAGCCACTAAGCCTGTGAACATCCCATTTAGTATACCGTAGAATTTTATTATTTCACAATCGATAACAAGTAACCTTTAAGCCACCTTTCTTACATCAGAGTTATTTAAGCTGTAACTAATTTACTCGCTTTGAGGAATTTTTACTGCGTTATAAATAAATATTTATAATGCAAGGAGCTTCCTGTCGAATGTAAAGTGTTTACGAAAGAGCCTTTTTTTTTTAAATCGTAAGATGGTTTCTTTATCTAAGTTGAGAAATTGCATTAGAGTTAAAAAAATCACAAAATCAAAACATTTAGGTGAGCCTGAAGTGGGAGATTAAATATTTTTATTTGTTTTTTATTTTCAGTTAGCGAAATGATAGCAAATCCATTTGAAACACGATCAGATAGTTTTTATTTTGTAGACGATCGTCTTGTGATGCATAACAAAGCTGATTATGCGTATGACGGCGGCTTAGGTGGAATCTAAACATAATAATAAAAATCAGCATCTACAAATTTTTATTTAACTCACACTTAGTACCAAAATATTTATTTCCATTAATTTTTAATTTATACAAAACAAGATATTTCAATAAATAATTTAATTAAGTTTAATTATTTTTCGTTATTTAAAAAAAAAAAAAACAATTAAGAAAATATTTATCAAAAAATCACCTTTCTTGCCTTATTGATAAATCATAAATTTAAAAAACAAAAATGTGATTTAAATTATTTACTTATTTATATTTATTTCATTTATTTTTATTTACTTTTTATTTTATAGTAAATTATCGTTTTATGATAAAACAAAAAATATATATTTTTGAATTAATAATTCCAAAAAAAAAGAAAATATAAATACGAATTTTTAAAACCAAAACAAAAATCACTTCTTAGTATATTTGATGTGTAAACAAAATTAAAACAAAAAAAAAATATTTTTTATTAAATGTTGATTTAAATATTTTTAATCACGTTTTTATGTTTAGTAAATTAAACAAAACAAAATTATATCAAAATTATTTTGTATTACAAACAAACACCGTGTGTTGTCACAGTTTTATTGTGAATAAAGTGTGCACGAAATTAATTAATTTATATTATTATATAGGAGATTTATTCTGATTATTAATTTATTAATTAATAATTAAACGAGCACAACATAATATTTAAAAACAAAAAAACATACAATTTAATTTAAAATTTTTAATTAATTATTAACATTCCATCGTCGTTTTTGGTATTATACAAATACTATTTTTATTATATTAAACAAACAAACAACAACAAAATATGTGTTTTTAAAATTTAGATTTTGTACATTTTACCTAACTTAACTAAATACACTCAATTTCATTTGTTTTGGTAATTTTTTTTTTGTTTGGTTGTTGTGAATATCATCCAAATAAATTAAACATTTCTTTATTATATACGTGATTGGCGACAATTTTAAATATATTCTAAGTTTGTCGTAACAGTTTTTAGCTCATCCAATCAACCGTGTAATTTATATATAGGTAAATAGATTTTTTTCAACAATCAAAAATGGTTTCAAATATTGGTGTGATAATATTGGATAAAAGCACATTTGTATACATACTTATTGACTACTTTGAGGTGGTTTGCTACTGCGATCCATTATTTTCGTCGATCCGTCTTTAATTAATTTTTGTATAAATTGAGTGAATAAACAAAAAAATTCAGGCCTTATTCACAATCTGTATGGCCCATATCTAGTGTTTTGGATGGTAGTAATCCAGTAAATTTTATCGCAAAACTAGAACAATATTGAGAACTAAATCGGATTTAACCAAATTTTTTTTTTTGTAGTAATTGTTACTTCTTATATATAGAATGTACTCGAGTCTGTTCAAGATCTAATTTTGATTTTAAAATAATTTAAATTATAAATCTCAGGTGGAACAACAACATACTAAATAATACTCAGAATAATAATAATAAAAAAACACAACAAATCAGTTATGCATTACATCTACAGAGAGACGATAAAGCAATAAGAAAGTTAAAATTTCAATTTTATTTAAAAATATAACAAATAGAAACTTAAATATAAATAAATAACTCAAAATTAGAGAAAATATTTAGTCCAATCCGTAAATAAATAAAAAAAAAAACAATTAGATAATATTCCTAAATATAAACTAAATAAAACAAAAAACTATTAGAATGTTTTGAAAAAACAGCAGTGGCACACAAATTTTCAAGATTTTTTTTTTTTTTTGTTTAGGATTTTTACAAATTATTAAGAAACAAAATACAAAACCAATCGCGCTATAATAAATTTTTAATATTTTGGATAAAAACAGCTTTTATATTACATTATTATTAATTAATTCAATAAAAAAATAAAAAAAAATGCAATAGAAAAATTAATAAAAAATATTTTAATAAAAAATTGTATATTTTATAACAAAAATACATGATAAATTTAATAATACAAAATATACAACTAATTATAAATTTATTTGTTACAATAAATAAAAATCAACTATATATCCATCATCTCAAATCACATGTGTATTTGCCATATTTTTTTAAAAATTGGTTTTATGTGTGTGAGTGTCTAAAAGAAAAAAAAATAATAATAAATTGCAATTAAATTATTGAACTGTTAAATTTCATAATAAAAAAAAAACAACAAATAAAAAACATCAATTATTTATTGTAAAAAAATGAATTGTTTTATCTAAATAACTAACTGCTTTAACAGCTCTTGTCTATCCGCTTTATAAAAAGGGGGATCGGTTAAGCCTGCAATAAATACAATGGTACAGCTTTGTTGAATCCAGGCTACAAGGTTTTGGCTAACACAGACGGGGCAAAATTGTTTACATATTAGGGACAGGATCTTGGGTGGCTACCAAAGGTTTTCGTCCAAATAGATCAATTACCGATCAAATTTTTACTTAGAAAAATATATACCTATTTACGATCTATTCGTTGACTGGAAATACGACCACATTAAGAGGAACACGTTGTGGAACGTCTTGTGCTATCTGGGCTCACCGTCAAAATTCGTTTCTAAGTATGTGCCAAATTTGAATAAATCGTTCAATATGCAAGGTGCTAATTGAAGGCAAAATTTCTTCGAGCTCGATAACCAAGCCCTGATAAGATGAGTTATCACCTTTGGTTACGATTCTTGGACACTGACAATACAAAACATGCTGTAATTGAGCGTAAAATTGTTCGAATAATTTTTTACATGTACATTGCTCGAGCTTTTATTATTTTGTAGGCGACTTTAGCTTTATTAAACAAATCGATTCGTGCGATCATTTGTCCAGGAAATTGCAGGACAAGTGGTGGGATTCGTAAGGGAGTCTATTCGTGTTTTAAATGTTGACATTTTCAAGAATGATTATGTATGTGTATCAACCATACCAATTAAATAGCAAAAAATGTATTGTAATTTGAAACAGGCTGATAGTGATCGTCTAGTTTCTTACATAAAATCATTAAATGGGAACCTTGACAAATTTGTTCTTATTTCTGTGAAAAAATTAATTATGGTAATCCCCAGTGATTTGATAGTAATCTGATAAGCAAAAAATCAGAAGAAAAACATATCGGAAATGAAAGCAATCCAAAAGTGTTGTCGAAACATTTCTATTCTTAAGTGTCTTAAAGAAGGTGTTCTCACACAGCAACATCCACCCTATTTGCCAGATTTACCTCCCTTTGACTTCTGGCTGTTCTCACATCTCAAAGAATTCATGCGTGGAAAATGATTTTCATTGAACGAAGAGGGAACAAGTGTATTGAAGTTGAGGGAGATTATATTGAACAATAAAATGTATTTCAAACCATAAAATCGTGTTTTTCTCATCGAAACTCTCAAAATTCATCAATTTTTTCAAATTCTTTAATTAGTTTGAATTTTTTAAATTCTTTCAGGTTTGGAATTTAAATTTGTTAAATTCTCTAAATTTTTAAAATACATTAAATTCGTTATATTCTTGTAATCGTTGCATTCTCAAAATTGGCTATAACCTCTAAAATCCCAAAAATTAGGTCAATTCTTAAAATTCCTTAAATTTTTAAAATTCCTATAATTTGTTAGATCAGAAAGAGATAAAATTTTAATTCTTTAAATTGGTTAAATTCTAAAAATTTAAAATCCTTTAAATTCTGCAAATTCGTTAAATTTTTAAAATTCTCTAAATTTATAAATTCGATAAATTCTTTAAATGCTTTAAATTCTTTGAATTATCCTAATTTCTAAAACTCGTAAAATTTTTTAAACTTGCTAAATTCTATAAAATCTTAAAATTCTTAAAATCTGTAAGGTTCGTTTAAATCTTAATTTAAATCAATTAAAAATTAAAGAACTTTAAAAATTAAAAGAATTTTAACAGCTTACAGAATTTAGCAAGTTTAAAGGATTTTAGGAGTTTTAGAAATTAATACAACTCAAAAAATCCGGATTCAAACAATTTACCTAATTTACAAAATTTAGAGAATTAATACAAAATTTAAAGAATTTAAAGGATTTAAAGGACTATTTAGAATTTAACCAATTCTAAGAATTTTGGCCAATTGAATCTCTTTGAATTTTGCGAAAAACCGTAAATTAAAAAAATTCGTTATTCATTTCTAACTCGTTAAATCGTTAAACTTAGTAAATTCCTAATATTTTTTATATTTAAAATTTTCAAAATCCCAAAAGACTTAAAATTCCTCAAATCTTATAAATTCTTTAAATTGGTTAAATCCTGTTAATTTCTATAGTTCATAAAATTGTTGCACCAATAATTCGCTAAATTCTTTCGATTTTTAAAATGTTCTAAATTCTTTAAATGTTTTAAATTTCAAAATTTTAAATTTTCTTTGAGTTCGGTTAACTTTGTATTTTTAAATTCTATCATTTAAATTCTTAGAATCATCTAAATTTTTAAAACTATTAAAGTTCTCCCAACTCGTTAATCTTCGAAATTCCTTAACATTTTTAAGGTTCCTCAAATTTTTTAACATTTTTAAATTCTACACAATTACCGAATTCAAATAAAATTCGTTAAATTCAAATTAAATCCGTTGAATTTTTAAATTTTTAAACTTTAAATTTAAATAATTTTAAGGCTTTAAATTGATCAATTTTTTTTTTCTTCTTTAATTAGCCTGAATTTTTGAAATTCTTTCAGATCTAGAATAAATTTTATTCTTCTAATTCTGTAAATTCTTAAAATTCGTATTTGATGGCGGTGAATACGGTATGATATGCTTCACTTTAATTGCTAGTGTTTCATAAAATTTGTTAAATTCGTTGTGGTAAATTGAGGTCCGTTATTAGTGATCATTACCTGGGGAATACCGACACGTTCAAAAATAGGTTTAAAAATTTCGATCGTTTTCTGACTTTATACAGACATCATGATTTCTACGAGCATAGATACTAGTATATCGACTATAATCATCCGTTGTTACCAAAATATAGTCTTTAATCGATCCTTATCTGATTCCGAGGATCTTTGGGTAGATCCGTTTAGTATAGTGGCTCTGGATTATTTTTCTTAGCTAGCCGGCAACTGTTCCTCGATTTACCAAACTTCGTCAAATCAGCATCCTAATTGTCCACCAAGTTTTTCTTCTCAGACTCCTCTTCATCATTGATTCACCCGGGTGCTGTTCATGTGCCAATTCGAGAATTCTTAGCTGCAAGCTTCTTGGAATTACTATCCTTCATGTCACAGTTATATCCGAAGAGATGTGGCTAGCCATCGGGTACCCTCCAACCGGGGACCGTGTCTCCATTGTTGCAGAATTTGACTGTGAAATGGGGATACCAACTATTGGACAAGTTTTATTTGATAAATGTAACCAGGATTAAAGAACTCAATATTCTAGGTAGTGATCGGATTAAACCATTCGGAATTTTGGATCAGCCCATCAATTCTATCTGCAACGTAATACGCGGCGAAATGAACAGTCATGACAAGTTTATAACGGAACTACCATAACAATTCCGTGAAGTTTTCAGCGACACTCCCGGCTTATGCAAAGTTGCTGAAGCTCACATTCACGTAAAACCTGTTACACATCCGATTTACCGTCCGAAAAGGCCAGTATATCGCGAAAAAGGAGCGTATACAGGAATGTAAAATAATAACGCCAGTCGAATTCTCCAATTGGGCAGCACCCATTATTATTATTATTATTATTACTAAAGGGCCATGTGGGCGTTCAAGCCACCTCGCACTGCGACCTAAAAGATCTATTGTGCATGGACGCTGCTTAATTAACCGTGCAGTTAATATTCAGGCTCTTAATGAACCTGATAATACTACCGGACGGTACGCGATACATACTAAATGGGCTCAATATTCTCCCTCCTAGATGTTGCAGTCTTTTGCGGAAAATGGCTGGGCAATGGCACAGAACATGTTCCGCTGATCCCGCTTCCATGTCGCAGAAGCAGCATGTGTAGGTCGTACTTAGGCCCATTTTCTTAAGGTGATACTCTAAGGGGATGTGACCTGTGAGGAAGCCAGTAAGCAGCCTCAACTCAGGTTTCCTAAGTTCAAGACACTCCTTAACTCTGACTAACGAAGGTGATATACATTTCTTCGCCTGTCTCAAACCTGGAATTTAATAGGAGGACTTTTGTCTACAGGAATGCAAAATAATAACGGCAGTCGAATTCTCTAATTGGGCAGCACCCATAGTAGCTATTAAACGACCCAAATGAAGACTGTTCCACCGGTGTCAACAAACGCACACCCTTTACCAACTCAAAAGGAAAAGTTTTCCCAGCTCGCAGGCAGTACAATCTTCAGCAAGATAGATGTGTCATATGCGTATTTGCAGATCGAAGTCGACGATGAATCAAAGCAGATACTCACAATAAATACGCATAAGGGTTTCTTTACGTTAAATCGGTCCGCGCCAGGTATCTAGTCAGCGCCTGGTAGTTTCCCAAAGATAATGGATGCCGTGATAGAGTGGCACACTTCGATGACATTCTCGTGCATGTAAGGGACGAGAAGTCGCTTAAAGAAAAAGTTAAACGCATTTTAGAACGTTTGGAGGAGTATGCCGGTTTCGGTTCACCAAGTCAAATATCTGGGCATGATTGTTAATGCCTATGGTATCATAACAGACCCATCGAAAATCGTTGCAATAACTTCGATGCCAAGCCCTCAAAACTTGAATTAACTCTGTTCATTTCTTGGAGCCATAAATTTCGATGGAAAACTCGTCAAACAGATGCACAGTCTACACGTGCACCATTGGATCGTCTCTTTAGAGCAGATGTCAAGTGGTATTGGTCCCAGAATACCAACAAGCATTTAAAAAATTCAAAAAGATCCTCACACATTAGGATAGAGCGGAACGGAAAAAGCCATCGCACACACATTACAGTTAAGTCGAGAAAGCCTGCTTAGGTTTATGGTAGTCGTTTTACGCTGGTCACAGACGACGATCCCCTTCTTAGGATCTTCGGCAAGAAAATCGGAATTCCCGTGTACACCGCCAATCGTCTACTGCATTGTGCTTTAATACTACTGTCTTATAACTTCAGCATCCAATACGAATCAACAAACGAATTTGGCAATGAAGACATTCTCTCACGCCTCATCGCCGCGACACATGTCAAAGATAAAAACGTGGTCATCGCGTAAATGCACGCGGAAGGGAAGATTGATGACGGATTTGAAGACAACATTAAAGCCTTGCCGATCAAACGACACATGATCTCGAGCGCAACACACTGCGATAAAATACTTCGAATGGTTGTTTCGTACATCCAGCATTGATGGCCGGAATTGAAGAACAAGTTGCCTGACAGCGGGGAAGTACTACATCTTTTCAACCGTCGAGGTTCATTGTCATACAACCATGGGTGTATCATGTTTAGTGGTCGAATCAAAGTACCATATAAATTTCGTAAACTAATTTTCCGCCAGCTACACGTTGCACATATAGACGCAATAAAAATGCTAGCGAGATGACATGTATACTGGCCGAAAATCGACGACGGCATCACGACTCTGGCGCGATCATATTGACGCTGCTCAGAAAATGCAAAATCTCTAGTTTAAACATTACTTCAATAGTAGCCACAGGCGACGTGTCCTTTGGAGCGAATACACACCGGCATTGCCGGCCCGATTTATGGTAAATGGTTCCTCGTTAGTGTCGACATATGAGAAGCTCAATGAGTTTTTCGCACTATTCGGAAATCCGGAAAATCTAGTTACAGATAATGATAGCCAATTTGGGAGTGAGAAGTTTAAATCATTGCCTGAGTCACGAGGAATAAATCATATCAGAACTCCGCCGTATCATCTAATGTCGAATGGTCGAGCAGAAGGATTCGTCAATACATTAAAACGGACGCTCAAGAAATCAAAGGGGGAAGGATCAAACAAGGAAAATGTAACCAGATTCCTCCACATCTACCGTTCAACTCCTAATCGACGAGCTCAACAATCTCTGTCACCTCCACAACTGTCTTTGCGACGGGTAATTCGAAATGATTTAGACTTGTTAAAACCAGTTCCGGAATGCAGCACAGACGGAGAGACAGAGCAGCAACAACAATTCAACAAGCAGCATTGAACACAATCAAGACAGTTTGAGGTTGAGGAAAAAGTTTATGGGAAAGTGAAATAATCAAGCGAATTGGAAAGGTGATGTATCTTCTTAGCCTGACCAAAACAAATCGCTTGGTTCAATCATCTGCTAATCAGCTGATTTGTCCATAAACTGATGATAATGTCGTGAACAACATCTGTTTATCAACCGACGCCATCAACAGCCTCAGATGCTGACCAAGAATCAGCAACAGCAACACCTCCAAGAAATTGCGATAGGCAGCTGGCATCACAAGCTGTAAGTCGTCCATAACGATGTCGGCGACCTCCTATTTGTCTACTAGACTTCGACATGTTAGCAATAGCGACAACTCCAAATTCAATGTAGCAATTGCGGTAAAATTATTGAGAAATTGTGTTGAGTGTGACAACACAAACAACCAAAGAGATTAGATTAGAATGTACATTGACTGAGTAAGGTTATAGCTCTCATGTGTATAAAGGTATTTCGCAAGAATAGTTAAATACACTTGTAGATTCTAGGAATAATAATTGTGTATTTATTTATGATATCGGCCACCTTAACTGGCAACATATTGTATTTGGTGTTGAACACAACAACGTCCCGTGTTAATTCTTCCATTTGGTGGCAAAAACCTCATATTTTCACGGCCGATGATATCGTTCTTTTAAAGACATCAGAAACTATGAGCGGCCTCTTCTCTTTATCATGTACTCAATCGAATGACAACAGAGAATCACTCTGGACACTAATTTCCTAGAAAAATAGGAAGGCTCCATGTCTGATGGATGGCAAATATTGTAAGAAATATCCTCGGAAACTGCATCAAGAAACACAATCAGGCAAAGTTCAGTGAAGCAGCCTGGCGAATATTCAGTTTCCCAATTCAGAAATGTTATCAGTTGTATTGTTCATATTCGGCTACAAAAAGCATTATTTATTGTGATGTTCCTAGATTCTTCACTTGAAATCCATCCAGCATGAAAATGTTCCAGCGACACAAAAATGGGACTGATGTTGGAGTAAACACTGTTGCCCTTGGGCCAGTATATACAGTTCAACCAGCGTAAGCTGAGTGCTTATTTTTGAAAATACTACTCCACATTATTAAGGGAACAACATGTTTGAAGAACTTAAAAATTGGGAGTGAGAAATTTTGTAAAACTTTTAGAGAAGCATGCAAAGAAAAAAAAAGAGATTTTTAGATAATGATGAGCACTGAGATTTGGTTGTGACTGAGTGCGAGTTTACGACCATTTTCTGATGAAAAATTTTCAGCAGATTCAATATATTTTATATGGAAAACAAAAGAATTATGTTCGGAAGGGGGAAATTTGTTTACAAAATAGACTACGTCGATTGGTTGCGTGTTGAAAATTTTTCATCAGAAAATGATCGTAAACTCGGCATAAAGGATCTGCCACTCAACCATCAACGCGGTGAGATATCTCTTTTCAATTTTACTGATGACATGCGCTATTTTAAATCCATTACAAGTGGAAAAATTAAAAAGCTAAGAAAGAAAGCGGGGACATTCTTTCGAGAGTAAGAAAGAGAAATCCAACATTACAGACTTTTCACAGGATATCTTCAACAAGCTTCTCATTGTTAGAGGGGATCTGGAGAATTTAAGTAATACAGGTTATCTTGGCAACTATTAGCCAGGAAAAGAATATAAGTTGCAGTAGTAAGCAAAAGTCATTCAAGACTATTGTTTCATAGTTTGGGATGACTGTGCGAGACGACGTATCACAATCGAGCTTCTGAACACTGGAAACTATGGCCAGAATCTGACGGTTATTCCGAGGTCAAATCTTATAAAAAAAACTCAAACCATGCCTTAAATTATCTCACTTTAGGAAGCCTGCTCAAGGGAAGATAAACCTAAAAATGTCTTGCTCCAAATTTAAAAACCAAACCTATTACGTACCAAAAAGCAAATAAATAAATAAATTCGTTGAACATCTACAGGAGTAGTGTTTTATGCATACACTGCCACTTTCTAAAGTCAGTGTTTTCATGTTCCCGGGAAATACCGAGTATCTCTGCTAGTTTATAATAAAATTGTCACGAGCATCAAACATAATCTTTCTGTTTCAGCTTCGATTTCAGCTTAAAACCTTACTTAACTATTTTACTTACAATGCAAATTCTATACAGAATCAGACTCGACAAAAAAAATTCTTCCAAGGTTACATTTATTAAAATTAATTTTTTGATGAATTTATATTTAATTAAAATTACAACAAAATATTTACACAATTAACAACCACTTAAAATTTTACGTCTCATATTGCGGACATTTAAAAATTAATAAATAGGAATGTAAGGCACATTTTTGGTGTTCAGTTAGAATTTATCTTTATTTAAGTACTTTAATGTAACGCCAACTAAATGTAACGACCCGGTTACTAAAATATCAACCTTCTCATCCTTGTAAGATTCATTCAACTGCTCAAAAATGGAAGAAATACTTGGCATTACCACAACATTCCCTTTATTCAATTTTGCCTTTGATTTATTCCGTAAATTCAACCATATTTCTCTCATCTCATAACATTTAGCCAGCTTACCCTCATATCCTCCGCTCGCATATCGTGAACTATCATTTAAAACTTCCTGGCTGTGTGGCACATTCGGTGAAAAATAAACCAAATCCAATTGTAAATTATCAAAAAGTAATTTAAGTAATTTATCAAAATCACGATCACCGGTCCCATTGAATATAAGACATTTTGGATTAAAACTATCCCGTGTACAATGTTGAAACCATTCGATACAAATTTTAATACTTTCGTATGTGTGCGCCCCATCAAAATATATTTTTTTATTATCTAAATTTAGGATTTGACAACGGCCCGGCCAATAGCAAGTCTCTAGCGGATTAATAAATTCATTAGGTACATCAATCGGACATTGATCTTTTGGCGTGCTAAATAAAAATCCGACTTTATCCAAAATATGTTGCGGAATTGTATGTTTATAGTTTCGTATCCAATTATAGGCCAGCTGGATTGCTAATGATGCATTTAATTTTTGAATATTGTGAGCAACCGTTAATTTTACAGGTGTATTCCATTTATAGTCATGAAATTTAGGAACAATTTGTAGATTTGCCTGAAAAAAAATTTGAAAACATAGAAAATAAACTAGATAGACTTAATTAAAAATTTGTGTTTTTACTCACTTTACATTCCCGTGCTATATCCTCGATAACGTTCATACACTCAGCGGGTTGTTCTATCGTAAAAATATTTGTTTTATCTTTAATTATTCCCGATTTTTGCCAAGCAATTTCGGCCAAAGTATTTCCCAGCAGATTTGTATGTTCAATACCTAAAGCAGCGATTCCGCACGTTTTTGTATGTGGCAGTAAATTAGTTGGATCATATTTTCCACCAATTCCAACCTCAATAATAGCCACATCTACCTTTTCTTCGAGGAATATATGAAATGCCATGGCCGTTAAAAATTTAAAATATTCTGGTGTTTCATTCTCGTTAGTATGCCCTTCCATTATGGGCTGATAAATTTTCCAGAAATATTGGGCAAACAGGTCGTCCGATATTGATTCACCATTTAAACGTATCCGTTCGGTTACTTTGAACATATGTGGTGAAGAATAAAATCCGGTTTTTAAGCCTAATGATTTTAGCAACTGCTCGGTTAGCACACATGTTGAACCCTGGAACAAGCATATAGAGAATAGACAAACGTTCTTAATTAATATAATTAATCGTTAGTTTTAGTATCTATGTTTCTTTGTATGTTTTGTAGCCGCTTTATTTTGATTAGCCATAATTGATATGAGACAACAGACGCAGAACCTAAATACGTATAATGTTATGTACGAGCTGACACTTGGGGTCACTACATAAGTTGATAAAAAGAAATTTTGACTGGTTTTGTTTTGTATTACGATTGAGTTAGAACCAGTTCTAAAGCTGTACTTGTGTGTATTGTTTCATAATAAATTTATTTATAAATAAAATGTTCGAAGTCTGTATGGAAAATATTTATTACTAAATGAATGACAAGTCAGGCCAGCGAAGAATAGTAAATGATGATTGTGCAAAATTAAATCGTAGATTCAGCGTTATCTTTTCATTACTTTTGTGAGATTAGAAATCAAAGATGTCCAAGGTGACGACTCATTGAGTAAAATGAGATGTTTTTTTTGTTCTTTTTCTATATTTTACAGAAATTTATAGTCTGGATTTGTAGCATGCAAATTGTAAGATCGATAACAAACACACAATCAAATGGTTTTAGACTCGCGGGCCGCATGCCGCAAGATGGAATAACTATTGCGGTTGCCCTCATACTCATTCCCGACTGTTACATTTTCTAGCCCTCGATACATCAACAATTACCGCTTTGTCCAGCTGATTTTTTTTAGGAAGTTTTATTGATCTAAAAGCAAAGCTCTATATCTCGATTTTAAAGGGACCGTCGGAATAGAGAATTTTCGAAATAGAGAGAGAGAGAGAATTTTGCAAAAGTGAAAAAGTCGCTTAAAAGAATATAATAGATTCTGCCTAACGGTAAAAATAAAGGTCGAAATATGGATAGTAATTTCCCAGTCGTACTGCATCCTGTTATGCACCTGTTATGATCAACGTCATGCTCAACAAAACTATTCTTTGAAAGATTTGTGTAATTGGTTAGATACACAATCACAAGCTGCAAATCTACGTGTAGTTCTTCATAAAATTAAAAATCGAGATGAATTTAAAAGAAGTCTTCCTACCAAAGTTTTTCTTAGCTATACAACGACAAATGATCGTGACAAATTTAGTAGAAATACTACGATCAAACCAGCTGATAATTCTAAACAAATTGAAAAGAGAGGGTCAAAGAATACATGGAAAGTATGTGATGAAAAATTCCCCCAAGTAAAAGAATGTAAAAATTTTATTGACATGACTACCAACGAGAAGTGGAAATATGTAACTGAAAACAACTACATACGAGTATGTTTTTCATGTTTAAAAGTAGGGCATGATTTGTATCATTGTTATGCAAAGAAACCATGTGGTGTAGCTGATTGCAAAAAAACCACATTATCCTTTACTTCACCACACTGAAGGAACTAGGAACTATAGAAGAAATTCAGCCCGTTCAGAAATATATCCAAGCATCGCCAAAAACTTTTCAAAATACGACCATATTAAAAATTATTCCAGTTATCTTGAGTCATAATTCTAAAGAAGTGATTTATTTTCTTCTTCTTCTTCTTCCGCTGGCGCTACATCTCATGAAGGGATTTAGCCACCTCAACGATGTTCCTCCAAATAGTGACCGAGTGTGTTAGGTCCCTTTCAAAGTCGTCTACCGATCGGGTAGGTGGTCTCCCACGAGATCCCACTTTCGTTGTGCCGTCTCCAAGGCCTACGTGTAGTGGGACAATTTTTTGAAAGGAGCACATAGCCATAAGTTATCTTAACTTTGACGATTTTTTGAATCCGATGATGTCGACTTTATTGAGATCATTTCTAATCTCGTCATTCATTCGCGATCTGTACGTGGTTCCCTCTTTAATGGGACCGACAATTAGTTTTATGATCTTACGCTCAGTTACAGCAATTTTCTGGATGTTTTGTGCTGTCAGTGTCCAGGACTCGCAACTAAAGGTGATTACTGGTCTTTAAAATACTCAGGACCTCTTTCAGGGAGATGATGTTGTGACCCAGTGTGGCGGTAACACTACCGTCGATGCAAGTAAAATTAGCATCACCTTTTTCGGTTTACTGGGTTGATAAAACCACGGTATCCTAAAACCACGTAATTCTAAAATGTCTAAGATCACGAGTCAAAAAAGAGAGCGAATAAAAACGGCGGAATAAGATGGCTGCAAATAAATCAACGTTTTGATTGTATCTATATTTCTTACTAAAATATTAATAATTAATTAAATACATAAATAAACGAATATCGAATATCTGGTGAATAAAATACAATTAACAAAACAACAATTGGTGTAATTCATTTTCGGGTTATTATAAAACACGTGTAGTGAACATAACCTTGCGAATATAGTGGAGTGTTAATAGAGGGAACACATAACATTAAAACTCACATCAACACACCCACATTGGTGACCCCGACGTGATAAAACAATAAAATCATTCGGATTTAAATATTTTTTTTAATTGTTTTAACGATTCCCAAATGATGGCGACGAAAACAATGGTGCGGCGAAACCCAAAATAGTTGGGACAACTAACGTCTACAAGGTGTCGATAAAATACGCACCTTTCAATCGAGACGACCCAGAAATTTGGTTTACACAGTTGGAAGCACAATTTGAAATTGGTGATTTTTCAGCCGATTCCACCAAATACGGACATCTTATAGCAGCTCTCGATCCAGAAACAGTGAAATGTGTGCGCGATCACATTCTCACACCGCCAAAGAGCGGCAAATACGAAACATTAAAAAAGGTCAAGGTCATAATCGAACGCTTAAGCGAATCAGCAAAAATAAAACTCGGTCGACTCCTATCAGGACTGCAGCTCGGCGATAAAAAACCATCTCAACTGTTGAGGGAAATGGAAACACTATCTATTAATCAGGTTACTGAACCAGTTTTAAGAAATCTGTGGTTACAGCGACTTCCAACACATGCCCAAGAAATTTTGTCTTGCATGGATGATTCGAACCTTCAGAAACTTGCAAACGCTGCAAAGAAAATAGTCAACGTACAAAAACCGGGTAGTATTTTCAACCTGAAAGCCTCGACACGAGACGACGACAGAGCACAACAAAGCAATTTAACAACTCAGATCAACATCCTAACACAACGAGTGGAAGAAGAAGAACTGTTCGGTCATTTCGAGAAATCTAAAAATAAATCGTCCCGCGGACGTTCGCAAATCCCCAGGACCAATGACAATAATCGTCAGCGCAGCAGTTCGGCGATCAAAGGAACAAGTGGCAAAACACCCGAATTGCTGGTATCATCAGAAATACGGTTTTCAAGCGCGAAGGTGTCTAAAACCATGCTTCTTCAACGAAGCGAACCAACCGACAACTAATCCGGAAAACCGGTAAGCACCGCACTTCACGCGGCAAGTGACGGTAGCCAAATCTCAAACAGCCGCCTAATCATAGTCGATTCACAAAACAAGCTACAATTCTTGATCAACACAGGCGCCGAGGTTTCAGTAATACCACCAACAAACCTCGAAAAGTTCAATTCGTCCACATTTAAATTGTTCGCGGTGAACGCTACAACGATTGATACATACGGTTGCAGAAACCTCACTCTCGACATAGGTCTTCGTAGACCATTGACATGGAAGTTCATCATAGCAAAAGTCGATCGGTATTATTCTTGGAGCTGAATTCCTATCACATTTCGGTTTATTGGTCGATATTAAAAATAACAAGCTCATCGACCCCAACACGAACCTCGACGTCAAAGGAGAGCCAATTCAAATTCCTTCATACGGCATTACAACAATATAGTCCGATTCAACACTTCCCGAGATTCTGGAACTACTACACGAATTCAAGACAGTAACTCGTGAATCGACAAATCTAAATACTGTGAAGCACAATATCACGCATTGTATCGAGACATCCGGTCAACCATGCCATGCGAAAGTACGTCGGTTGAACGCGGATAAGATAAAATCGCCAAATCTGAGATTGAAGCTTGGACAGCACAAGGAGTGTGCCGACCCTCGAAGAGCAATTGGGCAAGTCCGCTCCATATTGAAAAAAAGAAAGACGAAAACTGGCGATTATTGGGTGACTAGAGGGCATTAAACTCGATAACAAAACCTGACCGTTATCCGATTCCCTTTGTGACCGAATTCACACATCAACTCGAGTCATGCACGATATTCTCGAAAACCGATCTCATCCGTGCGCATCACCAGGTCCCTATTGAAGAACGAGACATAAAACCGCAATCATTACTCCGTTCGGATTGTTTGAGTTCACCCGGATTACGTAATGCGGCTCAAACATTCCAACGTTTGATTCAAGCAACATTTCGAGATCTGGCATTCGTGTTTCCGTATATCGACGACCTACTGATCGCCTCACAAAACTCGGAAGAGCATCTGAAATACATACGGATTGTTTTCCATCGCCTAAGTGACGTGGGACTAGTCATAAATCTTAACAAGTGCGCATTTATGCAGAACGAAATATCTTTCCTCAGATTTCATATCACCGCAAGCGGCATGTCGCCTGATAAACACAGAGTCGAAGGCATTCAAAATTTCCCACGACCAACTGCAAAAGACGGCTTTCTTCGAATTTTGGGGATGATAAATTATTACCGAATCTTTTTACCGAATGCAGCACACGATCAGAGGATTTTATACGAATTTTTAAAGTCACCAATAAATTGGACCGACGAATCTACCAAAGCATTCGAAACGTGCAAAACAAAGATGGCGCAGTGTACTCAGCTAGCATTTCCGATTCCAAATGCCAAATTTGCAATTTTCGTCGACGCTTTGAATACAACAGTAGGAGCAGTATTGCAACAACAGACACAAAAAGGATGGCAACCACTGTTCTTCTACTCACGAAAGCTAAGTGATACCGAAACCCGCTACAGTACGTATGAGAGGGAACTCTTAGCAGCTATCAAACATTTTAAAAATTTCGTGGAAGGTCGAGAATTCATTCTATTCTCTGATCATAAACCACTGACATTCTCACTACGCCAAAGTCTCGAAAAAGCATCGCCTAGACAACGCCGACACTTAGACTTTATAGCACAATATACATCGGATATTCGTCACATTTCGGGGAACAACAACGTCGTCGCGGATACGCTTTCACGAATCGAACAAATTCAAATAGGAAGCGCAATTGACTATGAAGCAATAGCAGATGAACAAATGAATGATCAGGAGCTCGTAAAACTGATGGAATCAAACGCGTCTTTAAAATTCCAAAAATTCCCGGTTTTTGGAACCGATAAGGAAATTTTATGCGATGTTCCAACGGGAACACAAAGGCCGTTTATCCCTAAATCATTTCGTTGACAAATTTACGAGCCATTGCACAATAACTCTCACCCCGGGATTCGCGCCACGGCAAAACAAATCAGTAAAAAATTCGTATGGCCAGCGATGAACCAAGAAATACGATACCAGAAGTATATATGATACATCACACAAATGTAGGTTGGGTGCTTTTTATGAATCATTTATGTGATTTAGACGTAATGAGAAAACTAGTAAATAATCGCTGATTGAATAATTGAAACAAAAATATTATGAGAAACTTAAGCCTGTATTCCATGAGAAAAATTGACTAACAGTCAAAAAAATGAAAAGAGAAAAATAATCTGATGCCCCATATAAGAGACAAGGACATCGTCTTTTATTTACAGCAAAATTGTTTTTCTATAAAATAAAAACCGTTGTCTTTGTCTCTTATATGGAGTATCAGATTATTTTTCTCTTTTCGTTTTTTTTTTACTGTCAGTCAATTTTTCTCATGGAATACAGACTTTAAGCATTACGTGAAGAAAGGATATTTAAGAAAAGTTACCGAAAGTGAAATTCAAAAATCAATTAAAACATGGTTCTTGCCACATTTTCCAGTTTTTAATCCGAAGAAACCAATTAAACTAAGAATTGTATTTAATGGAGGAGCAAAGTGAAATGATTTTTGTTTTAACGATTTCTTACTGCGAGGTCGGTGGTTTAGCGTCTATTGGAGGGGGGGGGGGGCCAAAGTTGAGTAGACTACCAGATCCGTAACCTTCCAGTAAGGTGCGCATCACGGTAGCTGTTCTGGTCTTGTCATTAGGCAGCTGCGTGATGGGTACAATTATGTAAGGGCTAACCTGTTCACAATTCGCAAGTGTACGTGCTGCCTCCTCGTGGCAACCACTGGTAACTAAGGCTATTTGGCACATTTTTGGCCATTTGGCACAGGCTAAAGTAGGGCGCTAAAGAAGAAAACCTTGACAAAAAACCCTAATCTAAGGTGGAACAGCATATGACGATGGATGAATGGCTGATAGGTTAATTAGTCCTGTCAAGCATGTGGACTCTGGATACCAGGTACCCTCCAATTTTATTTAGCCTACAGGAGACTTTCGATTCCCAGCAACTCGTAAGAGTAAAATCAAACGGAAGACGGGGAAGGGGTAGGAATAAACGGGAGTGGGACAGCCCTCTCGAAGTCCTTGGGTTCCAATGCTACCGTCTTTCTTGCAGAACTACTTGCTGTAGTAAACATCTAGGAGGGAGAGTAATATTGACTAGACGGATAATTAATCAGGGGCTAATAGGCTAAGGTCTTTTAGGTCGGAGTGCGAGGTGGCTGAACGTCCACATGGCCCTTCAATAATAATAATAATAATAAAATCCGCGCAATCTTCGGTTGATAGATAATAAAATATATTTCTACCCGCCTGGAAACTGTATATTCCAAACCCATTAACTTCCGATTCTCCCATTGGCTAAAGATTACATCAGTCATTTTGGCATATGTAAGAGTTGTAAGCCTTCAAATCAAAGTTTGCAACCACCAACGGGTCATCAAATTACCACTTATCAGCCTTGCCTTGGCAACATATGTATATAGATTTTTTGGGACCTTATCCTATGACAAAGTTAGATAATGGATACATATTTATTGTACTCGACTGATATTACCTTTTTTTGCATTTTCACGTTAAAACACAAAAAATTAGTCATTGCCATGGTTAAACCTGATATTTACACGAAACTTTATTACAAAACTTGAATTTAACATCAAGAAAATAAGCTCTTTGGGAAAAACATTTAGAACAAAGAACTTACGTTTTCGTTCTTTGCCAGACTGGACCACGGAAAACAAAAATTCAAAAGGATTTGATGAACGATTCCTTGACGCTGTACGTGTTCAGCCAGATGAACTATAAAATGTAAGTAATTGACTTAGAATTCAATTTATGTAGATCTGAAGCATAAGTTATAAGAAAAAAGTTTCGAAATGCTTCACCATGAGCAATTTTTTTGACCTACTTTTGTTGGTCAATTCTTCTCATAATGAAATTAACGAAAGCATCTTCACAGAGTGAACTGAGTGGTTCACGCTCACGGAAAATAATGTTATAAACAAATTATTTCAACAATAACGAGACAACTTTAAGTCTCGCCCTCTTTCTAGGGGTTTGAAAAAAATGAACATAATGGTAGAGTACTTACCCACGAATTTAAACAATTTTTGTTTTAGTTATTTATAAATAATTTTTAACTACCAGAAGGTTTACTGGTTCTTAGTTCTTAGCTGTTTAAAACTTTAGATAAAGTCCTTAGTAAAAAATTAAAAGTTTAGAAGCTGATAAAAAATTCGCTACAAAGCATCACTTTTGAAATCTCACATTGGAAGCGGAACCCCTTCCAACGATTCTGAAGGTAGCTTGTAAAACAGTCTAAAGCGGGCCTCAGATGATCAATATCCTTCTACATGCGTGAGGACCCTAATTGAAGGATTGTCAATACACAAAATATTGTGGCGATGGTTTGATGAAAACCGAAATATTTTTAATATTGATATAATATTTACAATACTATTGATCTTCTGAGATACTTTATTGACAAAATACCTATGCAAAGAGCTGTAAAAATTTGAATTTGGTGCACATAACCAAAAAAACGAAACAATTACCTACAAATATAAAATTAAAATTAAATATATGTAAGTGGGGCCTGTTATAAAATACAATATATCGAAATAAATGTGATGCAATTAACAATAACTTGGCAAATATATACATATACTACATGGTGCGATATGGAATTTACCGATAGCACAAGTAATACCTAAATGGACAACAGAAATACACCAGAAACCCTTGATAATCAAGAAGCGTTAATTAGATTTGTTTATACATATAGAGAACTTCCAGTATTGTGTGATGTTACATGGAAAGATTACACCAACCGAGGAACAAAAATCTGGCATAGAATAAAAAAAGGTTCAACACCCTAGACCATATTATTTCCTTTTTATTTTAATTTTTTTTTTTTTTCATTGATAATGCCCAAATAATCGCTACACAAGCTATACTTTTGTGAGACAATTGCTGTTTGCAAATAGTTTTTTTTCTATATTGACAATATTATATTGGCAATACTTATTGATCATCTGAGGCCCGCTTATAATGTTTCGTACAATACCAATGTAAGAAAATTTATTTAACAGGATGCTATGATCAACAATATCAAAAGCTTTTGAAATATCGATAAAGAATATCATCACAATATTAGGTTTATGCGAGTTCTTAACAGACGAATAAATATGGCTTAAAACATGCAGAATGGCTTCCTATGTAGATTTCCCAGCAATAAATCCAAACTCGCTACCATTCAAAACTTTTTTTCAAGACTTGTTATTCGTATATTGCTATTTCTAAATAGTTGGTGGGTTCTTACCAATCACTCATAGATGGCAATAGGTTCAATCAAACACGATGTGTCCCACTTTTCTATTTTCTAAATTGTCGAACGTGAACCGAATTTCACCGAATCTTTTTGCTATTTGAACAACATCGCGACAGAGGTGGTTTGCAACGGATGTTTCTTTGAATTTCTGATTCTTTATTTTGAAATGTATCGGTATTTATAGTTCATAAAATGTTGATAATTTACATAAATAAACTCGTTTCAAAGGCCCTGACGCAATGAACTTTAGTAGTAGCAAGTACACATGGGAGGAAGTAATGAAATTCCTTGCAACCATCAAGCAAAAATTATACATAATGTCGAAAATATGTATTGTTTCATATTTGGATATGACAGTTGGACGTGATTGATAATTGCGAAAGTTATAGCTGTCTCTAGCGATAACAATAGTTGCCGCATCTGTATTAATACTAAGATATCGTGATTCTCATTTAACATACAATGAGGTAGATGTTAGCCATTCGGTGGTTTTAAGACAACTGATGAATATGAATTTCATCAAAAAACCAAATGATCTAACGTCTCGCATCACCGAGATCACCATAACAATATTCAGTTGCCTCTCTGTAGCGTTATGCTTACTTTTAAATTTAGTCGAAACTTATACAGCACTTAGCATAACATTTATTGTTGTGCTTGCGGCGGGGCTCTGATTATGCGCCCTAATAATAGGACGCCAACCAGTCGATGATACAAAACTTACCTTTAAACTACCACTTGTACCTGTGATACCATGTCTTAGTATTTTAATGAATTTATTTTTAATGTTTCAATTGGATCCACACACTTGGCTACGGTTGTGTATATGGCTAGTGGTCGGATATGCTATATATTTTTTGTATGGCATGCGCAATTCAAGTGAAGGCAAAAAAGCAAAGAGCAAAGAAATTGAGTTAAGCACGAAACGAGCAAGTTATTTGAAAACCGTGGATGAGAAATAGAAATTGTTACCACACGCGCGGATGCGCAATTTGTATTTACATAATAGAATTTTAAATATTTGATTTAGGATTAACTTGTGATTTTAATATTATAATTTTTAAATATACGTTTGTATTGTCCAGTCATAAGTGTGATATTTGGCTGTAGGATGGCATAAACAATTTGTGTAAAATCGCAAAATCTTTGATTCGAACGATGCATTACAACAAATTAAAAGACATCGAAAAACACTAGTTCGGCCACTCGATTCTCTATCGATGATGATCGCTCCTCATTTTACATAGAACACCCTCGCATATCTTGATTGTTTAGGCGTTTAGGATTTGTCATCGAAATCGATGGAGCTAGATTGTTTTAAAAGTTCCATATAATTTCCACAATTCTGGTGAAAATTTAAAATTTAAATTTTTTTTTTTTCCAAAATTTGGTTTCGAAATTTGTTAAGCTTCATTCTAAATTGACCCAATTTAAAATAAAAGGCGGAATTTAAAGTAAAAAGTAGGAATTTAGAAATATGAAAGGAAGGAATTAGGGATTTTGTTGAAATTTCAATGCCTGCAAAATCAAAACAAAAAATCGGGTGTACGCAGTTCGAGAAACTAAATAAAACCAAGCCTAATACATGCCCATTGGCAGTCAATAAAACAGTTATCTAAGAAAACAACAACGACGAACAGGTGCTCGCCAAGTCATAAATCGCACGTACAAGACAATACTTAAAACAATATGTATTACTATTTGACATTACGTCAAAAAAAATAAACATTCATTGCTGAATGAAATGCTTACGATTTCGAAACATCTATTCGAAAAAGTATCACGGTCGGTTCATCGCCCAACAGTCGCTTACAATAAACTCATATGGACCATACAAGATGACCTAGCCAAATATTCCTTTACATTGCCTTTACCCAAACAAGAAGCAGAGACAGAAGTTAGGCTTTTTTGGAAAATATTATATGCAGTTTTGGTTCACGTAAGTTGATATTAACAGATCAAGTAGGGTACTTGATATAAACTGTGCGTTTACATGACTTTGACTTCACATAAAATATGAAATGTATGTAGGGTTTTAGTAGGGTAGAGAAAAGGACTGTCAAAGAAGGTAGCATAACAATAACACATGTACAACTTGTAGCCTGTCGAAATAAGAAAGTGAATAAAGCGCTGTAAATAAAATAAGAATAAAAGTGTTATGTCCGTAATAATTGCAATGACTCGAAGTTGCACATAGGGCAAAAGCGACCAACTCAACGAAATAAATTTAACGAACAATAGGGTTAATTGGTTAAAAAAAAAATGACATAAAAGAAGAGATACAAGAGATCGAAAAAGAAGGCAGTTGAATGTGGATTTCCGAGCAGTAAACAGCTAATAAAAATAAATAAAATTAAAGAAATAACATCAAAATAAGAAATAACATAAAATAATACAGTAAAATACATTTGAGAACAACTCAAATAGATTTTTGTTTAAAATCATAAAATATAATATACAAAATTGTTGTAAATCATAGAAAGTAGAAATAAAATAAAAATGAAGTTAATGTTCATTTATTTGTGAATCCGAGGTGCGACTAACCCTAAAATAAATTGTTATAAGTAATGTGTGCGACTATACATAACATTTAACAAAAGTGGTCAGATTATGTGGGGTACGTCGACTCAATTAAGGATTTTCATGAATTTTCGCAGTACATCATTTGCGTAATACAATTAATTTCATTTTCATTAAACAAAAAAAATCGTATACGACGTTTTATCGTTGTGTTCGTGTGTTCGAATCCAGTACGGTGAATTTTGGGCTGAACATTTCCGGAAATAATAAAATCAATCTCATCGCCATCTTTAAATGCACGTGGTCGTCTAGTAAATTTGTTAAATTTACAAAAGCAAATTTATCCGGCTAATCAGTATTTGGCGTCATCATTGTTACCAACAATTCGAATTATCGACGTAATATTACCAAAATAAATTTAACGGATAATCATAAAATTTCCAGTATCGCATCTTTAATTATCATTATGGACATCGTTTGAGAAAATTTTATCAAAATCCAACACGGTCATTATACATTCACGTCATCCTAAAAACCAACGGAGAATAGCAGCTATATCAACTAACAAAAAAAAAAAAAAAAAAAACTTTACATTTATGCATCGATTATCAGCATCATAGATTATTTAGAAAATTGCATTTAATTCAAATGGTGAGTATTAATCATATTTAAAAAAATAAAAAATCCTCCATTTTTCAAATTTCTAATTTGTTCTCTTCGAATTATTTTTGAATGTTATATGCATAAATTAAAATTCTAATTCCTTTTACGTAATCGGTGATACTAGTTTTATGAGAATCGGAGAAT
The DNA here is from genome assembly GCA_958295665.1 of Tipula vernalis. NCBI lineage: Eukaryota > Metazoa > Arthropoda > Insecta > Diptera > Tipulidae > Tipula > Tipula vernalis. The sequence goes on from OY282559.1 coordinate 124,400,381, forward strand.
ACTCCATCGATAATTTCGGGCTGTTTCGCTAATAAATTCAATGGTTTCTAGTGTTGAATGTTACGGTTTGCGCAATAGAACGGTGGTAAAACGAATCAACCAAATCAAACGAGGTAAAATTTTCGCAAATTTACTTCGTCACAAATTAACGCCTAAATCAACTAAACCGAAATTACGTACTAAAATAAATAATAACATGGGCGAAAAATTAGATATCGGCCTCACACTTAAATTAATCCCAGAGTTTAACGGAGATTCAAAACAGTTACATCGGTTTCTGGCATGCTGTGACATGCTGGCCGACTCATTGGATAAAACAGAAATCCCTAAATTTTTAAAAGTGCTAAATACTAAGTTACTCGATCGGGCATACGATGTTGTTAAGTTTGGTTCTTTTGAAAATTGGGAAACCCTAAAAAAAGAATTAAAATCTCGTTTTGCCGAAATTCGTACTTTTGAACAGATCGAACTTGAGCTTACTACAGCCAAGCAACAGCGAAATGAGACAGTGAGAAATTTCGCTGACCGAATTGAAAATTTAATGTCTAGTCTAAATGATGTGTGTGTGTTGATACGCTTGGTTCGAAATCAAAAGAATTCGTAATTAAGTTAAATTCTAAGACAACGATAAGAGCATTCCAGGAAGGGCTTATGGAGCCTATACGACTTTATGTAAAAGCTTGCCAGTTTACAGAACTGAAAATGGCAGTTGCGAAAGCATGCGAGGAAGAATTGCTTATAACGCGTTCGAATGCACATACACAAAATCCGTCAAACAAACTAATAGATAAGTGTCAAATTTGTAAAAAAACAGGCCACACATCCGAAAAATGTTTTCACAGATATACAAATTTAAACTGTAACCAAAATCCTAAACCAATACATAACAAAAGTATTCACGTATCACAGTCTACTCTAGTTTGCGCATATTGTAAGAAACTCGGACATCATATCAGAGAATGTTTTAAGAAAAAAAATTCAGATGCAAGAAAATTAAATTTTGAAAATAAACCACCAATGTCGAGCCATCAGGGAAACTCGAGTCAATCTATGCAGACGAACACTCCTGCACGGGTTCAAGATTTGAAGTAGAGTGTTCAGATAACAAAACACATATTTCTAATTCAGTTATATTTTCATCGTCATTCGCCGATTATACCGAGGAGTATAATCGAAAATATATTTATCCAAACATCGACATATTAAAAAATGCTAATCCATCTTTAATTGTAGATACAGGGGCTGACATTAGTTTGCTAAAACGAAACTGTATTAAATTCGATACGATTTGCCACCCAGAAATCAAATATTCTATTCGGGGAATTTCTCCATCTGCTATATCTACCCTAGCGTCAGTTGATGCTCTATTATCGTTTGGTACGCAGCAGCTAAAGCATACGTTCCACATCGTCGATGATAATTTTCCCATTTTGTGTGACGGAATTTTAGGAAAAGATTTCCTGTCTAAAAATCAATGTAAAGTCGATTTCTCGACCAATAAGCTATTTATTTTATTTAATCATCAATATGTCTCGATTGACATCTTACCATTCAATTATATAGAAATCCCACCTCGGTGTGAAAAGTTTATCAAAGTTTACGTTCCTGATACATCAGAATCGTTAATATGTCAACGTGAAGAATTACAGCCAGGTGTGTTCATAGCAAATTCTATAATTTCGGTAAATAATAATACGGCAGTCGTTTGTTTAATTATCACGAATGAGAATTCTGTTAATATTTCCAAAGTTATACCGAAAACTGAAAATATCAATAATTATGATATCTTAAATCTAAATGCTGAAATTAATTCTTGCCCTACCAATCGTAAATTAATACTTGAAAATGAACTAAATCTCAAATCTTTAAATAAAGAAGAACTAAATTCTATAGTATCCATATGTAATAGTTACAATGATATATTTTATCTGCCTGGTAACCTTCTAACTTCGACTAATTCGGTTAGTCATAAAATACCTACACTACCAGGAACACAACCAGTTTATGTTAAGCCATATCGCCTTCCGGAATCCACCAAAGAGGAAATTAACAGACAGGTTGCATATATGTTGAACTCCAACATAATAGAAAATTCGAAGAGTCCTTGGAATTTCCCTTTGATCATTGTACCTAAAAAATCAACAGATGGCGAAAAAAAATTTCGTGTTGTGGTAGACTTCAGGAGACTGAACGAGGTTACGTTTGGAGACGTCTTTCCTTTACCTAATATCACGGAGATCTTGGACCAGCTAGGTCGATCCATGTATTTTACTACACTGGATCCAGTGGTTATCACCAGGTTCCAGTGAATGAGGAAGACAAAGAGAAAACGGCGTTTAGCACTAATCTCGGACATTACCAATATACACGAATGCCGTTTGGTTTAAAGGGTGCCCCGGCGACATTTCAACGTCTTATGAATAATATGTTAATGGGAATTAACGGTATCAAATGTTTTGTTTACCTGATTCTTTACTGATGATGTCGTGGTATATGCACACAGTTTGAAGGAGCACGGTGAACGTCTGCAAAAAGTTTTCGATTGTTTTCGTTTTCATAACCTAAAGTTGAATCCAAGCAAATGCCAATTTCTTAGAAAAGAAGTTACCTATTTAGGTCATGTCATAACGCAGAATGGAATAAAACCGGATATTAGTAAAGTGATCGTAGTCAAAAACTATCCCAAGCCTCTCACTACCACGGAAATTAAATCATTTTTGGGTCTTTGCGGTTACTATAGGTCTTTTATCCCCAATTTTGCTGAAATTGCGAAACCAATGACTGCACTTTTAAAGAAAAATACGAAATTCATATGGGAAGAGTCGTGCGAGAATGCTTTCAATAAATTAAAAGATTGTTTGGTACAAGAACCAATTTTACAATACCCAAAGTTCGGAGAAGAGTTTAAATTAACCTGTGACGCAAGTGATATTGCAATTGGATCAATATTGTCCCAGAATTTTGATGGAAACGATTTACCAATAGCCTACGCAAGCAGAACGTTAAGAAAACCAGAACTAAATTATTCCACCATTCAAAAGGAACTCTTATCCGTTGTCTGGTCGATCCAAAATTTCAGACCGTATTTGTATGGTCGAAAGTTTGTCGTGGTTACAGATCACGAACCTTTAAAATTCTTGCGGAGTATAACAAACCCATCATCTAAACTTATTCGTTGGAGATTGGAGCTAGAAGAGTATAATTTCGTAGTGATGCATAAACCAGGAAAAGCGAACAGAAATGCTGACGCGCTGAGCCGAATATCAATAGATAGTAATTATCACAATATAAATCCAGAAGCTTGCGACATTTTTATAACTACTCGCTCACAAGCAAGAAATAACAATGAGAATCTAATCGTTAAACCAAGTGAAAGTAGTTCATGTCCAGAAAATTCTCATTCATTGCCATCGGAAAACAACACAATCCTAGGAAAATTCAATAATTTTACAGCTCATTCCAATGAGACTGACCCTAAGACGGTAACAATCCTAAAAAACGAAGATGACATTCAAAGGGCTATTACCGAGTATCATTGCAGTCCCCTAGGCGGACATCAAGGAATACAACGTACCTACCAACGGCTAAAACAGTTTGTATATTTCCCCAATATGCGCGCTAAAATCGCAAACTATATCACTCATTGTACCTCTTGCCAAAAAAACAAATCTAGTAGACCTGTAAAAATGCCTATGGTCATTACCACAACTTCGTCAGAAACTTTTGAGAAAATATTTCTAGACATAGTAGACCTTTTATTCCAACGCATGTAGGCAACAAATATATCTTGACGATGCAAGATGATCTTTCTAAGTACTGTTTAGCCATTCCTACAGTAGATCAAAAGTCCGATACAATAGCTGAGGCGTTCGTAAATAATTTAATTTGCTTGTATGGATGTCCAAAATCGGTACTTACCGATCAAGGTGCTAACTTCATGGGAGAGGTATTCACAAAAGTCTGTAAAATATTAAAAATAAATAAGCTTAATACATCCGCATATCATCCTCAATCTAATGGTAGTCTGGAGCGATCACACCGAACTCTAGTAGAGTATATTCGATCATTTGTAGATCAAGACCCAATGTCATGGGATAAATTCATAGCATATTCCATGTTTGTTTACAATACCACTCCTCATATTGCAACGCAATTTATGCCATTCTATTTAGTGTTTGGTAGACAACCTAAAATGCCGAATGTTTTTAAAGATAATGTTGTTATAGTCTATAATTACGATGATTTTGCTACTGATTTAAAATTTCGACTACAACGAGCTTACGGGATAGCAAAACAAAACTTAATTGTAGCGAAAGAAAAATCGAAAGTTTATTACGATAGAAATTTAAATCCATCTACTTTCATAATCGGTGACTATGTTTTAGTAAAAAATGAAACTAGAAAAGGTAAAGAAGAATCACTTTGGAAGGGGCCTTACGAAGTAATTGACATACCCTCCGACGTAAATACCAAGATCAAAATAGGAAATTCTAAAAAGGTTGTTCATAACAATAGAATTAAACTATACCATCATAACCTAGAAACCTAAAAATTTCCAATAATAAAAATAAAATATACTTAGCAGATATTAAATAGCTGCGATAGAATGAAATATGCATATAACACATAAGCGTTTAGAGTTCAAAAGCAACTAACAGTTATTTACAAATCAGATGTTTCATAAAAAATTGAATTAACAAAGGAGAACATTTTTTTTGTTTAATTAAATATGGTTGGTACACATGACCTAAATTTGTTTTTCATACGTAAATTAAAAAAAAAAAAAATAATAATAATTTTGAATTTTGAAAAAACAATATACGTTTATACATATATTATTAGTATAAAATAATTTTTTTTTTATATTTAACCTTATATATTTATTAGTTATTAAGATAATTTTTTTTGTATATTCTTAGATACACTAAATTTGAAATAAATAAAAAATAATGTAATGTAAGGTATATTGCTACCTTTAGATATAAGTTAACGTTAAGGTGACGTCAACACATATCATCATACCCTAAGCTGAACCATCTACCTGTTTCGAAAGAATGATTTTTGCAAATTCATTCTTTTTTCATTAATGGGGGTGTTATGTCCGTAATAATTGCAATGACTCGAAGTTGCACATAGGGCAAAAGCGACCAACTCAACGAAATAAATTTAACGAACAATAGGGTTAATTGGTTAAAAAAAAAAATGACATAAAAGAAGAGATACAAGAGATCGAAAAAGAAGGCAGTTGAATGTGGATTTCCGAGCAGTAAACAGCTAATAAAAATAAATAAAATTAAAGAAATAACATCAAAATAAGAAATAACATAAAATAATACAGTAAAATACATTTGAGAACAACTCAAATAGATTTTTGTTTAAAATCATAAAATATAATATACAAAATTGTTGTAAATCATAGAAAGTAGAAATAAAATAAAAATGAAGTTAATGTTCATTTATTTGTGAATCCGAGGTGCGACTAACCCTAAAATAAATTGTTATAAGTAATGTGTGCGACTATACATAACATTTAACAAAAGTATCTTTAAACTGTGTTTTAAATACAAGAGATAAAACTATATTACGATTGCCGGATATACCAATTACAATTACAACAATTTGGCGACGAGGATGTTTTAAAATTTACAAACCTACGTAAAATAATTTTTTTTGTTCGAAATCAACACGTCGGATAAGGAAGAAACCACCACTGAACAAACATCATTTACAATTGATAAATTTGACCACAAAATTACAAAGTGGAATAGGTGGATTCAACGGTTAGAAGGTGCTTTCGCCGTTTTTAATATAAAGAAAGCAAACCATTTGCATTTTTTATTACATTATATGGGTCAAGAAGCGTTCGACATCGTGTACGATAAATTGGCTCCAACATCAGCGTATACAAAAACGTATGATGAGATTGTAAAACTGTTGGAAATGCATTACAATCCGGCACCATTAGAAATAATGGAAAATTATAGATTTCATCTTCGTATACAAAAAGAGGGTGAAACGATACAAGAATTTGTATCTGGGCTACGGTGGTTGGCAATTAATTGTAACTTTGGGGACTATTTGAAAATAGCTCTCCGAAATCAATTTGTTTTCGGTTTAAGGAGCGAGCGTATACAAGCACGACTACTTAAATCGAGAACGTTGGATTTGGAAAAGGCAGTTGAACTTGCGACGGCACTGGAATTGTCATCAACGGATGCAGCACAACTACACAGACATCCAAATACAGTCAACTTCGTGAATTCAAATGAGGGTAAAAAAAAATCAAAAATTTAATAACAAAAATAATAAAGGAAATGGACCCAGCACGTCAGGTAAAAATTCAAATACAAATCAAAATAAAAATATAATTAGTAGTTCTATGCAAAATAAGTTGAGCTGTTATAGATGTGTGTTAAAAACTCATTTACCAAATAATTGTGTCCATGTCAAATAGACATGTGAATTTTGTAAAAAAGTAGGGCATTTAGTGTCCGTATGTACTAAATTAAAACAAACAAAGCATACGAATTTAATAGAAATTGATTCTAATAGCGATAAACCAGTAGTTAACGTAAATGATCTCGAAATTTTTAAAATTGATAATTGTAACGTAGATGATTCAAAGGTACGGCTGGATATAAAAGTTAACGCGTTAGAAATTAAATTCGAGGTTGATACAGGAAGCCCTGTCTCAATTATGAGTTTGAAAGAAAAAAGTAAGTTTTTTCCTGAACTGGAGATTCTGTCTACGGATGTTGGGTTGGTGACGTATTGTGGAAATAGTCTTGATGTTGTAGGAGTTATAGACGTTAGTGTAAAAGATGGTAGCATTGATATACGTTTACCATTATATATCGTAAAGACAAATCGACATGCATTATTAGGGCGCGAGTGGATGCGTAAACTAAGTTGTGATTGGAACAAAATTTTAAATGTAGAATCCGTTAGTACTATTTCTGTGAAGGTACATGATATTCGAGTTACAAATTTATTAAACAAATTTGATTTGGTTTTCTCTGATACTATAGGGAAAATTGAGGGAACGCAGGCTAAACTAAATTTAAAAGAGGGGTGCATACCGGTTTTCTATAAATCAAGGCAAATTCCTTTTGCTATAAAATCGGTCGTAGAATCAGAAATTGATAGTCTGGCTCAAAACAGAGTTTTAGAAAAAGTCAGTCACAGTGAATGGGCAACTCCGTTGGTACCTGTTATGAAATCAAATGGTTCAGTACGATTGTGCGGGGATTTCAAAATAACCGTCAATCCAAATTTAATAATTGATGATCACCCTCTTCCAACCATTGAAGAGTTATTCGCATCAATGTCGGGCGGAAGTAAATTTACAAAGATAGATCTTAAGAATGCGTATCTTCAAATGGAATTAAGACCGGAAGATCGATCTATTTTGACCTTAAATACGCATAAGGGGTTATTTAGGCCGACTCGACTGATGTATGGTATAGCTTCAGCACCTGCTTTGTGGCAACGCCAAATGGAAATAATTTTACAAGATATAGAAGGCGTGTCCATATTTTTAGGTGATATTAAAATAACGGGGCCAGAAGAACAAACTCATCTTAAAAGATTAGAATTGGTATTGTCGCGATTACAAAGACATAATATGAGGGTGAATTAAAAAAAATGTGAGTTTTTTGCTGATTCCATTGAATATTGTGGATACAAGATCGATAGCACCGGAATTCACAAGTTGCAATCCAAAATGGATGCTGTACAAAACATGAAACGTCCAAGTAACGTGTCAGAGGTTCGTGCGTTTGTTGGTCTGATTAACTATTATGGACGATTTTTTGAAAATTTGAGTACAAATCTTTATCCGATAAATAATCTTCTGAAAAAAGAGACAAAATTTGTCTGGGATGAGGAATGCGAAAATGCTTTTCGGGTAGTAAAGGGAAAAATGCAAGAGAACAATTTTCTTGCTCACTACGATCCGAAGCGACCTTTGGTACAACGGATGCTTCAAGTTATGGCGTAGGAGCTGTACTAAGTCACACTTATCCAGATGGATCAGAAAGACCACTCCAATACGCGTCTCAAACACTGTCTGCAACTCAGCAGAAGTATACTCAAATTGATAAAGAGGCTTACGCAATAATTTTCGGAGTACAAAAGTTCTCTCAATTTTTAGTGGGACGGAAATTTACTCTTCTAGTGGATAACAAACCACTAATACAAATTCTTTCACCACATAAAGGACTGCCGACATTCTCAGCAATGCGTATGCAGCATTATGAGATACTCCTCAGAGGTTTTCAGTATGAGATAAAATACAAGAACACAAAGCAGCATGGGAATGCGGACGCCATGTCTAGATTGCCGGCCAAAAATATACCAGATTTTCAGTACGAGGGTGTTGATGTGTTGGGAATAAATCTAATAGAGACCTTACCATTACGCGTTCAAGATTTGTCCGAGGTTACAATGAAGGATAAATCGTTGTCTACACTAATACACGGCCTGAGAACAGGAAGACAAGTTCCATCTAATAATCGATTTTAATCGACCAAATTGAATTTTTCCTTCAAGAAGGTTGTTTGATGCGGGGAATGAGAGTTTTTATTCCTTTGCAATTACGGAAAATTGTTCTCGACGAGTTACATTCTACTCATTTCGGGATAAGCCGTATGAAATCCTTTGCTAGAAATTATTGCTGGAGTGAAGGAATGGACAAAGATATCGAAGTATTGGCAAAGAATTGCTCGAAATGTCAAATCATACAGGCAAATCCAGTTAAAGTGAGAGATTTTGCTGGTCCTTTCATGGGTATATACTTCCTTGTACTGGTATATGCTTATACAAAATGGCCAGAAGTTCATATACTACGAAATTTGACTTCGGAGAAAACAATTAAAGTGTGTCGTTCTATATTTTCGTGTTTTGGCATACCATCCGTTCTAGTGACAGACCACGGAAGTGGCGGTGATTTCAAAGATTTTCTAAAAATGAATGGAATAGTTCATAAAATGGGCGCTCCATATCACCCAGCAACCAACGGACAAGCGGAACGATACGTACGTACGATAAAGGAAAAATTAAAAGCATTAGACTGCGATCGCGAGGAAATACATTTCCATTTAGCAAATATTTTGTTGACCTATAGAAAGACAATTCATCCATTCACTGTGAAAACTCCTGCAATGATGATGTTTAATAGGGAGATTAGATCGCGTATGGATTTAATGTTGCCATCTGAAAAAAATTCACAAAATAATAGTTTATCGGGAAAAGTACGACATTTTAAAATTGGTGCACGAGTTGCGGCTCGGGAATATTTGTCCAGACAAATCAAGTGGAGATTTGGTTACATTTCTAAACAAATGGGCGAATTACATTACTTTGTTGTTCTTGATGACAATCGTATATGGAAGAGACATGTAGATCAAATCAGAGAAATTGGATCTCATACCACTGATCTAGAGTTGAATTTGAATGTTCCATCAGAAAGTGATGATTCGATTAATGACGACATAAAATTACAAACGTCAGGGACACAGGGCAAAAACAATAGTGCGTGCCCAGACCAGATGCAGGGCCGATGTGACAGATCTTCAGTCGGTAGGGAAAATGTTTTTTGTAGTTCAGAGAACGAAACGGAAGCAAATATTGTTGCAGATACAGTTATTGAGAGTCATACCGTTGAAGATAAATTACGTAATGAAAATAGTATTGTAAGAAGATCCACCAGGATTAGAAAACCAGTTGAAAGATTGGATTTGTAAAACTAAAATTAAGCATTTAGATTTTGTAGCATTTAAACTTTTAATGTAAAAAAAAAAAAAAAAGAATCATGAATTTTTTTTTTTTGTTTTTTTTGTTGGAGGGGAAGAGTTGATATAAACTGTGCGTTTGTGAAATGTATGTAGGGTTTTAGTAGGGTAGAGAAAAGGACTGTCAAAGAAGGTAGCATAACAATAACACATGTACAACTTGTAGCCTGTCGAAATAAGAAAGTGAATAAAGCGCTGTAAATAAAATAAGAATAAAAGTATCTTTAAACTTTGTTTTAAATACAAGAGATAAAACTATATTACGATTGCCGGATATACCAATTACAATTACAACAGTACTGGAGCGTTCCCACTAGAGCATTGGTGAATGAATACCTTAGTAATTACTCTTCAAAGCACCACTAGATTGATCCACTATTTAAAATGAAATTCGAAGCTACATCTGAAAAGGGTAACTATTTGAAGTTGAAGGCGATTACATAAAAAGCCTACATACGGGTTGAAACAATATTGAAATAAATGTTTCACAACATTTATTATTTAAAATTCAGTTTTAAACTTCTCGTTTATTCCAACAACCGAGACAAACATGGAGGTATTCTTTTAAATGAAACGGCATCTTTATGAAAGGTATTGAAGAGGTTAGATTTTGAAAATTAGAATGCTTTGTCAACACCAACTGATGTGAATCAAGCAATAAATAAATGCAGGAAAGAGAATTGCGTTGATTGATGTAACTTCTCTTTACAATATTTGAATTAATTTTCAAAAGAAGCAAAGTGCCCAAATTCATTAATTTAATACTTTAAGTTTTCAATATATTTAGAATTTCGTTCTAAGTTGTGTTGCGGTCGAATTAGAGATACGTTTGGATACAGTTGGAGCCAATTTAATATTTTGCTTTAGTAGAATATTTTTAAAATTGGCGGGACATTGATATAGGCTCGAGGAACGTGAGACATTGATTTGCTGTGTGCGATATTCATCAACGCCAAGCGTTGCGGAACATCTGAGCGCTAAATTCACTTTTATTGAATAAAAATTTTAGAGGTTCTGTATTTTATTTTTCGAATTTTTGTGGCCGCAGTCAGAAGGAGAATGAAAAAGTTTGCGAAGCACGGCTTTAAAGTATAGATGATATGGACTTAAGTAAATTGTCTTTTCTTTGTTTTTATATCATTGAAAAATTCTTCTCTCTTTCATGATTAACAATATTGCAATTCTCAGAACTACAGATCAAAGTTTAGTTATATCGCACATGAACAAACAAGAACGAAACAGCAGGCAATGGGCAAGATAAAATATCCAAAAAAGCTAATTACTAATTTCTTAAAAGCATATTCATATTTCTCAACATTTCTGTATAAATGTTATGTATACATATATGTAAGTAAAACAAAACAATAAATCATATATTATTATATCACACCATACCTTGCCTTTAGTTCCCGCCACATGTATAACTTTTAATTCCCTTAAATCATCCACCGTAATCCCAATAGAATCGAGCAATTTCCACGTATCATCAATATGACGATACTCATCTTCATTTCGGTTCAACACTGATTTTTGTATCACAGCATAATTAGGCAACAAACTATTTAATTTCTCGATTGCATGCTCAAACGATTCATTCACATGAATTTCACTATTAATCAACTTTTTATTAACACTATCACTTGTATTTTTATCACTATTATTAAGTAATTTGCTATCAATTTTTGTTTTATCATCACAATTTATATTATTTACATCGAATTGTTGAACGGAAAAACTTTTTTTTACATTCATCATGCGTTTCAGGTCGTTCAACGACCGAAGATTTTTATAACTGAGAAGCTTTTTTACGTAAAGCATTATTTATAAATTTTACGTTACCCAGTACCCATCCCTCTACTCTACAATTATTTTTTTATTTTATATAATTATCTCTTTTTTACTTTAGAAGTTACATTTACTTTCTATTTCATGTTTTTTTTTTAATTATTTGATTTTCTTTATCATGTTTTTAAGTGGAAAGTTCAATTTGGCCGAGTTTATGCTTTTCACTGTTTTTGTGTGTCAGTTCTATTTCACTGTGGTTGCTTAAAAATGTGGTTTGGACAGTGATTTACAAAATCAAGAAATTGCTGCTGTAAAAAACAGCAAAAATATCACCAAACGGCTGAACATTCAAATGTCTTTTAGGTTTCCCCTCCATTCTGAAACTTTACTTAAAAAATTCACATATCGCACTTCTACAAAAATATTAAAAACAAAATTTCGCACAAAACAAATTCGCTTCGCACCTTTCTTTTCATTTTTTATATAAACAATAATAAAGTTCTAGCTGATAACAAATTATTGTTTATGCCCGTTGTGCAAATAAGCAAGACGATAATCAATTTATTTGTGCGAAGTGATAAATTAATTTGCACTATTTTCTAATTAATACCTTTCATAACCAAACAAAACCAGAAATATTATGTAATAAACAACTTTAAACCCGGAATGGCACACAATACACATTATAAAATTAACCCCAACATTACTTTATGTAGATTCGCTTTACAACTGTGTTTTACAAATATCTTACGATTTCATTCAAGCGCTTGCAAAATAGGTCGAACCGAAAAAAGGGGGGAATGATGGCATGAGAAGCATGATTGTGTTCTCACACATTTACATAAAATAAAATAAAACACATGGTTACGTTTGACAGTTTGTTTTATCAATGAACAATCATAATTTTTTTTTTTTTTTTACAACGGTGTAAATCGAAATTACCGAATACCAAAATACCGAAATTGTATACAACATCACCAGCATTTATTTTGATTGAGATACTTCAAAGTTTCACCCACTAAATTGAAAGATCCGATGACTAAAATATCAATTTGACCATTCTTATATAATTCATTCAGATTGTCAAAGCACGATGAAATACACGGCATTACAAAAATTTTAGTTTCGTTGTAATTTAATGATGTATTCCGTATATTATGCCAAATTTGTAATAATTCATAACACTTGCTCAATTGACTCTCATATGCTCCTCGTAAATTTGTTGAGCTATCATTGAGCAGGATTTCATTGGCATATGAATAATTCGGCGTAAAATAAATTAAATCCAATTCCATGTGATCATAAAATATGGTAAGTGATTTATTAACATCATCATCGGTTCCGCTAAATATCAGACATCTGGGCGTTTGATTTTGTCGAGCATTATTTTGAAACCATTGGGTTGATGCCTTAATACTTTCGCAGCTGTTGCCACAATCAAAGTATATTGATTTATTACCTAAATTTAAGATTTGGTATCGACCAGGCCAGTAATATGACTGCAAAGGACTGATAAATTCGTCAGGCACATCGGTTACACAATCAAGCGTTGGATTGGTGAATAGAAAGGCTACTTTATCCAATATATTATGTGGAATAGTATCTTTGTAGTTAAATATCCAGTTGTACGCCAATTGAATTGCCTGGGAGGCATTTAGCGCTTGAATTCTATTATTGCTTGTGTTTAATCTCATGGGGGTATTCCATTTGTAGGCCTTGAATTTAGGAACAATTTGCAGTTTAGCCTGAAATATCAGTAATACTATGTAGCGATAGTAAAGGTACTTAAAAATAATTTGTACTCACGTTAAGATCGTTTGCCACAGTCATGATACTCGCCATGCATTCAGGCGGTTGTTCGTTTATAAACACATGTGAGTTCTCTTTAATAATACCTGAATTATGCCATGCTATATCGGTTAATGTATTTCCCAACTGACGCGTTTGATCTAAATATGAGTTCGTGATACCAACCGTTTTTGTAAGCGGCAATACATTAGTTGCGTCATATCTTCCGCCAAACCCTGTTTCAACGATAGCTACATCGACACGTTCTTCTAGGAATATATGAAAGGCCATAGCAGTTAGAAAGTTAAAACTATCTGGGGTATCGGGTTCATTTTCTTGTGCACGCTGCCTAATTGCAGGCCAATAGAGTTGCCAAAAAAATCGAGCAAACGAATCATCTGAAATTGGCATTCCATTTATTCGTATCCGTTCATTTACTTTGAACATGTGCGGTGATGAAAAAAATCCTGTCTTAAAACCTAGAGATTTTAGAAGCTGTTCGGTTAGCATACACGTTGAACCCTTGCCTTTAGTTCCGCCAACATGAATAACTTTTAATTTTGGTAAATCATCAACCTTAATTCCTATGCATTCCAGAAGTTTTGCGGTATCTTTAATATTATATTTGGGATCAACTTCGGCACGATTTAGTTGCGATTTTTGTACAGCATCCGACATATAATTTAGTTTCTCAACTGCTAATTCATATAATTCCTGACTCTTGAACGACGGTATTGGAACATCCGTGAATTGTCTGACACGGAAATGATTTGTCCACAAAATAAGTTTATTGTAATTGAGACTTTTTGTTATATTGAACATTTTAACAAAACATTAAATTAGAATAAATATTGTTCAAAGAATATTTTCTATTTATTTTAAATAATTAAATAACTATTGATCACAAGGACAAAATTTCAATACAAAATGGCACTTAAAAAACGGTTTACTAGATACAAGTTGTATGATCAATAAAAATATATTTAGGATTAGGATTTACCTACTTTCAAATTTGATATTGATAATGGTTTTTATTTATTAAAAATAAATTTCACATGCAAAATAAATAAAGGTTGTTAAGCTACAATCAAAACCTATCTTCGTGCAAAAACTTTAGAGTTTCGCCAACTAAATGTGACGATCCCGTTACCAAAATATCAAGGTTTAGGGACTTGTATGCTTGGTTAAGTTCATCGAATATTTGGGAAATGCACGGTACAGCCACAACCTTTGAGTGATTCGGTGAGTTAATTTGAAAATTTAACCAAATCGATTTCAAGTTAAAACATTTGCTCAACTTTGCCTTATATCCACCATCCTCAAATCGAGAGCTATCATTAATAATATCTTTAGCATATGGACAATTCGGTGTAAAATACACCAAATCAAAATGTAAATTATCAAAAATTATTTTAAGTAGTTCCTTGTAATCTCGATCTCCGACTCCGCTGAATATAAGACACTTTAGATTATTACTGTTGCGTACGCTCTCCTGAAACCAATCAACACATACTTTCATGCTTTCGTCTGTGTGAGCACTATCAAAATAGATAGTTTTATTTTTCAAATGCAAAGCGTGGCAACGACCAGGCCAGTAAAACGATTGCAAAGGTTCAATAAATTCATCGGGTACATCGGTTGGACAACCCTCTTTTGGCGCACTTAGTAGAAATCGTACTTTATCCAGAGCGCTGGGTGGAATTTCTCGTTTGTGATTGAGAACCCAATTATATGCAAGTTGTATAGCTAGTGATGCGTTTAGTTTTTGAATTTTGTGGTTAACAGTTAATTTTGGAGCTTTTACCCATTTGTAGTGATCGAATTTCGGAACAATACGTAGTTTTCCCTTATTATTACGGGCCACACTCGCAATAGTCGCTAAAGTTTCTATATTCTGATCAAACGTGAAAACATCCGATTGATTTTTAATTATCCCAGCCATATTTCGTGCCGAAGCTTCATAAGTTTTCCCAAAAGGACCTTTGTGGCAAATAGTAATTCCAACGGTTTTTGTATGTGGTAATATATTCGTAGGATCATATGTCCCTCCTATTCCCGATTCGATAATGGCTACATCAACATTTTCGTGTAGGAACATATGTAATGCCATTGTGGTCAAATATTTAAAATATTCTGGTGGTTCTTTTGTGTTTGAGCTACCTTTCATTATGGGGTGATAAATTTTCCAAAAATATTTTGCAAAAACCTCATCCGATATAGATTGGCCGCCTATTCGCATACGTTCGTTTACTTTGAACATGTGAGGTGTTGAATAAAATCCAGTTCGAAGCCCAATCGATTGTAGTAATTGTTCGACAAGCGCACACGTTGTGCCTTTGCCTCGAGATCCTGCTACATGGATTACTTTTAATTTTCGCAACTCTTTGTCCTGAATACCAATTCTTTCGAGTAATTGTCTTGTGTGATTTAGGTGACTAGAAAAATATTTTTCGTCTTTGTTTTCAAACAGCTTTTTAATTACAACATAATCAGGCATAAGATGGTTTAATTGATTGATCGCATTATCATAGGATTCAGTGTGAACCGTTCTATAAGAATTTTTAATGACAGAAATGTTGATTATGGTATTTAGTAACGGAAGTTTTTTCATTTCGTAATTTTATATTTTACTAATCTAATGCTTTCAAAATATTTAAATAGATGTAACAGCTTCTCAAATTGTTTAGTTCAGAACGTCAAAAAGAACAACGACTACTAATCTCTAAAAACAATACCCAGAAATTATCTTTTAAATCTCGTGCACTGTACAAAAGTACAAATTAAATCTAGTACAATTTATATGAAAAAATTCTTTTTTTACTATTTCATTCTTTCGTCCAAGTGTGACTGAGATGCATGATAAAATACAACAAAAATAAATAACACAAACCACATGGTTGTATCCCTTGACAGTTGTCTAATTTATGAATGAAAACAAGTTTAACGGCAGTAATATCGTAATTGTGGTGTTCTTGCGTGCTGAATTATGTTTAATCTAAAAATGGAAGTCGAGCCAAATGATAGCGCCAGTGATACTGATACTTCATCTGGTGTTTCGATTACAAAATCTAGGTAAGTACATTGTGTTTTAATAATAATTTATTGAATATTTATCAAGGACCCAATTCTAGTAGACTTGGTATATGTGAAGTATGCATCGCTGTGGAGGCCAAATACGCTTGTCCTCGCTGTGAAGTAAAAACGTGTTGCCTAAAATGTTTACAAATCCATAAAAAGGAGCTCAACTGTGATGGTATTCGGGATCGCACAAAATACATCCCACTGAAGAAAATGACCAAACTCGATTTTCAAAGTGATTACAATTTCCTGGAGGAATGTAAACGTTTCGTCGAAGTTCGAAAACACGATAAAACAAAACGATTCTCACGGTATAATAAAAATCTGCCGGCCAAATTATTTAAGCTACGCAATGCGGCACGGATTCGTAACTGTACACTCAAATTTCTGCTTGATAACTTCTCGAAACGGAATTCAAATACAACGTACTTCGATTCAAATTTGAGTATTATATTCTGGCGGGTCGAATGGATTTTTCCGAACACTGCAACAGTGATTAAATTCGCAGACGATAAACTTAATGAAAACGAAATGTTGGCTGCATTGTGCGAGAAATATATTAATCCGAGTCACGAAAGCGAACAGCAAGACTTGATCCGAAAACATTTGGAATTTTATCAAAGTCGCGGCACAAATGAAATTCGATTTCTACTTAAGGCGGAAGGAATTAAGAATTGTAATCATCGTTTTTATGAATTGGATTTAAAAAAACCGTTAAAACAAAATCTCTCAAATAAAATTATTGTCGAGTATCCAGTGATTTATGTTGTTTATCGCGAAGATGTCGGCACCTTATATGAGATCATCAACGATGAGACTGATATTGCCGCGGAAACTAAGGAATACGAAGAATCGTTAAATCAAATACATGACCAATTAAAAAATCATGAAAATATATCAAATTCTCATTTGGCTGATGAGCAAGTGCGTGAAAATATGGAACGCATGAAAATCGCTAAAAAACAACATGAGCGACGTAAGCGACATGCGGAAGATGTTAATGAGCCGAAAAATTACCTCTTTGCTGATGAAAAAATGTGGGAGGATTTGTCCTCAGACACCGATGGCAATGCCACCGAAGAGGAAGGCATTATTTGTAAGCGTGAACCTGAATTTCAAATGGATTAATATTGTAGTGTAAGATTGCTTATTATCTATCGAATTAGAAATTGTATTTATAGATCAAATGAACTAATTCAAATTAAAATTTCAATAATTACAAAATAATAATTATATGTTTATTTAATTGTTTATAGATATTAAGGTATCTTTTTATTATTACATGTCCCATTTTATTTAAAAATAAAAAAAAAACACCAAAAAATTATTCCAAATGATTACATGTTCATTAAAGGGGTCCGGTCTCTGGAGCAATTCAATTGCTAGCTACGGTGGTCTTTTTCAGATAAATTACTGATAGTTACAATTTTATTTATTAAAGAACCCAGAAATACATTATAATCACAAATAGAATAACGCCACCCACTGCTGCTTTTACATACATTGATTTTCTGTTTAAATATGTTGCATCTTTTTTATATTTTTGCGAAAGCATCGAAAGATTTTGTGTTTTTGAATCCAATTCTGTAAAAAAAAGAAAAAGGGGAAGTTAGATCATGTAATCCTTAGTAGTCGAGTTAATTGGAGCATCGGAAATATCAAAATTTCTTGAAATAATCTGCACCAACTAAATATTGATTAGAAAATGAGTGAACTTTGAACGCTAATTCGCAAGAATTTCAGAAAACTTATGAATAATGCTAATAATTTCATGTTTTGTTCAAAAACACGTAATTTTCATGTTTTCATGGGAACTTGTATTTATAACAGAAACATAGAAAAATTTATAATTAAGGAAATGCAGTTAACGCAATTATTTCTAGTAGGTAAATTTGGACTTTCAATAGATCATCTAGTACATAGCAAGAAATTGGGTTGTGATATTTGTACACTGATATCATTTAAATTAATTAAATCGGCTGACTCGACATTTTTTTCGATTTTGCAAAATGTTTGTGAAATAAACAGAAATATAAAATGATTGCGTGTGAGGCAATAAATTATGTTATCGAATTGTAAAAATTTATGGCTTACCTGATAAAACAGTCCCCCGTTGCAGTACATCATCGATATTTTGCACCATGATCCGTTGCACATCCTGCAGCTGCGTATTTATACGATTTATGTTTCTTCGGCGATCGGTCATAGATTTTCGTGTTTTTTGTATGTAAACATCAAATTCTATAAAAGCATAGGGTCGTGTCACCGTGTTCACTTTACGACCATAATGCTGATGGAATTCCTGGGCAATATCTTCCAAGTAATTGAAGGCAAGTGGTTTTGAATACATTTTATCACACAGTACTAAGTAGCATACTTCGTTTTCTATTAGATAACTATAAAAATATATGAGAATCATCATTATGCTTCTTTGAAAATATTTACTTGAGGAACTTACTGGAAAAAATATGGTCCTGTTTCAATTGTACACCGTGGCGGTGATTGCAGTCCTAATTTTCGGAATAACAATTTGGCTTGATTTTGATACTCCAAAACACTACGGCCAGACTAAAAAATAAATTTGAACATTTATTATTAGATATGCAACTAAACCGGGGACAGCATAGTTTAAATAGACCTGTTCATCTTCTTGCATTGTCCCGACAAGGGGTAGCCCATCAACCACCCGTGCAATCATAGTCATTAACGCCATTTCGCTTTATTTTTTGATTTTTTATATTTTAATTTATAATTATCGTAATTTATGAATTTAATTATTGTAATTAATTTTATATTTGTGTAATTTTCGAATAAATTATTGCTCGTTTATTTAAAAACACGTCACATACTAAATTTTTACTTGTGTTCGAAATTCTTTTTAATTTAAAAATGGCAACACGTCATCTGTTTTTTATTTTATTTTTGACAGCAAGCAAAGCTCAAGAAATTTTTGGGAAATGTCAAAATTAGTTGGTGTGTTTGACGCCAGAGTCAAGTGGAGATATATTTTCTCTGAATAATATGAACGGTTTGCCTGGTTTTACATTAGTGCATTTATTTTTTAAAGAAAAAGAAGTGATGTGTGAGTTATTTATAATATGTACATTTGCTATACCAAAATATCGTTTTCTTTTCACAAAACAAATAAATGTAAACAAAAAATGTCTTAATAAGTAATAACTGTTTAGTTTTGAGGCAGGTATCGACATATTTACAGGAAAAAGGTGACACTTATCATCTTGAAAAAACAACTTGTAAATTCAATTTTAGAATCGTTATCGTTGTTGGGCGTTAGGGGGACAAACCAATTTGAGATAATTGAAATTGGAATATGAAGAGGTGTCTAAGATTATCTACAGTTTACCGCGATTTACCATGCTTACAAGGTTAAGTTGACACAACATTTTCAGCCAACAGACCATGCACAGTGACGAACTTTCACAGAATGAACCTTAGAGCAACAACAAGTGAATGATGATTTTTCGAGGAAAATCATCTCTTTGGATGAGGCGCATTTCAAACTTGGCGGCTATGTCGATAAATAGAATTGTCGCATTTAGGGAGCCAACAACTTCGTCTCACCTCATCAAATTGCTGAAATGGATTTCGAAGACATGTGGTTTCAAGAGGACGGCGCAACCTGCCAGCCAGCGAACGAAACAATGGAATTGTTGAAGACGAAATTTGAAGGGAAAGCTATCTCGCGGCACGCCGATGTGAATTACCCACGTTACAACTCGATGGGTGGAACTATTCCAGCTAATCTCATCAACCGTCCTGGATTGCATAAAACCGTTAAGAGCAATTCAGCCAAACGATTTGGGCGGAAACTAGCTCGGAAAATATCATGTTTTGGCCCCCGGAAATTGTACTCCGGCGATATCACCTCACTGCCTAGAAACCCTATTTGACGCAGAGGACGACCGCAGCAGCAATACCTTAAAGTTATGTGTTTAAAATTTATCGAGACGTTTTAAAGTTTAAAAGGGGAGTGTAGCAACAATCCTATTTTCGTTTTTTATTTTGGTATATAGAGCGAATAATAAATTTTATGAATCAGTCCAAGTTGCGCTCGGAAGAAAGAAAGGCAAAAATAAAATTAATTATTGTTCGAGGTATTTAGAAATATATCTATATTTTGTGTTCTAAAAATATTTGTTTGATTGAATTTGGTCTTTATAAATAACCGCTACAAACTGTGATTTTGCTGTGTTGCAGAGTCATTTTAGACAAACACGTTCGTGATGTTTCAACCTATACGGATGTTTGCGATCTCGATCAGGATGCGATCAACATAAATGTATGTAACACGGTGATTTGGGCTAAGAGGAAAGCAAAATTTTGATTTCTTAACTTTTCAAAATGCCTGTAAATTTAAATGACTAGAGAATGCAAAAATGGAACTACCATCATAGGAGAAAAGAACAAACTTTTCTAAAAACCACCGATGTGGAGTTCATAGAGAGAGCGCGGTGGATATAAAAGTATGTGGTCTTTGATTAGTTGTAGATGTTTATTGTTTTTAAGCATGTTGAGCGGTGGATTTATAAGTACTTTGTAGTAATTGTTGATTCGCTTTCGTTCACAACAAATTTTCTTTTCTTGGTTATCATTCGACACTTTACGTAGTCCTAAACAAAACCCGTTCTATGCGAATAACTTACATTTTTCATAATTGGAAAAGTTAATATACCAAAAAATGTTCCAACTCCGAAGATACACGTTCAAACCGAGCTATTTAGAGTAAAACGTGCGAGTTGGTAGCTTTATTTACCGGCTTTAGAATTTTTGCAGGTAAGTATCTGTTTCCCCGTTTTCCGTCGTAATAGTCGGTGAAAACATTGAATAATGTCGGAACGACTTTGACGAAATTAGTCTTTAGCCGGATGGTGCAAAAACCTTGTTGCAAGCTCAAATAAAGAAACTTTTGCAAGAGATTTAAGAGCCGCCTTCTTTAATCTAAAAATAATTCTTACCCAATTCTTAAGAGGCATGTACTAATGTACTTTACTATTATTAGAATTGCTCATTTATCGATCAAGAACAATATAAGTTCATAATAAACAAAAAATATAAAATACAATCAATGAAATTTCAATTCCACCTGTTTAAATATAAAAAAACATAAATATATTTTTTGATATTATGTAAACACAAAACTTATGAATTCATTTTTTTTTCTTCAAAAAGGTCGGTGTTTGTAGCCCAGAGCACTGCGACCATTGAGGCCTATTGTGCATCCCTAGAGATTCTTACGTGAAATATAGATCTATATCCTTGATAAACGCCGCTACCTGATGCATATCCAGTGGGTCGGCGTTAGGCCACTGGATTATGTATGCATTGAGGAACTTGAATCTTTTTAGGATGATTGCATCGCATGTGAAGAGTAGGTGTTCCGATGTCTCCTTACCGCAGTCACAGAACCTGCACTGGCCCGTAAGGGACCTTCCCATTTTATGTAGATGACGTTAGAAGGGCCGTGCCCTGTTAAAAACCAGGTAAGGGATCTTAGGGATTGGCGGTCCATCCTCGGTGCCTCTCCCAGACGTATAATATTATAACTGAATAATTTGGCTACTTTTTTAATGTGTAGGTGCAGTGGTGAGAGCCCCAGGATTCTCTCAAGGGCAGCTGTTGGACAAGTCCTCATTGCTCTAGTTTCACCCACTCAGATTAACCTTTGGATCTTGTCCAGTATTCTCCGTGCACCAGTAGCCCGTCTTTGGTCACCACACAAACGCCGCATAAGAGACCATAGGTCTTATAACGGCCCGGTAGAGCCAAACCAACATTTGTGAGCTCAGTCCCAACGTTTTGCCAATCATTCTTTGGTAGGTGATGTAGGCCTTATTCGCCTTGTTTGTGATATGATTTAAGTGGGGATTCCATGTCAATTTCTAATCAAGTACGACACCCAAATATTTAACCTCCGTTGACAGTTGGAGAGATACCCGCCCTCCTCTCCCCCAGGGCTATCGGCGGGAGGACAGTTTTCCTCCGGTTAGTAAAGAGAGTGCAGTTGACTTTGTTCGGATTTACCGTAAGGCCTACCTCCGTGTACCAATCATTTACTACCTCTACGGCTTGTTGCATTCTTTCCCCTACTGTATTTGGGAATCTGCCCCTAACCATCAAGACAAGGTCGTCCGCATAGGTAATGTTTGAGAAATCTAAATTTCTCAGTCTGGTAAGTAATTGATCCATCACGATCAGCCACAATAAGGGAGAGAGAACACCTCCAAAAGAGGCCGTAATCCTCCTGTTTTTTAGCATGTTTATAATCCACCTTACGGTGGAGGGATATATACCCCTCGTTAGTGATTGTTCCTAAATTACCTCGAAACTAGTATTATCAAAAGCTCCCTGGATATCAATGAAGGAGCATAGTAATAATTCTTTATTCCGGAGCGTATCTTCGATTTCCGAAGTCAGCTCGTGTAGAGATGTTTCTGTTGATTTCCCTGCTTGGTAGGCGTGCTGCGTAGAGTCCAGAGGGTATCTTTGAAGAGTGTTGGATCTGATACAAAGTCCCAGAATTTTCTCCATGGATTTCACTAAAAATGATGTGAGGGTAATATGTCTATAAGACCTAATCTTCTCTGGAGATCTTTTTCCTGCTTTTGGGATACAAATCACTCGGACCTCCCTCCAGCATTTTGGAACTTATTCCAAGCTGTAGCTGGCTCTGAAGAGTATAGTAAGCTAAGGCAGCAAAGTCTGCAGGCCTTGTTATAAAAAAGCGGGGTATACGCAGTCCCCTCCCAAATGATTTGTCCCGGCATAAAAAACTGCCTCGAGAACTTATGAGTCCCCTTTGGAACCAGATACGGATGTACGCTACTTGCGTTGGATTCTTCCTGATCTCTCAGTACTACACATTCTAGGAAGTGACCTCTCACTAGACATTCCAGAGTCTCCTCCCTGGTTGTGGTTGTCTCTCCACTTGGTTTCTTACTGATCCCAAGGGATTCCTGTGCTCCAAGGAGAGTGCCTTCTGGAGTCGACACGCCATAGGTAATTTGTCTTAATCTAAAAATGATTCTTACCCAATTCTTAAGAGGCATGTACTAATGTACTTTACTATTATTAGAATTGCTCATTTATCGATCAAGAACAATATAAGTTCATAATAAACAAAAAATATAAAATATGTACAATCATTCCACCTGTTTAAATATAAAACAAACATAAATATATTTTTTCATTATATGTAAACAGAAAACTTATGAATTCATTGAGCAATGTACTAACAAAAACTTAAAAATATCAACGTCTACACAAAAATATTATGTGCACACAGCACACCTACCGACAAGCACTGAATACTAATCAATGAAAGTTCCAAGTTGGCATTCGGTTTAATAAAAAGTCTTTCTATCTTTAACAAAAAAAAAAAAAAATAAATTTTAATCTTAAAAAAAATTAATTTCTGTTATTTAAATTATAAATATTAGTTTTTCCATAATCTAATCTTGTTTATGTTATATTTATTGTGTTGTAAATTTACAAATAATTCGTAAAATCGCGATATTTAGGCTTTGTATCCGAAAGAAAAAATTATCATGATAATTTTTTAGTTCTTGTAAAATAAAATCTATTCTTGTGAGTAAAAATAAGTTTTCTTTGGGAAAATCATATGTACATTTATATACACTACATGTGTATAAAAGTAATCATAATAATAAAAAAAAAATTGGCAGAAATTTTACCAAATAAAAAAAAACGAAATTCATCACATTTTTCCATAGTAAACGTACATATAAATTTTACAAGCCGATTTCTATCTTTTTGTAAATTAAAATCGTAGCCCGAAATGATTTTCTCACAGGTGAAGGTATTTTAAAATTCGTAACATTTTTAAAAAAAAAGTAAAATTTTAGAAGAGAAAGTCATTGTTGAAAAGAAAACTTAAAATAAAAAAAATAAAG
This sequence comes from Tipula vernalis, assembly GCA_958295665.1. Taxonomy (NCBI): domain Eukaryota; kingdom Metazoa; phylum Arthropoda; class Insecta; order Diptera; family Tipulidae; genus Tipula; species Tipula vernalis. The sequence continues at coordinate 124,424,754 of OY282559.1, forward strand.
AATGACATGATAATATTTCAATAATAAATTAATGTATGTAGTGTACTTTAAATTTTCTGCTTGAGTAATTTTTTTGTTCGGTTTTGTATTTACATTTACATTACACACTACTCATTAACATTTAAAATACTAAATTTGTATATAATTTACTTACTAGATACTTAAGATGTAAATTCTAAAAATAATTCAAACTTTTTTTTTTGTTTAGTTCTAACAATTTTCTAATAAGTATATACAAAAAAAAATAAATAAAAATATACATACGTGAATAATACACAAGTAGTTGTATAACAATCAAATATAAAACAAAAAGTGAAAACATGTCATGGCTTAAAGGGAATCCCCACCATATGGGTGTCCCACCTGGAGTCACTACTTCTGCAATAAGTAACCCACAATTAGCATATAATCCTAGTGAGCAAAAGGTAACCAAAACTATTATAAAATCAAAGGATCAAATCAATGTTGTAGTGTTTACTGACATAAAATTTAATGTAGAAATTTTGAATGTGAAATTGGCCTGTTTTAACCAAGGTCAATTAGCATATACATATTAGCAAACAATAATTTACTATGTTCTTTCTTTCTGGCAATTATTATTTCCATGTAGATTTGTAGTCGCTTTTTTTTAAGAAATTTTTCTTTTACTTTTTTACCGCTACCTTAGCTTTCATTAATTTTCTTTCTATTTTTGTTAAAATATGTGTAAAGGTAATTAGAACCAGCTTTTCTAAGAAACTCCCTTTATACGATGTTTTTAAAGGCCGCCTAACCGTGGGAATCTTAGCAATCTTACTGGAAAATAATTAAATTCTTAGTGTTACATAATTACGTTACATAATATTTTACAGAGATTAAAATATTATGTCACACTTAGTTAAACTAGACTATATTTATTAACAGACGAGACAGCTGGTTATGTTTGCTGTTCACAAAATCACAGTATATGAACGTTCAAATCAACTAAAATGTTAACAAACAATCTCCCATTCGCATCTCGCATTTAACTCGCAATGCGTTGGACTGCGCCCCATCAAATATGTTTGAGGCTCTATCAAATACATTATTCTTGAAATATCACCTAACGCCCAAAGTTGCTGACATTTTTTTCCAGAACTTAAAACGCAAATTGTGGGTGGTCTATCCTCGACAAATTTCTGAGTTGGCATTCCGATGAATCCGAATTACACGGTTGATTTAATCACCTGTTGAATTCTTAGTAACATCTCAGGTATTACAACATTAGTTACCGTTTAAACTTTATGGCGCTACAACAGAGCTATCTGGTAGGTTTTAAACGAATTCTTGTAAAATTTTCAATGAACATCTTGTTTTCAAAACAGGATTGTCAACATTGTAATTTTCGACAATGTTGAAAGAATTCGTCCCCCTTTGCAAAACAGAAAAAAAAAAAAAATAGCTGGCTGGTTCGCCATAACCTGTAAAGTAGTCATCGCAGCCAATCAGAAGGTTCACTTGGCGTACAAGATCGAAACCCAACCCCTCCCTGCTAACAAAACCCAATTTGTATCATCTCACAATTATGCCAAAGGTGGCATTCGCAAAGCTAAAATCTAAAGCGATCAGAAACTAAAGGACTTCTTGAAGCAGTTTAAATATTTGATTGAAACGACTTATTTTACTAGAAAGTCAACTGTGGTAAATTTAAATTGGGGGCTATCTCTGAATACGATACGAATACGATAAAGTATAAGATTCATATTTGATTTAAATTAGAAACTGGTGAATCTGTCCCATTTACACAATTCCTATTAGAATTTCTTATGAAATAAAGGAAGAGCACACGGCAAAATGGAAAATATTAAGTGATCTAAAATTAATTTTGTTCTAAGCTACAGTGCCACGATAGTAACATAAAAATTAACATGAAACAGTGATAATGAATTTTTGAAGCGCAATATTTCACATTTTCGGTGTGATTATTTGCATCTACAAGTATGTAGCTAAAGTGTAAAGGCGTTTCTGAGAGAATTGAAGTGGTGAACTGAGAGTTCGACTAGCACTTCTTTACTCCAGTTACAACATTGAGCTTGTGAATTGCATGAACAGGTAATTTACTCATCTAGTTAATTCATATGGGTTATGTTATTTTGTGATTATTAAATTTGTGAACTTGACCCGGAACCACGTCAGTAATAGCGGTTCCTGCAACAAAAGTCACAAACAGCACCCCTTTATAATCGATTCGGTCACATTCTGCACGAAGATATAGCTCTTCGGAATAGAGAACAACGTGGGATCTTCCGGTTGTCTAGGACAATCTGATGAGCATAGCTCGTCTGACTAAAGAGTAAACTTTTTAAAGAGGGGCTACTTATGAATATGATCCGAATTCGAAGATAAAGGATTCGTATTTGATTTAATTAAAAAATGAACGAATCAACTCTTATTCAATTCAAATAAGAATCGTGTACTTCAAAGAATCGAATAATCGTATTCATAAATAGCCTAGCAGTAACGCAGTTGCTGCAAGCTCTCGTGGTCTTTGTTTCAAATACATTGCATGATAGTTTTAGTTTGTAATAATATTTCTGAGTTCGTTGGCAGTTATCATTTGGTTATACAAATTATTTTTAGTGTTTAGTAGGTCCGAGCTTTCAAGAACTACTTTAGACAATCTTTGCAAATAGCACCTCCAATAAAATTGGGACATTTTCTTTGCTCTATGTTCCCATAATTTCCTATTTTATTTTCTAACTAGTCGCAAAAAAAATGTCGTTTTTTGTAAATATCGAGTTTCTCAAACATTTTTCCACATCATAAATCAAAATATATAATTCCATTTAAATCAAAATTAATTAAATGAGAATATATAACCATTAACATTTATTTAAGAAAAAAATTGTATTTCACGAATTTATGATCCGTAAAATCTTCAATGTAAGTTGAATCAAGTGATGTTTCAATTTTGTAGCGCTTCGTTTGGGGTAACGCCGCTAAACGATAAAACTTCATAGTTTCAAGATGCGTATTCGGCAATGTAAGGCAGTATCTACGTTAACTACGCGAACTATGTGAATTATCAATGCAAAAGGGTTACGGTCGTTTTTGATTTCCTCATTTTTTTCAAGGAACTATGTCCAGTTGTTCGACAAAATCGGATGGAAAGAATGTGATTTAAGTAAAAAAAAGTCGTTCTGAATTTGAATCCTGTTTTATTTTCCACAATCTCCTTTCCTTAGTAACAAAATTACGGTGGGTCCGAACGCTTGTAGTTTATAGTTCAATTTTATATTATTTTACAACTTCCATTGTCTTATCTTAAAGAATAATAGTAAATCATTCAACTTCTGAAACAGTGAGAGGTCGAACACACCATAGTAAACTAATTGTAGGTCAATAGACATCAAGTTAATTTTTAGTTATATAATAATTCTAATAGGTTTTAGTAATTGATAATGTTGAATAAATTATGAAATCGAGTTTTATAAATGTTGAGTGAAGTCAATTATAACACGCTTGTCACTCCATGCATATCTTACTCGTAAAAAATCAAAATATTGTATAAATGTAATAATAAAAAATTCTTAGATTGAGATTAGAATTAATCAAGTTTCATTATCACTACCTATTTATATAATTCACACACTTAGATGTTTTCTGTGTTGTACACGTAGTTTGAATTTAGAAAGTTGTTGTAAACTTTGTATAATTTTAAATTTGCATGCCATAATGTTATCATGTGTTACTAATATGTCGTGTATAAAGATCGATTAAAATTTGCGGTAGACTAATCAAGGTTTTTTAAATTATTTTAGGTGCACCAAAATTGGAATTCAGTAGTTTATCCTGCGCAGCAAGAGCAACCAACTGCTACTCCTAATAAAAGTGACTGGTATTCACAACAAACAAGACCTGCAGTCAATTATTCAGCAGCAGCTCAATATAATACTGCGGTGCCGCGGCATCAACAGACACAAAATCAATATTACCATCCTACACCCGATACTATTAATAATAATAATTTGAATATAAATAATCATTCGAATGTGATAGCAAGTAGTAAGAATAAAAATCATAATCCCGCAATGACGTCACAATATTTCGATAATACGAAAAATTCAGGTGATGGCTGGGGAGACGAGTGGGGTGATTTTAACGATGATGGTAATGTTATACAGTCAAATCAAATGACGTCTTTACAGCATCAACACATAAATTCACAACCAACACCCCCACTATCCGCACAGCAGCCTCAACCTCATTCGTTACCGCCGCCACAGCAGCAACCAGCTTATCAAACTAACGTTGGATATATGCCGCCAAATCAATTTCCTCCACAAAGTAATGTAACTACTATGTACAATTATAATCAAAATGTTCCGCAAATGACGGCACAGCAACCTTTAATACCGCCTGCAATACATAATCAAATGCAACCGCCGCAGCAACAACCGCTGCAACAATTTAATCCATATTCAAAAAGCTTTCAACAATCAGCACCGGACAATTGGAATTGGAATACGACACCCGTGCAAACAAATGATCTCAATAAATTAGAAAAAATTACGGAACAGGCTCAACATTTATTTACGAAAATTAGCCCAGATGCGGTTCGCAAAAATGTTCGAAATATTCCCAATGAGTCAAATAGCTTGGTGACCGACAATTTAGTAAAACATAATAATGAACATACACCTATTCAACAACAATCCAGGTTACCTGATGAACATAAAAATACTCAAAATATAACAATGCCTCAACTGACTCGAGTAATGCGAAATGAGCATTATTTAACACCGCAGTGGTCGATTGAAAGTCAAGCGTCCCAAACATCAAGTGACCGATCGATTGAAAGTGATAATTTGGACACGAGAAGTTCAGCAACTAATACTAGTGATGAGCCGGCAGTTTCAACTGGCGGTTATGTACCAGAGACGGTTGAGAATAATCAGATTTTGAATTCTAATAATTTAAATAAAGGTGATAATGAGCTGGATAGTCTTGATCAGGCACTTATGGATATGAATATCGTGAAGAAAGAGGTGACACATAATATGAATTTCTATCAGAATGAGGTAGTTCAGAAACCGATCAATCAACATGGTCATGAGAATAATCAATACAATTCTTTACCACAGCAGGCGGCTCCAGTTGCTAATTTAGAATCAAATTTTCCGAATATGGAGTCTTTACAGTCGGTAGTAAGAACTGTAACACCACAATCTGTTCCATCGCCCATGTTAAACTCAACTACTCAATATCAGTATCCATCCCAAAGCACAACACCTAATTCTATACCTCAGAGCATTTCTCCCAATTTATCGCAACCGGGTCCAATAAATATGCTACCACCCAAAATTAATACCCCACCCTTAAATTATTCTGGACCCCCTCCACCACATCAACAACAGCATTTACCAATGTCGATTCCACCGAGTTTTGCGCCTCCACAACCGACAGTAGGTGCAGTTGGCGGAAATCCATTCAAACGAACTGGATCCGCTACACATCGCAACTTACAGTTCCAGCAACCAAATACTAAACCACCAACTGTAATGCCAACCAACTTTTATACCGAACCACCATCAAATCAAGAAAATCCTGTACCTGAAAATTCCGAAATTCCTGAGACACGGAATTTAGAGGTTGAAAATTTAGAGATTGCACCAAGCAATGAACGTAATCAATATCTTCAGACAGGCCACTTATCGGAAGAGGGTCATACCGGTGATGGATCAGAATTTGCACCACCACCGCCTGAAAATAACGATAATTTACCACCACCGGGCTTATCACGTCTCGTATTGGGACAGCCCGAGTCTGAAAATCATCAAGTAAATCATATCGAACCACCACCCGGACTAGATCGTATGATTCTCGGTAATGAAATAAATAGTTCGAGCGAAGTGAATCTAGCCCGCCAGGCTGATGGACAAGCAGCTAATACATTGATTCAACCGGTTCGTCCCATATCAAATCGTAATTTATATCAAGTGGCCGGTGATAGCGGCGTGCAAATTCAGCAACGAGTTGTTCCCGGGGTTGAGCATGATACTCGTCGCCCAATGCCTCCGATCGTGAATCAAATAGAACATGATGTTCCGATAAATGAACAGCAACGTGAACTAATAATGGACGGTGAAAATGTGGATGATCAACCTGCGCCGCAGCAGCAGCAACAACATCCACCTCCGGAAATAACGACACGTGAAGAACCAATCGAAGGTGCAAACACATTGGATGAAATTCCTCAGGGGAATCTCAACCAAGCGGAAACAGAATCGAATATTACATTTGATGGTGGCCGAAAAGATCTATCCAATCCATCAACGGCAAATGATGATAGCGATAAAGATCGTCATATTTATTATGGTAATAAATCGAAACGAAATGATGATCCGGCGCGCAAACGAATTAATAAACCAAAAGATCGGTACGAGACCGAAGATACGGATTATTACAGTGGTGATCGAGATCGTCGGCGATTTACTCGTGAAGGAAGTGCACGCGACGGGCGTGGTGAACGTACGCATGATCGTGATCGTTACAAGGACAGTAAAGAGCGTGATGTTCGAGATAAAGATCGGCAACCTGAGCGACGTGAAGGTAGTGGTCGAGATCGGGATGATAATCGTGATCGGTATGATCGTGATCGTTATCGCGATCGATATGATCGTTCGGCTCGGTACGAAACAGATGGTTCGAAATATGAAAATGAAAGTTCCAGTCGGTATGATAGGGATAATAGACGGAAGTACGATCGTGATGATTATGAACACAAAGAACGACGGTACAGGCGACATGAAAGGGACGACCGAAAACGTGAAGATCGATATCGAGATGATCGAGAAGGACGACGAGAACCTCGTGGCGGTGAACGTCGTGGATACGAATACGATGATGTGTACAATCGTAGCGGTAGCCGGAATACAAGTGAACGAGATCTCGAGAAACTTGGTCGATATCCAAATTACTATGCTGGTGCTACAGCAGCAGCCGGTTATGGTTACAATCCGTACCAATACTACCAACAACAGCAACAATATTACGAGAATATGCGACGCACTAACCCACAAGCATACGCCGAATGGTATCGCAAGTACTATGCGCAAATGCAGACGCAAGTGCCATCAGAGCTGGTTAATCGGGATGGGCGTGAATCGGTGCATTCAGGCAGAAGTTCAGCCAACGGAAAAGAAAGGTAACCGAATTTTATTTCAATTTATTTACATGGTGTTTGATGTTCTATATATTCGTGTGTTTGTATTATTATGTGAGTAAGTGAGGGATTAATGCGTTTTATTTTTAATACGTGTGAGTCCTTTTCTATCTGAAATTTTTTATTTTTTTTTCAAATTCGTAAATTCACCACATAAATTTATACAAACAATATCGCTTAGTTTTAGGCACACAATTCAGTTAGATGGGTTTTATTTTGAAAGAAGAGAAAATTGATTTACAAGCAAATTCATACATCATTTAAATCTATTTTCACACGTTTTATTTTGTTTTTATTTTTAATGCTTTTTAAAATAGGAATTTTCCGAGACAAAATTGGAGAAATTGTGTGATTTTTTTTAAGTACTGAAATATTTTTTTATAACTGCAAAGAAAATAAATTTTGCATTCATCATCCTTGCTACCAAGCAGACAAAAAACAGAAAAATTAATAAATTCTAATAATTACCTAAGTTCTAAGCCAGATGTGTCGTATTTAGTCCCATGTTTAATACTTAAAGTTTATTCCTTCGGTCAGTTTACACTTTTATGACAAGAAAACCAGTTATAAAAATGTTTGTTGCTATCAAATTTGTTCAAGTGGGAGGGATTCGCTTAAGGTCTAGTTAAAAATCCGAACCAAAACAAAAATAATTTTTTAAAAATTTTAACAACATGCCTTCAATACCCTACCACTCCCTCCCATCATCAAAACAGGTACAATCTTCAACAACAGCAATTTTATCATCCAGCTGGATCACAAACACAATTACAAAATTCATCATATTTAGAACAAAGTTTTTTGAGTGGAATTGGCCAGCACCCATCCGGAACCTATATACAACAATCATCGGCAAGATCATATTATACACATAGTGACTTTTCTGAATCAAGGTGCATAAAGAACAAGTTGAATTAAAATTTATATTTAAAATTTATTATTTATTACACTATTATTTATAACAAATTGGCTTTTTCGAGAATATCAGCTGCTAATTTTATATCTCTCACTTTCTCCAAAAGGCCAAAGTATTTTATTTATTATATTATTTGTGGTATATGGGAATTTGTATAAGATGGTTTTTGGTGAAATCGGTCACATAATTTTTACGTGACCGATGGTAGATTAGATCATATAACGATGTTTTTTTTTTTAAATTGGTTATTCATCAGTCATAATTACGCTTAGCTAAAAATTGTAAGCATGCCACCATAACCTAAAATGTATAAAGTTTGTTTTGTTTTTTGGTTTTATTTTGCATAGCTTGAGATTAAAATACAGCTTTTGAAATATTTTGAATACTAATTCTCTTCTTTTATAACACAAAACTGTTTACAAAAATTTAGGGCTGATAATGTCGATGCCAATGGACATTTAAAAAGTCAGCAGAATACTGATGCGGCTCGTCTTACACCATGTAAATTTATAAACGATCATAGCCTAGTATCAATTGCAAATGGCGTCATGGTTTGTTTAAAACCTAATCGCTTTTCACAAGATTTGTCGAATGTAATCAAAATTCTTAATGTCAATATTAATGATGGTACGAGGCGATTATTTAATTCATTTCCGGGACCATTGGTGCGTGGTGTAACGCATAAGAAGACCGTAATTGAATTTTGTGAGGAGCAGATACGGAATGATCCATATTCAAATTTGGTGAAATCACGAGGAAATTCGGTGTCAAGTTTACATTCACCAGCACAGTTTAATAAACCATCGTATGTCTTGATGTGGAAGCTACTGATATTGTTGTTGCGGCAGAATGGGGTAAAGAGTCCTGATATATTTTATGTTTGAACCATTTTAAATAATGATTATTCCTTATTTCCAGATGGTTGTCGGCACAGACATTTCTGAATTACTATTAAAAAATCAAACGGAATTTCCATACGAAACATCTTCAGCAACAGGCCGATCACAACGTGACGTCTCACATCAAAGTGGCCGAAACTCGGTGCAATCAAATTTCTCTCGTGAGCATCAGACACCACCGTCCAATGAAGAAAACAACTTGGAAGATTTGAACGAGATAAATAAGTCGAACGAGAATATTTTAGAAACAATGGTGACAAAATCACTAACAGAAGATGAGGTGACGGAAAAATTTCGCAACTATTTATTGTATGGCAATGTGAATGAGGCACTCGATTGGGCTACCGATAATAATCTATGGGGACATGCATTGTTTTTGGCTTCTAAGGTGGATCGAAGGTCGCATGCTAATGTGCTTATGAAATTTGCTAATAAAATTCCAATTAATGATCCACTGCAAACATTGTACCAATTGATGAGCGGTCGAGTTCCATCGGCGGTTACGGTAAGTGTCGCTATATAAATGTAAAAAAAAATCATATTTAAATGTCGCTATATTATTTCAGAGTGTGCAAGATGAAAAATGGGGCGATTGGCGATCGCATTTAGCTATGATTTTGGCGAACACATCACAAAAACCAGATTTAGATCGTAAAGCCATTACAACACTAGGCGACTCGCTTTATAATCGCGGCGATTTATTTGGTGCTCAATTTTGTTATTTGATGGCCCAAGTCGGATTCGGCAAGTATACGAACGTTAATCAAGAATCAGCGCTTATGTTTAATTCGACTGCGACAATTCGATTAATATTGCTTGGCTCATCTCATCATAAAAGTTTTAAGGAATTTGCGACAAACGAGGCGATCATCATGACTGAAATTTATGAGTATGCATGCACTTTGAACGACGATAAATTCTCGATTGTTGAATTCCAACCGTATAAATATTTACTTGCAACGCGTATGCTTGATTATGGATTCCAGTTGAAAACTTTAATGTATATGGAACAAATTTCGGCGCACATACAAAAGGATGTAGGCAAATATTCTGGTGATTTTATCGAAAAAATATTCTTGTTGGCCGATCGGTTAAAGTATTTCGATCCGGCGCTTGAAAAAACTATGGAAGATAATACGACCGAAGATGCCAATGGAAATATGATAGAAGATCAAAAATGGCTACAAACACTACGCAATTTGGCAGCTAGTAATATTCCAGTCATTAATAGCGTGCCAATGGTGCCACAAGATCAAAATCAAATTCAAACTAGTAGCCAACCGCAATATGCAACGGGTGGCTATGTGCCTCCAACACAGCCGAACATTGATAATCAATACAGCGACATTAATCAACAGTTTAATGAGATAAATAAGCAGTTTTCTGATTTGACACAGCAATACCAACAACCAACCATGCAACAACATATTGATGAAACGCAGATAAACAGTCAGGAACATCAATCATCGCAATCGATTCCAACATACAATCCAAATGACATGCACCATCAGTACGGAGTGACATCGCCGCCTTATACAGGTTATGATCAGCAGCAAAATGTAGCGCAACAAGATTCGTTTACGCAACAATCCCAGCAAGACGCGCAACAATGGAACTATGATCCACAGTATGGCATGCAACAAACAGGTGGAGAAAATATTGCACAGCAGGCGGCAAGTTACGATTGGAATGAGGTAAATGATGTTTGATTATTTGTCTGGTTTTAAGTGGGGTTTCTAACATAATTTTGCATTGATTTTTACTTTAAATTTCATAATTTTTGTGGGGTTTTTAAATTGGGAACATACCATAATAATTAAGTCGATTCTGATGTTGCATCTAACTCGTGACATGACATACAATTAACTATATTTTGTAATCGTTCAGAATCGATTTGATAAATTCATTATTGTTTTTATTTCATCTAAAAATATTCATTTTTTTCTAAATAAATACTAAATCACGGATGCAGCAAAAAGAACCGTCTATGCAAATTCGCCATCGTAATATAGCTACTGCTTTAAAATCATCGCTGAATAATGATAAAAAAATCATTTCTAATGATGGTCTAGTTAAAGATTCTCATGAACCACCACCATCATCCGCATCATTTTCACCAATAAAATATTCATATGATTTTAAACCAAAGCTAGACGAGAATGTAAGTAAACCTATTAGTAGTTTATGTAGTAATATTATTTGTAATGAAAAGGATGTTGATAAAATGATTGTATCGAAACGTGTTACGATAAAGGCGGATGATTGCATTTCGGGTAGCTTAGTACGTTATGATAGGTCGCGTCGTATGAATTCGAATCAAGAATGTCGTTTACCGATGATCGCGCGTGAAATGAAAATTAAAAATGTTGTGTACAATGGTACGTTCCCGATTGATGATCCGATTAGTAGTCGATTTGATGAAGAATATGCGGCTGAAGACGACGATGATGAATACGAAGATTTTGATGAGGAGGATGACGGGGAGGAAGAAGATGAGGATGAGGAAGCTGAAGATGATGATATCGTTGATAACAAGTATAGTAACGATTTAGAAAAAAATCATCCAAGCTACACTATCAAAGAATTGATTGAGAATAAAAATATTCAATTTAATTACAACAAAATGAAAAAGGATTTTGAACAGAGTTTTTTGAAATTTGATCAATTTATGGACCGTAAAAATCGCGCAAGTGAAGCAAAAACATTCGATATCGATCAACCAATGTAGACAATTTTTATTAGTTTAGTATGTTTAGGTAGTCAAAAATGCTGAGGCCTTAGTTAGACCAATACGCGCGCGCGGTTTGTAAATATTTGTTGCCTAATTCTATAAGTTTGAAATAAATGTAATTTGCATGACAGTATTTAAAATTAAATAAATTATTATAAATTATATATTATATGAAATAAAGAATTATGTAAATCTCAACTGTGAAAAGAGAAATAAAATTTGATTGAAAATCAATATTTGGTTGTTTTGGGTTTTTATTTTATTTCTAATTACATAATAAATTCGTGGTGGGGTGGCTTATTACATAAAAAAAAACTATAAATATTAGAGCATGCTTCATTTCTTAATATCTTAAACTTTTATTTTACTTATTTGTTTTTTAATCGGTTCTATTTTTTTTAATTTGTTTATTTATTTTTTGTTTTTTTATAGATGCCTAAACCAACAATATCAATACCAAATTCCATGTCTAATAAACCTGGTTTTTATGATGAGTCACCCACCACGGCATCAACTGAACCGTCATTTGGTCAAAATAATAGTAGTAATAATAAAAATGATGATAGTGGAAAATCAAATAATAAAAAGACTGGAAAAGATAAGAATGAGAATCAAAGGTAAGTGTTTCGAGATTTTTATAAAAAATTTAACTTTATATTCACAAACAAAAAAAAAAATAATAATAATTTATAATATGCTCGGATTAAACCTAAAGTCAGATATAAGACCAAAAGCTAACTAGTCTCATAAAATGTCAATCGGACTACATAATATATGGCGAAACACATAGCATATCTTTCTATTGAGCCCATTAACGTTCGATTTACCGATTTAAGCTAATCAAAATAGGTACATATTTTATGCCTAAGTAAGTGACTCCAAAACCAACCTCAATATTTAACAATTTTCACCGACCACCACACTTTTAGAAGAACTTCGTTCTTTAGCTAAGAATGTAAAACGAGCTCTGTTACCAACTCTGTGGTTTTTTCGAATACACATTTTAAGTTTATTGTCGCTGAAAACAATTATGTACATAGCTTAACTAATTTGTTCATCTTGAACTTATTTAATCGGTCAAATTCATTTGGTTTGAAGACTCTAAATATATGTCTTTCTATAGACGAATTCGACGAATAGTTTAGTTTATTCATTAATAATTTTATATCATTTTTGGGTGTAGAAGCTTTTAAGATGCAACAACTTCAACGTATTCCGTCTTTTATTAGTGTCTTAAGAATATGGATTAATTTCGCTATATTAACTTGAGTCAGTTATTTAATCTTATTTGGTTCAGGCATGCTATTCATCAATTTATCATTATTTCCTTAGTTAAAGTTCATTTTACTTCAGCATTCTTTGTATTTTTTCAGTAATGCAAATACCGGTTGGTTTGGAGGCTTATGGAAAAAAGTCACGTTAAAACCAAAAAATCAAATGATTCTGCCAGACGATAAAAACCCGGCCATTGTATGGGACCCGGAGAAAAAGAAATGGGTAAATACAGATGGTGTTGAGGAGCAGCAAGAGGTATTTAGACCGCCTCCAAAATTATCTGATATGAATCCACCATTAATGGCACAACAACATCAACCCCAGCATCATCCGCAAATGCCACCACAAGCGAGTTCACCCCCAATGCCGCTGACCGGCAACATGGGCATGCCTACATACAATCAAGATAACATGAGTAATAATAATCTAACTCCTAATAATAATCCCGTTACAAATAGTTCCAATTCTAATAACGTACCAGCTAATTTAATTGATAGTGGAAAAGTACCTAATTTACAATCGAATATGTTTAAAATGCAACGAAATCGAAGTAAGAATTATTCGCTTTAACTCGTAGTTAATTTTGACTTGAATATTAACGAAACTGACATGTATTTTAAAAATTACAGCCTTAAAGAATTCCTACGTAGACGTGTTTAATCCATCTGGGGCACCATCAAAACCGATAGAAAATGTATTACCACCTCCGGGATCAACACAATTGCCGCCAGTGCCACAAGGTGGATTCTTTATACCGGGAGCACCTGCCCAGCAGCAATCAGCGTCGGATCAACAACAAAGTGATGTAAGTGAATAGTTTAAAAATATTTAGATTTTGTTTTTTGGACTTTTTTTATCATTGCAATTTCATATCAATCACACAGAAGGTTGTATCATCTCGAAAAACAAAGAATCTCATTTAGCGCGAGTTTTTTTTAATTTTTAATTTTAAATACATAGTACAATATACAAATCGAATGCATTTAAATTGTATACACAAATTATTGATTAGTAAGTAGATCTTAATTTTATTTTATGTGAATGTTTCGTATTTTATAGCAGCGTGTGATTAACATAACAATATTTTTGTGTATTATATATGCTAATCGTAATTTATTAATATAATCAAGCTAGTTTTGCTGAGCTTAAAAGTAAAACTATAACTAGTGCCGGAATCATTTAAGATAAAATGCAACCTAAAATGTGTCCTCTTGTTCAAATTAATATTTAGCTTTGAAAAAATAGACATCATTTATTTGTTATTATTATAAAAATTAATTTATTCAAAGAATTCCGGAGTAAAATTTCCCCTGACGACCATGATTCTTTTGGGCTGCCAAATAATTCGAAATTTACGAAATTTTTTCGTATCATTGATTTCACTGGAAACAGCCTTAAGAATTTAGTAGATGCGTCGATTATTGTCAAGGTGGTTAAGGGCCTCAAATGATCCAGTTCCTTGTGGGACGTCGTTCATCCATCCAGTAGGCGCCGATCTCCTGTAAGGTGCTACTTTCATCGGTGCCGACTCCAAGACCTATTTGGTGATACGATTTTGAGAACAAAGAATGTATTCAATCTGTCTTGGATACATTCTTTGTCCACTTTATCGAGGTCGTTTGTAAGCGCTTTGTAAATGTTTAGTTTTATTTGGCGCGACATATGAGGAGGATTGAAGATTTTGAATGATTGGTGTCCCTACTACGATCCTCGATGAAATATCCATAAAAACGGAATTTTGCTCAGTGATCCTAGATATTTGAACTTTCACCTTTTCATACCGTGCACCTCCGGTGGTCTTCACTTCGTTGATCTGAAGGTCAACTTGTTGGGCTATTAATTCCGACAGGAGAAACGACCTCTTTTAGGGAACAAATATCATCAGCATACACTTGTAGCTGGGTTGATTTATAATACAGGCGGCTGCGCTGTACTATAATGAGCTAGATCGACTTTGATTTCGATTCTGCCTTTTATACCAATTTCAAGATTTCTTTTCAGTATGCGATAGGTGAAATGGAATTTTATTGTAATAGAAGGCAATTTTCCGCAATTATAAATTTCCGAAATTTTAGATAGCTCGAATTTTAGAATCGTGAAGTCCCTTAAATTTCTTTTCTTATAGCCGATTTACATTCAATCTTTTCGCTCTATTCCAAAAGAATGGAAATTCGGAGAAAAGTGCAAATAGATTTTATCCTTATATAAAAATTGGACGGCGTACTCAAAATTTCATTTTTTTCCTTTATCAGATTTTTCCAGTCTTTTTCAGAAAAAAAAAAAAAGTTGTGTGTTGCAGTAAATAATAATGAACAATACTTTTTGAGCATTCCGTTTAATTTTAATACAAGGAAATCTTACAAAAATGCATTTTTTATCGCACATCCCTTAAATTTCTTTTCTTATAGCCGATTTACATTCAATCTTTTCGCTCTATTCCAAAAGAATGGAAATTCGGAGAAAAGTGCAAATAGATTTTATCCTTATATAAAAATTGGACGGCGTACTCAAAATTTCATTTTTTTCCTTTATCAGATTTTTCCAGTCTTTTTCAGAAAAAAAAAAAGTTGTGTGTTGCAGTAAATAATAATGAACAATACTTTTTGAGCATTCCGTTTAATTTTAATACAAGGAAATCTTACAAAAATGCATTTTTTATCGTACATCCATTGTGTTTTCCAAAAAACCAAAAGATTAAAAAATGTAAATCAGCTATTAAGCATAATTTTTTTCTATTTAACGAATTATCATAATACCAAAATTACCTAATGAAATGTATTATCTGTGAATTATAATTCAAATGCCTGTTCATTTTTGGATACCTAATGGCATTGGAGTCATGAACATACCGTTTTTTTAATGAACTATTTGTGCGTTGGGCGACATCCATCCGGGAGACCGAATTAACTCCGCGTGAATTAATTCCTCCGAAAATTTTTGTTTGGTGAAATTAATTCATTTCCAATATGAAATAAATCCGCACCATATAATTTTTTTTAAATGAATTAATTTTGCGCGGATTTACGAGTAATTCAGTTTTTAACACTAGATATACCAGAACTAGAACCATATAACTAATCTCTTTAAATTGTATACAGTATAGTTGCATTTTTATTGAAGTATAGTAAAGAATATATTCTATGATAACCTAAATGTCAAGTCCTACTTTTGTTTCAAAGTAAAAGAATCCTTAGTAAAAAGTAAACTATTAAAGAAAAATAGTAAAACCAGTCAAAATGACTGGTACGGTATTTTAATGTTAAAAAATAAATATCGCGAATTTAACTTTTATTGAGAAAGAATTAAATTGGAGCGGAATAAATTTAAATTCCGCCACAAAAATTAGTAGGTTGAAATACATGGCTCGGAATTAATTCATAATAATGAGTCTGAATTATTTTCCATAGCAAAGAAGGTAATTTATATTAGCTTAAATATGGGCGACAAAAATGAGACGACTTATTGAGTCATTAATTAGTCTGAATCAGTTTCCATAGCAAAGGAGGTAATTTTTATTAGCTTAAATATGGGCGAAGTTGATGTTTAGTAAAAATGCTAAACATGACAATCCATTCGATAGCCAATTTTTAGAAAATGTTCCTTCAGTTTTGTTACTAATAAATAATTAATCTTAACAAATCAAGAACTTTACAAATCCACTCAATACCTACTAAAATAAACATTAATAATCAATTACAAAAATTAATAATTTATTTCATTAATAAGTAAAAAAAAAAAATTTATACAATTATTTACAACAATTAATAATTTTACTTAAATTCTAATTTCAGGGAACACCTCAATTTTATAATCCTAATCAATATAGTGGATATCAACAGTAATAATGTCTTTAGAATATTATATGTATGTAAAAGAAACATTGTATTTTTTATTATTTCTACACATTAAAAATAATATATTATTAATTATAAATAATCATTTGTGATCAATTTTACATTAAAACTGAAAGAAAACGTAACTAAAAGAAAATAATATTATAAATATGTTATAATATATAAAAAACATAAAAATAAAATATTTAAAAAAGTTGTATAATTATTATATTATTAAAGTATTACAGATTTATATAAATATATATTATATTAATTAATTAATTATTAATAATAATTTTTTTTTTCATGGGTAATTTACATGTTTATTTTAAATTATATTTGTTTCTTCTGGTCGTCTCAATCATTCTATGTAACAAAAAAAAAAAAAAAAAACTAAGAAATTTTGATTATAAAGACATTTTTTCATTATATTATTAATTATCATAATTTAATTTTTTGTCATGTATCTGTATAAAAAAAGTGGGATCGTATTTTACATTTTATTTAATATATTCTCTACAAAATTTTTCAATTTTTAATTTTATGTTAATTACAATATATTGGATATACATATACTATCTACTATTTACTCTATTAATACGAGAGAGAAACGAGGAATAAAATATTTAAATGTTTATATTTAATTATTAATTTATTATATAAACATGAGTAGTTAGCTCTTTAAATATATAAATAAATTTAATAATTTAGGTAAATTATGTAATTAAAACTGAAAACCAATTAAAAAAGAACCGGAAAAATATGAGAAAAGTTATAATAAATTATCAAGAAAAGCAAAAATAAATTAATTTAAATTAAAAAAAAAAAACAACACATATGTTGATATTAAAAAACGAAACTGTTTTATTTATTTATATTTATTTACATTATTATTTTATCTACTTATAAATACTTGTATAATATTCTTCTTCTAAGTCGTAAAGATCGGCGGCCATATCATCACGCAGTGTCATTAGCTTTTTGTCACAATCTGCCTGTTTCGCACGATACAATTGAGAATTGGCCGTAATTGCATCGTTAACCGAATGAAAGTCATTTAGGATTAAATACTGTTTGATGTCCGATACAAGTTTCATGAGACTTTCACCAGCTCGAACTAAAAATTGTAAATTAAATTTTTTTTTAGAATTTTATACAAATTTTTTAAAAGAAATATAAAACAAGTAGAGATATAATTTTATCACATAAGTGCACACAGATGGAACTACACCCGTGCAATGTGACTTGTTTATGTTAAATGGCAAGTCAATGTGACTTGTTTGGCTTATTATATTGCAATTCGTATGACATAAATTAACCGTCGTATCTTTGATAAAAGTTAAACATGTGTTGTGATTTTTATATCTAATTAATCACAAGGGCTACAATCTGTTTTAACCACTTCAATTCAGACAATTAAAAGGGTTTTACAGGTTAGAGACGATCATCATTTTTTTCAATTTCTCTACAAGTTTAACAAATTATAAATAAAATGAAAAACA
Organism: Tipula vernalis; assembly: GCA_958295665.1. Lineage (NCBI taxonomy): Eukaryota > Metazoa > Arthropoda > Insecta > Diptera > Tipulidae > Tipula > Tipula vernalis. Next base: position 124,443,093 of record OY282559.1, read on the forward strand.
TCTGGAAATAAGTCAAGAGGAACTCCGTTCTACTATAAGAACGACACAAATGGAATGACTAATAAACATGTGAAAGTTAATCGTCAAACAATTAACCAAACAATTTGTAATTTCCCTAACTGCTACATGTATTTTGAGGGCTTTGTTAGCAGAACTCTTAACAATCTCTCCTCTTCGCAAAATGTTTACGATTTTTTTATTATATGTATTTAAAAAAAGATGTTTTGCCTCCTTTAACACCCCCCCCCCTCCTCCCGCCCCCCCCTCCCCCCGAAAGGGCCTGGATAAAGATTGGACGCTAAACTTTTTTATATTCTATACTGAGAATAAAATTGCTTCTATTTGTTTCGGTTCAAATACACCCCAATTCCCATAGTCGTGTCATTTCATGTGATGTGACTATAGTCGTATCACGTCACTTGAAAATTGCTATTCTTGAAGGCGAACCAAGTGACACGACTGCAACTTCAAATATATTAGGGAAATTAGAAATAAAATCGTTTTATAACAACAATCTTATTATTTTAAACAATACCTTATTAAAAACAGTGCACAAAATTATTCAAAAAATAATATTTTAAAATATATAAAATAAAATAATTGCGCCTTTCCATTTTGTGGTATTGGTCTGTCACTTGCAAAAATCAAGTGACATCTGTCGTATAAAGTGACTTTAGTCGTAATAAACGACTAAGAGAATGGCAAAATTGATGTGACGTGACTATATTCATCTAAAATGACGTGACGCGACTATGGTAATTGGGGTGATAAATAATGCAGATTACAAATTTGTTTGTGGCATTCGTGATAAGGTGTCAGCTATGACGTTATCCTTTTCGGGTATTTGCCGGGTACCTGTCGTGAACTGACCGATGAAAGTGTGAAGCCCTTTCTAAATTTTGTTAAGGTGTGCATATCATACTATACCATAACTAACCCCTTTACATTTGTGGTCGGGAAAATAGAAATTTGCCGACCTTCCAAAATGTAATGGAAAGGTTTGAAAGACGAATATGATGCCGCTAGGAATTCTTAGGCTGTTTTTGAAACCGATACTTGTTTCATACTTATTTGTGGAACCTTACTTATTCCATAAGAAATTACATAAAGTTAGGCTCCACAAATAAGTATTCGTTTCGAAAACAGCCTTAGTCATAATTAATGTATCGTTTCTGCTTATCCGTAAGTTTTACTGAATAGTAGGAGAGCTTTTGTTATGCACAATTGTGAAGAAATCTTTCTGTGTTCGACAAAGAAAATTGTGACTGCAAGAAGTACCTGTTAATGATTTTGCTAAACCCATTTACTTTGAGGGTTCACCTGGGCGCGTAATATATACACTTCATACACTTTATTATTGGGAAAAATCCACACTCGCTATGTTACGCTACAATGTTCACGTAGATCGTAGTTCAAAATCGACTAACCACACATTTTAATCGGATTTCATAATCCATTCAATCGTAGTTTTTTCGGCGTTCATATGGTGGTTTTTGAAAAATATTATGCACATTCCAATTCGCTCGACCTAAATGTAATATAAATTACTACCAACAAAGTTCATTTTCTTTTTCGCACTCCAATGAAGAGAAAAACTATAAATGAATATTGAGAAACTGATCTAAGCAAAATGAGCCACCCTTCTCCCGGATGGAAAGCAAATAACGGTACGAGACTGCAAGACGGACGCTAAATAATTTCCAAGATCTAAGTGGAAGAGAAACTCTGTTCAAATCAAATAATATTTTGTCGACTCATTCGTTCTTCCTGCAAGAAGGAAATACGTAAAAAAAAATTATTCTTGGCTCTTACTTTGGGCAACATTTCATTCCTATTCGAATAGGAATTACATTTACCAAACTAAGACAGTAAATATCAAGCTAGCATTGTTTTTGTGAAACCGGGGATAAATGAATTAGCCTCAAACCGTATGAAATATTCCAGCTGAACACACAATTTTGAATCATGACGTGTCCCAAATATAATACAAAAAAAAAATTCCCATTTTGTTACATTAAAATGTAATAAATAGATAATGCAGGCTTAATCTTAAGTGTACACAAACAACATTTGTTAATAAGCATACGTGTTTCAAGAATTCATCATAGAAATAATTTCAGCAAATTTGGCATTAAATTGATACGAGTGGAGGTCGCCAATTTAGATAAGCTATGAATTGGTACACGTGTCGAAATTTAACTGAATCGAGTATATGTTGTTAATTTATATTTGTCTCTGAGAACAAAATCGAGACTTTATGGCGCCTATTATTATTAACTATTTAGCTATTTCGAGATTATTCTAGCAAATAGAACTGAGATTTGACACAGATTGTATGCGGGAAAATGCAATATTTTTTCAATCAATGGAAAGAGAATGAAATTACCAGAGCAAACACGATAAATTCGAATATAGTTGTAACCAATTCTAGATTTGAGTTATCCAATTCATATAAGGCGAACCAAAACAATGAGATATTATTTATTTTGATGAAATTCGGACACGTCATGCTTTCACTATTTCGTTTTACACTAGGTAATTAAACTAATAGACACATCATTCTTTCACAATTTTTTCAGATTCCGGTTAAGTGTTATGCTTTAATATTTTATATGATGGGATAATCAATAGAATTACAGCTATCATCCCATTATTGTGAAGTCTGGGGCCGTATTTTAGCTAAAACTATTTAGCATGATCGAGCAAAAATAGGGTTAAAAGAATAATCTAGCATTCAATCACATTTTGGGTCGTAGAATGTTTGAGTAGGATTCATAATTTCGGATTTTTACCCTAGGATACTTTTTTTCGAGCACCTAAATCAACAAATCACACTTTTTGGCTATTTTAGTGATTGATTGGTTAAGGAATCCACCAAATGGCGTACAATTAAAATAAAAGGACCACAGACATTTCCTTCAGTCGCAACTGGTTCCAAATTTGGTTTGCCATATCGGGATTTATTGTCATGAAACATCAATAAAAACGAGAGATTTGGTTGGGGCCTTCATGTCCGTTAAGCCTTTCAGTTAAGCAGAGGTCTCACCATGTGAAAAAATCATAATACGGTTAAATCAAAGGGTATATTACAATACATTAAAATAAAACACACTGCTTTGTCGAAGTAGGTAAATTGTTTGCAGTTACAATTACAAATAAGTATTATAGCGTCGGCGTGGAATAATATAAATGAAATCAAGTCCAACACGAATACTTCTTAATGGCTTAGTTAGGAAAATACTCAGCCAGAATATGAAGCCCAAACGATGTAGCCGCCACTTACCTATATTAGCGGCTCTCACTTGCATCTCGTATGTATCCTGTTCGCATTGTGTAAGTTTTGATAGTTGTGTTTCTGTCTCCCCCTTGGCCAATTTTATAATCTCTATAAACCCAACAAATTTACAAATATCAGCATAATAAGAAAATGAGGTTACGAATTCAACCATGAAATACCTTCAAAATTTTCAAGCATACTTTTTACATCATCCTTGAGTCGCGTATTATATGATTTAAGTAATGCTTCTTTAGATTGGGTTAAATTTCGCTGAGCCATATTATTTTAATAAAAAATTTAAAATTAATCAACAAAAAAAAGACAAAACAACTACAAAAATGTTTTTCAAAAACATAAACAAATGTCATTTAGTAAGAATTCTATGAGTTTATTTTCCAGATGGCAGATGGATAGATTAGAGGAAAATTCTATGTATTTTGACAAGCGCGATCAAGAATTCTCGAGAAATAATAAATTAATTTACGTTATAATAAATTGAATAACCTTTTTTATGAAATAAACTAACACCAAACATGATCAATTTGTATAATTTTATGCATATTTATTAACAATATAAAATATTTCTTATAAAAATCGAATAAAAATAATATTTTTTTTATCATTTGATTAACGTTACAATAGATGGATCTAGAATAGAAAAGAGAACAACATATCAGCAACTTTCTCCGCCATACACATATTTCCCCAGTTTATTTTACAATTTGATTCGAACGTGGGCCAATCACAGTGACCCATGTTGAATTATTTGCACCAATAAAAAAATAACACGCCAGACATTCAGCGCCTAATATTTGAGGTGGATTGTATATGAACTTCAGTTTTCATTCATCAAAGCAAGAGACAAGACATAAAAAAAAATATTAGTAGAGCGAAGAAATTGATTTAAATAAGTTCTGTATTTTTTTTTAGTTTACTAATAAATAAATAATAAACTTGTGATTTAATAATAGAAATTATTTTGTTGGATATTTTTTATATAAAACCAATTTAGCATGTAAGTATTTTTTTGTATAAATAAATGTGAAAATTTAAATTAAAAATAGAACAAATCGCCATATGCCGGAATATTATTCGCATTTTGTAAAAATTTGTATTTTGGTGCTTGTGTAATAACCAAAAATCTAATTTAATATCATCAATCCACGAAGAAGGCGTATTTCTTCGAGTTTAAAATTAAATTTTAGAATATTTGATCCGGGAAATCTACAAAATGAACGAAGATTTAGTGTGTGACGTGTTAAAACGGAAAAAATTCTTAGATGATTTCATTCGACTTTCAAAGCTTAAAACAACAACAAAATACAATGCGGCACTTTATAAAATATCGATAACTGTGCTTGTACAGTAGAATCCGGTATTTTCGTAGTGCCCCATTGTTTAGATTAAAACGTGTGCTTTTTTTATTTTTAATAGCCGTATTATGCTTGTGACGTATTCGGTATCGTTCAAAAATTACTTTATATACCATTTATCGAGAATAATCTAGTTGTTGAAGGTAGTTGATAAATTTGACGTGGCGTTAATTACACCACTACGTTTACTAAATTTTATTTTATTTGGGTCGATAACCTACATCCAAATCAGTATTCTTTGCGAATTAACGGGTTTTAATTAAATATTTTGTTTTGTTTACAGTAATTACAACACAATGAAATTTGCGATAGGATTAATAGCCATATTGGCTGTGGTGTACGTAAGTACAGCCGCTGAAGAAAAAAAGGAAAAGGACAAGGATATTGGCACAGTAGTAGGAATTGATTTGGGAACAACATACTCGTGTGTGGGTGTATATAAAAATGGCCGTGTTGAAATTATTGCAAACGATCAAGGTAATCGTATCACACCCTCATATGTTGCGTTTACAGCCGAAGGTGAACGTCTTATTGGAGATGCGGCCAAAAATCAATTGACTACAAATCCAGAAAACACTGTTTTCGACGCTAAACGTTTGATTGGTCGTGAATGGAGCGATGAGAATGTACAACACGATGTTAAATTCTTCCCATTCAAAGTTATAGAAAAGAATTCCAAACCCCATATTAGCGTGAGCACAAGTCAAGGAAACAAAGTATTTGCCCCTGAAGAAATTTCCGCCATGGTCTTAGGAAAAATGAAAGAAACAGCCGAAGCATATTTAGGCAAGAAGGTTACACATGCCGTCGTTACAGTACCAGCCTATTTCAATGATGCCCAACGTCAAGCCACAAAAGATGCTGGTGTTATTGCCGGGCTTAACGTCATGCGTATCATCAATGAACCAACCGCAGCCGCTATTGCATACGGTTTAGACAAAAAAGATGGTGAAAAAAATGTACTCGTTTTCGATCTTGGTGGCGGTACTTTCGATGTTTCACTCCTTACAATCGATAATGGTGTATTTGAAGTCGTAGCAACAAATGGTGATACACATTTGGGTGGTGAAGATTTCGATCAACGTGTCATGGATCACTTTATCAAATTGTACAAGAAGAAGAAGGGTAAGGATATCCGCAAGGACAATCGTGCCGTTCAAAAATTGAGACGCGAAGTTGAAAAGGCGAAACGTGCTCTATCATCAAGCCACCAAGTTCGTATTGAAATTGAATCATTCTACGAAGGTGATGATTTCTCAGAAACTTTAACCCGTGCCAAATTCGAGGAATTAAACATGGATTTATTCCGCTCAACATTGAAACCAGTACAAAAAGTAATGGAGGATGCCGATATGAACAAAAAGGATGTTGATGAAATTGTCTTAGTCGGAGGATCAACTCGTATTCCAAAAGTACAACAATTGGTGAAAGAATTCTTTGGCGGTAAAGAACCATCAAGAGGTATTAACCCCGATGAAGCTGTTGCTTATGGTGCTGCAGTACAAGCTGGAGTATTATCTGGCGAACAAGAAACCGACGCCATTGTGTTACTTGACGTATGTCCTTTAACATTGGGTATTGAAACGGTTGGCGGAGTAATGACAAAACTTATCCCACGTAACACTGTAATTCCAACCAAAAAATCACAAATTTTCTCGACCGCGTCAGACAACCAACACACCGTAACCATCCAGGTATATGAAGGTGAACGTCCAATGACCAAGGATAACCATTTATTGGGTAAATTTGATTTGACTGGAATTCCACCAGCCCCACGTGGTATCCCACAAATTGAGGTTTCGTTCGAAATTGATGCCAACGGTATTTTACAAGTATCGGCTGAAGACAAAGGAACTGGAAACCGTGAAAAGATTGTCATCACTAACGACCAAAATCGTTTGACACCAGATGATATCGAACGGATGATCAAAGATGCAGAGAAATTCGCCGATGAGGATAAAAAACTCAAGGAACGCGTAGAATCACGTAACGAATTGGAGAGCTACGCATACAGTCTAAAGAATCAATTAGGAGACAAGGAAAAATTGGGCGCCAAGGTAACTGACGACGACAAAACCAAAATGGAAGAGGCTATTGATGAGAAAATTAAATGGCTAGAAGAAAATCAAGATGCTGATTCGGAAGAGTTTAAAAAACAAAAGAAAGAACTAGAAGATATTGTCCAACCAATCATTGCAAAATTATACCAAGGTCAAGGCGGTCCACCACCAACCGGTGGCGAAGAAGATGATCTCAAGGATGAACTATAAATCTAACAATTTTCTAGTTGATACAGAAAGAAATAAAACAAACATCAAACTATAAATCTTAAGACGCACCTCTATTATATGTTAATTAATATTTAATTTATTTAAATCCATTCCGAATCACCAAACACAAAATGAGGATTTTCTTTACGTCGCGCGAAAAGTTTTTTAAATTTTCATTTGTTTCTAAAATAACATTGTCTTAAGATAAAAAACATCAGCAAATGGAAAATGCAACAAATAAAAAATTTATTTTTTTCTTTATATATTACGACTGATCGCTAATGTTAATAATTAAAACTTTAATTGTATAATTAATTATGTCTGTTGATGATAGTAGACTGTATGATTGTGGTATAATGTATGCATGTGTGATTTACTATTTTTTTTTTGTTGAATGAAGAAATTATAAATTATAATTTAATAAAGAAAGAAAATAAAAAAATGAAAATGATTTTATAAAAAAAAAATTTTTGTTTGAAAAGCCCAATTTTCTAATAGAACAACGCCATTTTAAATGGTGAGATGAGATTAATCAGTTTAGAATTTGCGTAAGAATAAAATGTCATTATTGTTTTATTGAATTATGTAGATATGAATTTGTTTACATTTGAAGATCACTGGGAAAAATTGAGGACGGGTCACCCTTTGTAAATATTGGAACTAAAAATCTAAAAACCTGTCCCACGATTAGGTAATTACGTTCCGCCAAATTACCGTGTAACTCAAAACCGTGTTAATCGCGACTAATACACTTGTCCCTCGATTAACACGGTACTTGATTAACGCGGCGAAACTTCTGTGCGTGTTAATCAAAACTCTCAATTCGTTGGCCGTGTTAAATCAAATCCGTGTTAATCAAGTACCGTGTTAATCGAGGGACAGGTGTATATATTTTAATTTGTGATCTTATAAAAAAAAGTTTTTTTACTTTCACTTAGGATTAATTCTCAATAATTATAGCTGTATTTTGTTGAGAAATTTACAACAACAATTGCACGCGACAGGAATTAAATAATTCGAACAAAAAATTTGAGTTATTTAATTCTAGCTCGAACAAATAAAATACGTAACTGCTTGAATGAAAAACAGAAGAAATAGCAACATAGAATATAAAAATTAAATCGAAAAAATATTTCGTGGCTTAATCTGTTAAGAAAAAAATAACTCCAAAATAATTCGAATTAATTTTTTCTCAACAAAATACAGCTTATCTCAGTGTGTTTTTGGCATTCCTTTTTTTTTCCCTGTGGTCTTCATTTAGAAAAATCGTACGTTCTTATTTGATCATTTTTGATTAGGCGGTGTGCCGAAAACTAGCAGTTCGAACTGCTTCATGAAATTTTATGATTATGAAATTTTAGTAGCTACGTATCGAACGCGTTCAAAATTCAAGAATCGTTTTCTCACTAATTAATTCGTTGGCTTGAAAAAGGGTTGAAACACCTTCCTGAGGAAAGAAGCAGCCAGATGTTGCTAGCATTTTATTGGTCATAATATTTCTCTATTCGCTATATTTTTATTTTCGTGAGCGGATTGTTGAAAATATTTTTCAAAATCAACATATTGCAGAAAATTTATTAAAATCGGCTAAGTTCGTCTTAAATGTAGTAATTAGCCGTTTATCAAATATTTATCGCATTTTAAATGTTACAGTAGTCATTCTTAGTTGTTTAAACTGTAAGGCGTCGGTGGTGTAATCACAGAAGAAAGATTAACCAGAACAGTCATAACGCTGTTTTTGTATGGAAAAATTTGGACTCATTTTTTTGACCTTGATTTGCCGAAGGTAAGAGAAAGTTTGGTTATGTATTCTTTGGTTTACTGGTTTTTAATTGAAATAATAAAAATTAAGAATCCTTAACAGTATAGTTAGTGAAATTATATGACAAGTTTTGTTTTGACACCATAATTTGTATTAAATATTCAAAAAATTCATAATATTCGAAAATAATTATACTTCAAAGTTCAAAAAAGAAGGTAAGATGAAAAAAAAATTTGATCCACGCAATGTCTATTCTGGTTAATCTTTCTTCTGTGGTGTAATGGTCAGCATAGTTGCCTTCCAAGCAGTTGATGCGGGTTCGATTCCCGGCCGACGCAGTTTTTTTTATAGGTGACTAAAAAACGGCAAAAGAGTTTTTGGCGTGAATACGTCTGTAAATTTATTAAGATTGTAGAAACGCGGATGATAACGAAACCAAACGATTCAGCTTCGTGTTACAGCTCAAAAACTATCATTAAATTCATCTAGATTCATTTTAGAATCCCATTCATTTTAGATTTCGGATAAGACATAACCAAGTTCCGTCCTAATTTGCCGTATTCCAGATGTACATACATCTAAAAATAATTTTAGAATACCATCCTTATTTACATCCTTACTGACAAATTTCACAATCGATCAACAAATACCCAAGTTAAATCCTACTTGTCCTTATTCCATAACTTCATCTAAAAACTAATTTAAAATCATTCGGGTTTCATCTTAATCGGTAAAACAACAGCCGAGTTTCGCCTTACCATTCCAGAATTCTATCTAAATGTAACTTCATCTAAATATTCTAGAATTCCATTTCCATCGCAAATGCCGGTTTATCGAAATCGGTAAAATTTGATAAAAAGTTGAGTTCGATCCCACATAGCCGTACTCTAGAATTTTATCAACAAATCTTCCTAGAATCCCATTTCAATCGCAAATGTCGGGTTTCATAGTAATCGGTAAAGAAATAGGCGAGTTCCAACCTGCTGGACCATATTCCAAAATTCCCGCTAAATATCATTCTAGAATCCCATTTCCATCGTAAATGTCGGATTCCATCATAATCGATTAAGAAATAGTTGAGTTTGATCCAACGTAGCCATATTCGAGATCTTCTAAAATTTATTCTAGAATCCCTTTTCCATCGTAAATGTCGGTAAAGAAATAGTTGAGTTCCACCCTATTTGGCCATATTCCAGAACTCCATCTAAAAATCAATCTAGAATGCCACTTTCATCGTAAATGTCAGGTTTCATCTTAATCATTAAAGAAATAGTTCAATTCAATTCTCCTTGGCTATATTCCAGAATTTCATCAAAAAATCATTCGAGAAATCTTTTTCAATCAAACATGTCGGATTTCATCATTATCGGGTAAGAAAAGCCGAGTTCGATTCAATTTTGCCATATTCCAGAAATTTATCTAAAAATCGTTCTAGAATCACATTTCAATCGTAAATGTCGGGTTTCGTCGTAATCAGTAAAGAAATAATCGATTTCCATCTTTCTTGGCCGTATTCCAGAACTTCATCTAAAAATCATTCTAGAATTCCATTTCCATCGCAAATGCCGATTTATCGAAATCGGTAAAATTTGATAAAAAGTTGAGTACGATCCCACTTAGCCATACTCTAGAATTTTATCAACAAATCTTCCTAGAATCCCATTTCAATCGTAAATGTCGGGTTTCATAGTAATCGGTAAAGAAATGAGCGAGTTCCATCCTGCTGGACCATATTCCAAAACTCCCGCTAAATATCATTCTAGAATCCCATTTCCATCGTAAATGTCGGATTCCATCATAATCGATTAAGAAATACTTGAATTCCACTCTATTGGGCCAGATTCCAGAACTCCATCTAAAAATCATTGTAGAATACCACTTCCATCGTAAATGTCAGGTTTCATCTTAATCGGTAAATGTCGAGTTTCGTCGTAATCAGTAAAGAAATAATCGATTTCCATCTTTCTTGGCCGTATTCCAGAACTTCATCTAAAAATCATTCTAGAATTCCATTTCCATCGCAAATTCCGGTTTATCGAAATCGGTAAAATTTGTTAAAAAGTTGAGTTCGATCCCACTTAGCCGTACTCTAGAATTTTATCAACAAATCTTCCTAGAATCCCATTTCAATCGTAAATGTCGGGTTTCATAGTAATCGGTAAAGAAATGGGCAGGTTCCATCCTGCTGGACCATATTCCAAAACTTCCGCTAAATATCATCCTAGAATCCCTTTTCCATCGTAAATGTCGGTAAAGAAATAGTTGAGTTCCACCCTATTTGGCCATATTCCAGAACTCCATCTAAAAATCAATCTAGAATGCCACTTCCATTTTATCAACAAATCTTCCTAGAATCCCATTTCAATCGTAAATGTCGGGTTTCATAGTAATCGGTAAAGAAATGGGCGAGTCCCTTCCTGCTGGACCATATTCCAAAATTCCCGCTAAATATCATTCTAGAATCCCATTTCCATCGTAAATGTCGGATTCCATCATAATCGATTAAGAAATAGTTGAGTTTGATCCAACGTAGCCATATTCGAGATCTTCTAAAATTTATTCTAGAATCCCTTTTCCATCGTAAATGTCGGTAAAGAAATAGTTGAGTTTCACCCTATTTGGCCATATTCCAGAACTCCATCTAAAATCAATCTAGAATGCCACTTCCATCGTAAATGTCAGGTTTCATCTTAATCATTAAATAATTAGTTGAATTCAATTCTCCTTGGCTATATTCAAGAATTTCATCAAAAAATCATTCGAGAAATCTTTTCAATCAAACATGTCGGATTTCATCATTATCGGGTAAGAAAAGCCGAGTTCCATTCAATTTTGCCATATTCCAGAAATTTATCTAAAAATCGTTCTAGAATCACATTTCCATCGTAAATGTCGGGTTTCGTCGTAATCAGTAAAGAAATAATCGATTTCCATCTTTCTTGGCCGTATTCAAGAACTTCATCTAAAAATAATTCTGGAATTCCATTTCCATCGCAAATTCCGGTTTATCGAAATCGGTAAAATTTGATAAAAAGTTGAGTTCGATTCCACTTAGCCGTACTCTATAATTTTATCAACAAATCTTCCTAGAATCCCATTTCAATCGTAAATGTCGGGTTTCATAGTAATCGGTAAAGAAATGGGCGAGTCCCTTCCTGCTGGACCATATTCCAAAACTCCCGCTAAATATCATTCTAGAATCTCATTTCCATCGTAAATGTCGGATTCGATCATAATCGATTAAGAAATAGTTGAATTCCATCCGGTTTCGTCGTAATCAGTAAAGAAATAATCGATTTCCATCTTTCTTGGCCGTATTCCAGAACTTCATCTAAAAATCATTCTAGAATTCCATTTCCATCGCAAATTCCGGTTTATCGAAATCGGTAAAATTTGATAAAAAGTTGAGTTCGATCCCACTTAGCCGTACTCTAGAATTTTATCAACAAATCTTCCTAGAATCCCATTTCAATCGTAAATGTCGGGTTTCATAGTAATCGGTAAAGAAATGGGCGAGTCTCTTCCTGCTGGACCATATTCCAAAACTCCCGCTAAATATCATTCTAGAATCATATTTCCATCGTAAATGTCGGATTCGATCATAATCGATTAAGAAATAGTTGAGTTTGATCCAACGTAGCCATATTCGAGATCTTCTAAAATTCATTCTAGAATCCCTTTTCCATCGTAAATGTCGGTAAAGAAATAGTTGAGTTCCACTCTATTTGGCCATATTCCAGAACTCCATCTAAAAATCAATCTAGAATGCCACTTCCATCGTAAATGTCAGGTTTCATCTTAATCATTAAAGAAATAGTTGAATTCAATTCTCGTTGGCTATATTCCAGAATTTCATCAAAAAATAATTCGAGAAATCTTTTTCAATCAAACATGTCGGATTTCATCATTATCGGGTAAGAAAAGCCGAGTTCCATTCATATTTGCCATATTCCAGAAATTTATCTAAAAATCGTTCTAGAATCACATTTCCATCGTAAATGTCGGGTTTCGTCGTAATCAGTAAAGCAATAAAATAATCGATTAAGAAATAGTTGAATTCCACCCTATGTGGCCATATTCCAGAACTCCATCTAAAATTCATTCTAGAATTCCACTTCCATCGTAAAATGCCAGTTTATCGAAATCGGTAAAATTTGATAAAAAGTTGAGTTCGATCTCACTTAGCCATACTCTGGAATTTTTATCTAAAAATGTTCCTAGAATCCCATTTCAATCGTAAATGTCGGGTTTCCTAGTAATCGGTAAAGAAATGAGCGAGTTCCATCCTGCAGGACCATATTCCAAAACTCCCGCTAAATATCATTCTAGAATCCCATTTCCATCGTAAATGTCGGATTCCATCATAATTGATTAAGAAATAGTTGAATTCCACCCTATTTGGCCATATTCCAGAACTCCATCTAAAAATCATTGTAGAATACCACTTCCATCGTAAATGTCAGGTTTCATCTTAATCGGTAAATGTCGAGTTTCGTCGTAATCAGTAAAGAAATAATCGATTTCCATCTTTCTTGGCCGTATTCCAGAACTTCATCTAAAAATAATTCTAGAATTCCATTTCCATCGCAAATGCCAGTTTATCGAAATCGGTAAAATTTGATAAAAAGTTGAGTTCGATCCCACTTAGCCGTACGTACTCTATAATTTTATCAACAAATCTTCCTAGAATCCCATTTCAATCGTAAATGTCGGGTTTCATAGTAATTGGTTAAGAAATGGGCGAGTTCCATCCTGCTGGACCATATTCCAAAACTTCCGCTAAATATCATTCTAGAATCCCATTTCCATCGTAAATGTCGGTAAAGAAATATTTGAGTTCCACCCTATTTGGCCATATTGCAGAACTCCATCTAAAATCAATCTAGAATGCCACTTCCATCGTAAATGTCAGGTTTCATCTTAATCATTAAATAATTAGTTGAATTCAATTCTCCTTGGCTATATTCAAGAATTTCATCAAAAAATCATTCGAGAAATCTTTTTCAATCAAACATGTCGGATTTCATCATTATCGGGTAAGAAAAGCCGAGTTCCATTCAATTTTGCCATATTCCAGAAATTTATCTAAAAATCATTCTAGAATCACATTTCCATCGTAAATGTCGGGTTTCGTCGTAATCAGTAAAGAAATAATCGATTTCCATCTTTCTTGGCCGTATTCCAGAACTTCATCTAAAAATCATTCTAGAATTCCATTTCTATCGCAAATTCCGGTTTATCGAAATCGGTAAAATTTGATAAAAAGTTGAGTTCGATCCCACTTAGCCGTACTCTAGAATTTTATCAACAAATCGTCCTAGAATCCCATTTCAATCGTAAATGTCGGGTTTCATAGTAATCGGTAAAGAAATGGGCGAGTCCCTTCCTGCTGGACCATATTCCAAAATTCCCGCTAAATATCATTCTAGAATCCCATTTCCATCGTAAATGTCGGATTCGATCATAATCGATTAAGAAATAGTTGAGTTTGATCCAACGTAGCCATATTCGAGATCTTCTAAAATTCATTCTAGAATCCCTTTTCCATCGTAAATGTCGGTAAAGAAATAGTTGAGTTCCACTCTATTTGGCCATATTCCAGAACTCCATCTAAAAATCAATCTAGAATGCCACTTCCATCGTAAATGTCAGGTTTCATCTTAATCATTAAATAATTAGTTGAATTCAATTCTCCTTGGCTATATTCAAGAATTTCATCAAAAAATCATTCGAGAAATCTTTTTCAATCAAACATGTCGGATTTCATCATTATTGGGTAAGAAAAGCCGAGTTCCATTCAATTTTGCCATATTCCAGAAATTTATCTAAAAATCGTTCTAGAATCACATTTCCATCGTAAATGTCGGGTTTCGTCGTAATCAGTAAAGAAATAATCGATTTCCATCTTTTTTGACCGTATTCCAGAACTTCATCTAAAAATAATTCTGGAATTCCATTTCCATCGCAAATTCCGGTTTATCGAAATCGGTAAAATTTGATAAAAAGTTGAGTTCGATCCCACTTAGCCGTACTCTAGAATTTTATCAACAAATTTTCCTAGAATCCCATTTCAATCGTAAATGTCAGTTTTCATAGTAATCGGTAAAGAAATGGGCGAGTCCCTTCCTGCTGGACCATATTCCAAAAATCCCGCTAAATATCATTCTAGAATCCCATTTTCATCGCAAATGCCGGTTTATCGAAATCGGTAAAATTTGATAAAAAGTTGAGTTCGATCCCACATAGCCGTACTCTATAATTTTATCAACAAATCTTCCTAGAATCAAATTTCCATCGTAAATGTCGGGTTTCGTCGTAATCAGTAAAGAAATAGTCGATTTCCATCTTTCTTGGCCGTATTCCAGAACTTCATCTAAAAATAATTCTGGAATTCCATTTCCATCGCAAATTCCGGTTTATCGAAATCGGTAAAATTTGATAAAAAGTTGAGTTCGATCCCACTTAGTCGTACTCTAGAATTTTATCAACAAATCTTCCTAGAATCCCATTTCAATCGTAAATGTCGGGTTTCCTAGTAATCGGTAAAGAAATGGGCGAGTCCCTTCCTGCTGGACCATATTCCAAAACTCCCGCTAAATATCATTCTAGAATCCCATTTCCATCGTAAATGTCGGATTCGATCATAATCGATTAAGAAATAGTTGAATTCCATCCGGTTTCGTCGTAATCAGTAAAGAAATAATCGATTTCCATCTTTCTTGGCCGTATTCCAGAACTTCATCTAAAAATCATTCTAGAATTCCATTCCCATCGCAAATTCCGGTTTATCGAAATCGGTAAAATTTGATAAAAAGTTGAGTTCGATCCCACTTAGCCGTACTCTAGAATTTTATCAACAAATCTTCCTAGAATCCCATTTCAATTGTAAATGTCGGGTTTTATAGTAATTGGTAAAGAAATGGGCGAGTCCCTTCCTGCTGGACCATATTCCAAAACTCCCGCTAAATATCATTCTAGAATCATATTTCCATCGTAAATGTCGGATTCGATCATAATCGATTAAGAAATAGTTGAGTTTGATCCAACGTAGCCATATTCGAGATCTTCTAAAATTCATTCTAGAATCCCTTTTCCATCGTAAATGTCGGTAAAGAAATAGTTGAGTTCCACTCTATTTGGCCATATTCCAGAACTCCATCTAAAAATCAATCTAGAATGCCACTTTCATCGTAAATGTCAGGTTTCATCTTAATCATTAAAGAAATAGTTGAATTCAATTCTCCTTGGCTATATTCCAGAATTTCATCAAAAAATAATTCGAGAAATCTTTTTCAATAAAACATGTCGGATTTCATCATTATCGGGTAAGAAAAGCCGAGTTCCATTCAATTTTGCCATATTCCAGAAATTTATCTAAAAATCGTTCTAGAATCACATTTCAATCGTAAATGTCGGGTTTCGTCGTAATCAGTAAAGAAATAATCGATTTCCATCTTTCTTGGCCGTATTCAAGAACTTCATCTAAAAATCATTCTAGAATTCCATTTCCATCGCAAATGCCGATTTATCGAAATCGGTAAAATTTGATAAAAAGTTGAGTACGATCCCACTTAGCCATACTCTAGAATTTTATCAACAAATTTTCCTAGAATCCCATTTCAATTGTAAATGTCGGGTTTCATAGTAATCGGTAAAGAAATGAGCGAGTTCCATCCTGCTGGACCATATTCCAAAACTCCCGCTAAATATCATTCTAGAATCCCATTTCCATCGTAAATGTCGGATTCCATCATAATCGATTAAGAAATACTTGAATTCCACTCTATTGGGCCAGATTCCAGAACTCCATCTAAAAATCATTGTAGAATACCACTTCCATCGTAAATGTCAGGTTTCATCTTAATCGGTAAATGTCGAGTTTCGTCGTAATCAGTAAAGAAATAATCGATTTCCATCTTTCTTGGCCGTATTCCAGAACTTCATCTAAAAATCATTCTAGAATTCCATTTCCATCGCAAATTCCGGTTTATCGAAATCGGTAAAATTTGTTAAAAAGTTGAGTTCGATCCCACTTAGCCGTACTCTAGAATTTTATCAACAAATCTTCCTAGAATCCCATTTCAATCGTAAATGTCGGGTTTCATAGTAATCGGTAAAGAAATGGGCAGGTTCCATCCTGCTGGACCATATTCCAAAACTTCCGCTAAATATCATCCTAGAATCCCTTTTCCATCGTAAATGTCGGTAAAGAAATAGTTGAGTTCCACCCTATTTGGCCATATTCCAGAACTCCATCTAAAAATCAATCTAGAATGCCACTTCCATTTTATCAACAAATCTTCCTAGAATCCCATTTCAATCGTAAATGTCGGGTTTCATAGTAATCGGTAAAGAAATGGGCGAGTCCCTTCCTGCTGGACCATATTCCAAAATTCCCGCTAAATATCATTCTAGAATCCCATTTCCATCGTAAATGTCGGATTCCATCATAATCGATTAAGAAATAGTTGAGTTTGATCCAACGTAGCCATATTCGAGATCTTCTAAAATTTATTCTAGAATCCCTTTTCCATCGTAAATGTCGGTAAAGAAATAGTTGAGTTTCACCCTATTTGGCCATATTCCAGAACTCCATCTAAAATCAATCTAGAATGCCACTTCCATCGTAAATGTCAGGTTTCATCTTAATCATTAAATAATTAGTTGAATTCAATTCTCCTTGGCTATATTCAAGAATTTCATCAAAAAATCATTCGAGAAATCTTTTCAATCAAACATGTCGGATTTCATCATTATCGGGTAAGAAAAGCCGAGTTCCATTCAATTTTGCCATATTCCAGAAATTTATCTAAAAATCGTTCTAGAATCACATTTCCATCGTAAATGTCGGGTTTCGTCGTAATCAGTAAAGAAATAATCGATTTCCATCTTTCTTGGCCGTATTCAAGAACTTCATCTAAAAATAATTCTGGAATTCCATTTCCATCGCAAATTCCGGTTTATCGAAATCGGTAAAATTTGATAAAAAGTTGAGTTCGATTCCACTTAGCCGTACTCTATAATTTTATCAACAAATCTTCCTAGAATCCCATTTCAATCGTAAATGTCGGGTTTCATAGTAATCGGTAAAGAAATGGGCGAGTCCCTTCCTGCTGGATCATATTCCAAAACTCCCGCTAAATATCATTCTAGAATCTCATTTCCATCGTAAATGTCGGATTCGATCATAATCGATTAAGAAATAGTTGAATTCCATCCGGTTTCGTCGTAATCAGTAAAGAAATAATCGATTTCCATCTTTCTTGGCCGTATTCCAGAACTTCATCTAAAAATCATTCTAGAATTCCATTTCCATCGCAAATTCCGGTTTATCGAAATCGGTAAAATTTGATAAAAAGTTGAGTTCGATCCCACTTAGCCGTACTCTAGAATTTTATCAACAAATCTTCCTAGAATCCCATTTCAATCGTAAATGTCGGGTTTCATAGTAATCGGTAAAGAAATGGGCGAGTCTCTTCCTGCTGGACCATATTCCAAAACTCCCGCTAAATATCATTCTAGAATCATATTTCCATCGTAAATGTCGGATTCGATCATAATCGATTAAGAAATAGTTGAGTTTGATCCAACGTAGCCATATTCGAGATCTTCTAAAATTCATTCTAGAATCCCTTTTCCATCGTAAATGTCGGTAAAGAAATAGTTGAGTTCCACTCTATTTGGCCATATTCCAGAACTCCATCTAAAAATCAATCTAGAATGCCACTTTCATCGTAAATGTCAGGTTTCATCTTAATCATTAAAGAAATAGTTGAATTCAATTCTCCTTGGCTATATTCCAGAATTTCATCAAAAAATAATTCGAGAAATCTTTTTCAATAAAACATGTCGGATTTCATCATTATCGGGTAAGAAAAGGCGAGTTCGATTCAATTTTGCCATATTCCAGAAATTTATCTAAAAATCGTTCTAGAATCACATTTCCATCGTAAATGTCGGGTTTCGTCGTAATCAGTAAAGCAATAAAATAATCGATTAAGAAATAGTTGAATTCCACCCTATTTGGCCATATTCCAGAACTTCATCTAAAATTCATTCTAGAATTCCACTTCCATCGTAAAATGCCAGTTTATCGAAATCGGTAAAATTTGATAAAAAGTTGAGTTCGATCTCACTTAGCCATACTCTGGAATTTTTATCTAAAAATGTTCCTAGAATCCCATTTCAATCGTAAATGTCGGGTTTCCTAGTAATCGGTAAAGAAATGAGCGAGTTCCATCCTGCAGGACCATATTCCAAAACTCCCGCTAAATATCATTCTAGAATCCCATTTCCATCGTAAATGTCGGATTCCATCATAATTGATTAAGAAATAGTTGAATTCCACCCTATTTGGCCATATTCCAGAACTCCATCTAAAAATCATTGTAGAATACCACTTCCATCGTAAATGTCAGGTTTCATCTTAATCGGTAAATGTCGAGTTTCGTCGTAATCAGTAAAGAAATAATCGATTTCCATCTTTCTTGGCCGTATTCCAGAACTTCATCTAAAAATAATTCTAGAATTCCATTTCCATCGCAAATGCCAGTTTATCGAAATCGGTAAAATTTGATAAAAAGTTGAGTTCGATCCCACTTAGCCGTACGTACTCTATAATTTTATCAACAAATCTTCCTAGAATCCCATTTCAATCGTAAATGTCGGGTTTCATAGTAATTGGTTAAGAAATGGGCGAGTTCCATCCTGCTGGACCATATTCCAAAACTTCCGCTAAATATCATTCTAGAATCCCATTTCCATCGTAAATGTCGGTAAAGAAATATTTGAGTTCCACCCTATTTGGCCATATTGCAGAACTCCATCTAAAATCAATCTAGAATGCCACTTCCATCGTAAATGTCAGGTTTCATCTTAATCATTAAATAATTAGTTGAATTCAATTCTCCTTGGCTATATTCAAGAATTTCATCAAAAAATCATTCGAGAAATCTTTTTCAATCAAACATGTCGGATTTCATCATTATCGGGTAAGAAAAGCCGAGTTCCATTCAATTTTGCCATATTCCAGAAATTTATCTAAAAATCATTCTAGAATCACATTTCCATCGTAAATGTCGGGTTTCGTCGTAATCAGTAAAGAAATAATCGATTTCCATCTTTCTTGGCCGTATTCCAGAACTTCATCTAAAAATCATTCTAGAATTCCATTTCTATCGCAAATTCCGGTTTATCGAAATCGGTAAAATTTGATAAAAAGTTGAGTTCGATCCCACTTAGCCGTACTCTAGAATTTTATCAACAAATCGTCCTAGAATCCCATTTCAATCGTAAATGTCGGGTTTCATAGTAATCGGTAAAGAAATGGGCGAGTCCCTTCCTGCTGGACCATATTCCAAAATTCCCGCTAAATATCATTCTAGAATCCCATTTCCATCGTAAATGTCGGATTCGATCATAATCGATTAAGAAATAGTTGAGTTTGATCCAACGTAGCCATATTCGAGATCTTCTAAAATTCATTCTAGAATCCCTTTTCCATCGTAAATGTCGGTAAAGAAATAGTTGAGTTCCACTCTATTTGGCCATATTCCAGAACTCCATCTAAAAATCAATCTAGAATGCCACTTCCATCGTAAATGTCAGGTTTCATCTTAATCATTGAATAATTAGTTGAATTCAATTCTCCTTGGCTATATTCAAGAATTTCATCAAAAAATCATTCGAGAAATCTTTTTCAATCAAACATGTCGGATTTCATCATTATTGGGTAAGAAAAGCCGAGTTCCATTCAATTTTGCCATATTCCAGAAATTTATCTAAAAATCGTTCTAGAATCACATTTCCATCGTAAATGTCGGGTTTCGTCGTAATCAGTAAAGAAATAATCGATTTCCATCTTTTTTGACCGTATTCCAGAACTTCATCTAAAAATAATTCTGGAATTCCATTTCCATCGCAAATTCCGGTTTATCGAAATCGGTAAAATTTGATAAAAAGTTGAGTTCGATCCCACTTAGCCGTACTCTAGAATTTTATCAACAAATTTTCCTAGAATCCCATTTCAATCGTAAATGTCGGTTTTCATAGTAATCGGTAAAGAAATGGGCGAGTCCCTTCCTGCTGGACCATATTCCAAAACTCCCGCTAAATATCATTCTAGAATCCCATTTTCATCGCAAATGCCGGTTTATCGAAATCGGTAAAATTTGATAAAAAGTTGAGTTCGATCCCACATAGCCGTACTCTATAATTTTATCAACAAATCTTCCTAGAATCAAATTTCCATCGTAAATGTCGGGTTTCGTCGTAATCAGTAAAGAAATAATCGATTTCCATCTTTCTTGGCCGTATTCCAGAACTTCATCTAAAAATAATTCTGGAATTCCATTTCCATCGCAAATTCCGGTTTATCGAAATCGGTAAAATTTGATAAAAAGTTGAGTTCGATCCCACTTAGTCGTACTCTAGAATTTTATCAACAAATCTTCCTAGAATCCCATTTCAATCGTAAATGTCGGGTTTCCTAGTAATCGGTAAAGAAATGGGCGAGTCCCTTCCTGCTGGACCATATTCCAAAACTCCCGCTAAATATCATTCTAGAATCCCATTTCCATCGTAAATGTCGGATTCGATCATAATCGATTAAGAAATAGTTGAATTCCATCCGGTTTCGTCGTAATCAGTAAAGAAATAATCGATTTCCATCTTTCTTGGCCGTATTCCAGAACTTCATCTAAAAATCATTCTAGAATTCCATTCCCATCGCAAATTCCGGTTTATCGAAATCGGTAAAATTTGATAAAAAGTTGAGTTCGATCCCACTTAGCCGTACTCTAGAATTTTATCAACAAATCTTCCTAGAATCCCATTTCAATTGTAAATGTCGGGTTTTATAGTAATTGGTAAAGAAATGGGCGAGTCCCTTCCTGCTGGACCATATTCCAAAACTCCCGCTAAATATCATTCTAGAATCATATTTCCATCGTAAATGTCGGATTCGATCATAATCGATTAAGAAATAGTTGAGTTTGATCCAACGTAGCCATATTCGAGATCTTCTAAAATTCATTCTAGAATCCCTTTTCCATCGTAAATGTCGGTAAAGAAATAGTTGAGTTCCACTCTATTTGGCCATATTCCAGAACTCCATCTAAAAATCAATCTAGAATGCCACTTTCATCGTAAATGTCAGGTTTCATCTTAATCATTAAAGAAATAGTTGAATTCAATTCTCCTTGGCTATATTCCAGAATTTCATCAAAAAATAATTCGAGAAATCTTTTTCAATAAAACATGTCGGATTTCATCATTATCGGGTAAGAAAAGGCGAGTTCGATTCAATTTTGCCATATTCCAGAAATTTATCTAAAAATCGTTCTAGAATCACATTTCCATCGTAAATGTCGGGTTTCGTCGTAATCAGTAAAGCAATAAAATAATCGATTAAGAAATAGTTGAATTCCACCCTATTTGGCCATATTCCAGAACTTCATCTAAAATTCATTCTAGAATTCCATTTCCATCGCAAATGCCGGTTTATCGAAATCGGTAAAATTTGATAAAAAGTTGAGTTCGATCCCACTTAGCCATACTCTAGAATTTTATCAACAAATCTTCCTAGAATCCCATTTCAATCGTAAATGTCGGGTTTCATAGTAATCGGTAAAGAAATGAGCGAGTTCCATCCTGCTGGACCATATTCCAAAACTCCCGCTAAATATCATTCTAGAATCCCATTTCCATTGTAAATGTCGGATACCATCATAATCGATTAAGAAATAGTTGAATTCCACCCTATTTGGCCATATTCTAGAACTCCATCTAAAAATCATTGTAGAATACCACTTCCATCGTAAATGTCAGGTTTCATCTTAATCGGTAAATGTCGAGTTTCGTCGTAATCAGTAAAGAAATAATCGATTTCCATCTTTCTTGGCCGTATTCCAGAACTTCATCTAAAAATAATTCTAGAATTCCATTTCCATCGCAAATGCCGGTTTATCGAAATCGGTAAAATTTGATAAAAAGTTGAGTTCGATCCCACCTAGCCGTACTCTATATTTTATCAACAAATCTTCCTAGAATCCCATTTCAATCGTAAATGTCGGGTTTCATAGTAATCGGTAAAGAAATGGGCGAGTTCCATCCTGCTGGACCATATTCCAAAACTTCCGCTAAATATCATTCTAGAATCCCATTTCCATCGTAAATGTCGGTAAAGAAATATTTGAGTTTCACCCTATTTGGCCATATTCCAGAACTCCATCTAAAATCAATCTAGAATGCCACTTCCATCGTAAATGTCAGGTTTCATCTTAATCATTAAATAATTAGTTGAATTCAATTCTCCTTGGCTATATTCAAGAATTTCATCAAAAAATCATTCGAGAAATCTTTTTCAATCAAACATGTCGGATTTCATCATTATCGGGTAAGAAAAGCCGAGTTCCATTCAATTTTGCCATATTCCAGAAATTTATCTAAAAATCGTTCTAGAATCACATTTCCATCGTAAATGTCGGGTTTCGTCGTAATCAGTAAAGAAATAATCGATTTCCATCTTTCTTGGCCGTATTCCAGAACTTCATCTAAAAATCATTCTAGAATTCCATTTCTATCGCAAATTCCGGTTTATCGAAATCGGTAAAATTTGATAAAAAGTTGAGTTCGATCCCACTTAGCCGTACTCTAGAATTTTATCAACAAATCTTCCTAGAATCCCATTTCAATCGTAAATGTCGGGTTTCATAGTAATCGGTAAAGAAATGGGCGAGTCCCTTCCTGCTGGACCATATTCCAAAACTCCCGCTAAATATCATTCTAGAATCCCATTTCCTTCGTAAATGTCGGATTCGATCATAATCGATTAAGAAATAGTTGAGTTTGATCCAACGTAGCCATATTCGAGATATTCTAAAATTCATTCTAGAATCCCTTTTCCATCGTAAATGTCGGTAAAGAAATAGTTGAGTTCCACTCTATTTGGCCATATTCCAGAACTCCATCTAAAAATCAATCTAGAATGCCACTTCCATCGTAAATGTCAGGTTTCATCTTAATCATTAAATAATTTTGAATTCAATTCTCCTTGGCTATATTCAAGAATTTCATCAAAAAATCATTCGAGAAATCTTTTCAATCAAACATGTCGGATTTCATCATTATCGGGTAAGAAAAGCCGAGTTCCATTCAATTTTGCCATATTCCAGAAATTTATCTAAAAATCGTTCTAGAATCACATTTCCATCGTAAATGTCGGGTTTCGTCGTAATCAGTAAAGAAATAATCGATTTCCATCTTTCTTGGCCGTATTCAAGAACTTCATCTAAAAATAATTCTGGAATTCCATTTCCATCGCAAATTCCGGTTTATCGAAATCGGTAAAATTTGATAAAAAGTTGAGTTCGATTCCACTTAGCCGTACTCTATAATTTTATCAACAAATCTTCCTAGAATCCCATTTCAATCGTAAATGTCGGGTTTCATAGTAATCGGTAAAGAAATGGGCGAGTCCCTTCCTGCTGGACCATATTCCAAAACTCCCGCTAAATATCATTCTAGAATCTCATTTCCATCGTAAATGTCGGATTCGATCATAATCGATTAAGAACTAGTTGAATTCCATCCGGTTTCGTCGTAATCAGTAAAGAAATAATCGATTTCCATCTTTCTTGGCCGTATTCCAGAACTTCATCTAAAAATCATTCTAGAATTCCATTTCCATCGCAAATTCCGGTTTATCGAAATCGGTAAAATTTGATAAAAAGTTGAGTTCGATCCCACTTAGCCGTACTCTATAATTTTATCAACAAATCTTCCTAGAATCCCATTTCAATCGTAAATGTCGGGTTTCATAGTAATCGGTAAAGAAATGGGCGAGTCTCTTCCTGCTGGACCATATTCCAAAACTCCCGCTAAATATCATTCTAGAATCATATTTCCATCGTAAATGTCGGATTCGATCATAATCGATTAAGAAATAGTTGAGTTTGATCCAACGTAGCCATATTCGAGATCTTCTAAAATTCATTCTAGAATCCCTTTTCCATCGTAAATGTCGGTAAAGAAATAGTTGAGTTCCACTCTATTTGGCCATATTCCAGAACTCCATCTAAAAATCAATCTAGAATGCCACTTCCATCGTAAATGTCAGGTTTCATCTTAATCATTAAAGAAATAGTTGAATTCAATTCTCCTTGGCTATATTCAAGAATTTCATCAAAAAATCATTCGAGAAACCTTTTTCAATCAAACATGTCGGATTTCATCATTATCGGGTAAGAAAAGGCGAGTTCCATTCAATTTTGCCATATTCCAGAAATTTATCTAAAAATCGTTCTAGAATCACATTTCCATCGTAAATGTCGGGTTTCGTCGTAATCAGTAAAGCAATAAAATAATCGATTAAGAAATAGTTGAATTCCACCAGAGATTTTATTATATTAGAGATATACAAAGCTATATACGTTTTTCTATTATGGCATTGTTGTTGTAAATTATTCTGACCCTGGTAATGTATTGGTATAAATTCTTTATATTGCATATAGTATACAAGAGAACACACATATACAAATTTTAATACTGTTTTTTCTCTATTACCCTTTCCACGCTCTATTTTTCGCTCTTTTAAGGATTTTTTAACACCATAGTTTTGTTGGTTTCTTTGGATTCTTCGCACTAACACAAACAAAAATGATTAAACGTTTGAAGAACAAATACGAAATGATAATATTTTGTACACATACATATGAAAAAATTCCGGTTTTTTAATGCTTAGTGTGCGAATCGAGTTTTTCGATAAATGAGTAACAGAAAATAAGTTCCTTTTCAGTTGTTCATATTTTTTAGAAACAGTTATTTTCTCGTCACGTAAAAACTTATTTTAGTTTAATATTTGTCTTATGCACTCATTTCTATAATGGCGTTTTTTGATAAAGAAAACCACATGGTTAGTGGAATCCCATGCGCTGTTGTGAATTGTAAAGCCACTCGACGCAGCCATCCTTATAGAAAGTTTTATGGTTTCCCGGAACAAAATTCTCCATTTTTTCAAATTTGGTTTGACAAATGCTCATTGTCACATGATAGTTTAAAAAAAAATTAATTATTTGTGAAAAGCACTTCGATGAGACCGATAAAGGAAAACGAAAATTAAAAAAAAATGTTATCCCAAAATTATATTTAGGTGACCCTGATATGGTATTGATGGATGAGAGTGTAGTTGTTGATTCAATGCCAATGGCCGGTAACTCATCTTCGGATTTAAATCTGCCTGAAAATTCATCAAAATATAAAAATATAAAAACATATGGATATAAAGACAGTGGGACATTGCCCGAAATGAGTATTTTCGACTTTGAGAACATAAAATCTCCTAGACATTATTCAAATACATCTTGCAGTGTCGAAGCAGATTGCACTAACTGTATAAAATATATTAAAATTAGTGAATTATATAAAAAAAAATATTTATCATTAAAAAAACATTACGACATATTGAAAACTAAATACATAAAAAATCGAAAAACTTTAATTTACCTACAATTTCAAAATAAAAGAAAATTAATTCCTAATAAAAAACTACAATCACAACACACGCGGAAACAGATTGATGAATCAAATTTAAGTTTGGCTGCAAAATATTTTGCAAAAATGATTTTATGTCGAAATTCAAAAACCTCTAAATATCTTCAAGAACAGCGTAACATAGCCCAAAACGTATATTTTATATCTCCAGCATGTTATAGATTTCTTCGAGACAATTTAAAATTAAATTTACCATCTAAGAGTTCAATTATAAATTGGATGCCAATTAAAAACCTTGCACCCGGACTAAATGAAAATGTTGTCGAAAATTTAAAAAAAAAAATTGCGAATTTATCAATTGAAAATCGTTACGCAGTTTTGATGTTCGATGAATTGAACATCCGACGAGATTTGGAGTATGTCATAAAAAATGATTTAATTCAAGGATACACAGATGATGGAACTGAAAGAAAACCTGAGGTGGCAAAATATGTGTTGGTGTTTATGGTCCGTGGATTATTTTCTAAATACAAATATGTTTTATCATACTATACTTCGGCCAAAGGAATATCTGGTGAACATTTGGTAAAATTAATTAATGAAAACATTAAACTGTTAGATCATATTGGATTTGTTGTGCAAGCTGTAGTATGTGATCAAGGATCAAACAATAGAAAGGCGTACAAATTGTTAAGCATAACTGACGAAACCCCATTTTTTAAAATGAGTTGTGCAGACAGACAAATTTATGCCATGTTTGATGTTCCACATCTAATGAAATCATTTAGAAATAATTTAATGCAAGCAAATATTGAAACGCCTGATGGAGTAGTTAGCTGGGGAGTATTAAGAGAACTATACGATACGGAAAAAAATAGTTCTACAAAACTGTGTCCTAAGATTACTTATCGCCATTTATATCCAAATACGTTCGAAAAAATGCGAGTTGCATTGGCAACTCAAATTTTCAGTCGGACTGTAGCTGCTGCAATAAGAACAATGTATGAGCTTGATAAATTTTCTATCGAAAATAAAAAATATGCTCTTGCAACAGCCAACTTTTGTGAAAAATTAGATAAATTGTTCGATAATTTGAATAGCAGAAATTTGTATGCAAAAAATATTAACCAATGTGCTTTGAAGTATAATAATCACGTAGTTGAAAATTTGGTTTCTATGAAATTATACATAGGCAGTTTAAAATGTCAGAAAAAAAGTCCCAATTTCTGTTTCAAAGGGTTAATAACAACAATAAATGCAATTCTCCAGTTATCTAATGATTTATTTAAAGATAACTGTGATAGATTCATAATAACTTCAAGATTTAATCAAGATCCGCTTGAAAATATGTTTTCGGTTATTCGAGGGAAAGGAGGACATTGTAAAAATCCATCGGTTTTGGAGTTCAGCAGAACGGTTGCCCAGATAATGTGCTTAAGATTATTAAAAAACACAAATCTTGCAAATTGTGAAAATGATGACGAAGAAGATACATCTAGTCTCAACGAATTGGAGAATTATGAAGTATACACAACACCTGATTCAAGAGACATAACCGAAAACTCAATACCATCCGATGATTCAAACCAGAATGAAAATTTTGAATTTGAAGATTTACTTGTGCTCCCAGAGCCTAATTTAAATGGAGATGGAGATGTAGACGATGCTTCACTTAAATATTACATTGGGTATGTCTTTTTTAAATCTAATAAAAATATAAAATGTAATTCGTGTGAGCTATTACTTACTAAAAGCGAAGAAACAATAACTCTTAAAAATGAGCGTTTCATCTATTTTAAAAATTATTCTAAAAATTCTGATTTTGGAAGCTTAAATGCCCCATCTGAAATATTTTTTAATTTTTCAAAATGTTGTGTAAATATTTTTCATAAAATCTTTAATAACACTGGACATATCAAAAATATTAAACAATATATTAAACAAAAATGTATTGAAATTACGAAATCGCGATTCGAATTTGAAACTATTTTAAATCATAACAACGGATGTTATGATCACCATAATGAAATATTAGATTTTATGATTTTAGTATTGTTGCGAAAACATTGTAAATGGGCAGTAAAAAAATACATTTCACAATCAAAAATGTCAATTTTAAATAGTTAGTTTTTCAATATGTATAATTAAACAAATAAAATATATATAGTAATTTAAATTAAGTATCGATATTTTACTGAGTTTTAATCTCGTTTAATCGCTGGGGTGATGATCTTCACCCGTAAAAAACCTCAACTGTTAAAAATATTAGCAGAAAAAATAAAATTTGATATAGTTGAACTCCCGTTTAACCATGTATAAGAAATCAAGGATCACAACGAGGAATGTGCTGTTACTTAGAAAACTATATGTCGACCGTGTTGATCCACGTAAAACTTCCCAGTTAAATTGATATCAAAAGGTTCTGTTGATTTCAAAAGAGCGGACTCGGGGTTTCCAAGACTTGTAAGAAAATATCAGTCCACAACCAAATCTCAATGGTCGTCAACCAGTTTATTCGTCATAAATTGGCCCCAATTTTTAAAAGTTCATATAAATATATTCTTAAATATATGCATTAAAAACTAATGAAATTCCATTATATTAATTTACGTTAATACAAAATTTAAACGTTTTCTTTAAAAAATATAAAAAAATCAACACTACCAAAATATTTTAAAATCATTTAAAACCCAAACAATAAAAATATGGTATGTCCAAAATATCCCGGAAAAATTAAAAATAGTAAAACAAAGATAGGTTGTCACTTGCAATTTAAATTTGGTGTTTTTCGTTGTATATCATCGATAATAATTTTTCTCGTTTATTTCTTTTCACCTTCGAGCTTAAAATTTCATACATTATTTTTGTTTTATTTTCTATTCTATAATGTAATATCAATACATACTAGCTAGATCTACAAAAATGATAAAAAAAAACCAAATGAAAAATGCAAATGTATTGTTTTCTCGTATATTTCCATTCGACAATTTAAACTAACACACATCCAGGGTTTCAATGTGATTTTACAACAACAAATGATCAGTAGAAAAAATATATACGGCTTTGTATATCTCTAATATAATAAAATCTCTGATTCCACATTATTTGGCCATATTCCAGAACTCCATCTAAAATTCATTCTAGAATTCCACTTCCATCGTAAATGCCGGTTTATCGAAATCGGTAAAATTTGATAAAAAGTTGAGTTCGATCTCACTTAGCCATACTCTGGAATTTTTATCTAAAAATGTTCCAAGAATCCCATTTCAATCGTAAATGTCGGGTTTCCTAGTAATCGGTAAAGAAATGAGCGAGTTCCATCCTGCTGGACCATATTCCAAAACTCCCGCTAAATATCATTCTAGAATCCCATTTCCATAGTAAATGTCGGATTCCATCATAATTGATTAAGAAATAGTTGAATTCCACCCTATTTGGCCATATTCCAGAACTCCATCTAAAAATCATTCTACAATACCACTTCCATCGTAAATGTCAGGTTTCATCTTAATCGGTAAATGTCAAGTTTCGTCGTAATCAGTAAAGAAATAATCGATTTCCATCTTTCTTGGCCGTATTCCAGAACTTCATCTAAAAATCATTCTAGAATTCCATTTCCATCGCAAATGCCAGTTTATCGAAATCGGTAAAATTTGATAAAAAGTTGAGTTCGATCCCACTTAGCCGTACGTACTCTATAATTTTATCAACAAATTTTCCTAGAATCCCATTTCAATCGTAAATGTCGGGTTTCATATTAATCGGTAAAGAAATGGGCGAGTTCCATCCTGCTGGACCATATTCCAAAACTTCCGCTAAATATGATTCTAGAATCCCATTTCTATCGCAAATGCCGGTTTATCGAAATCGGTAAAATTTGATAAAAAGTTGAGTTCGATCCCACTTAGCCGTACTCTATAATTTTAACAACAAATCTTCCTAGAATCAAATTTCAATCGTAAATGTCGGGTTTCATAGTAATCGGTAAAGAAATGGGCGAGTTCCATCCTGCTGGACCATATTCCAAAACTCCCGCTAAATATCATTCTGGAATCCCATTTTCATCGCAAATGCCGGTTTATCGAAATCGGTAAAATTTGATAAAAATTCGATCCCACATAGCCGTACTCTATAATTTTATCAACAAATCTTCCTAGAATCAAATTTCCATCGTAAATGTCAGGTTTCATAGTAATCAGTAAAGAAATAATCGATTTCCATATTTCTTGGCCGTATTCCAGAACTTCATCTAAAAATCATTCTAGAATTCCATTTCCATCACAAATTCCGGTTTATCGAAATCGGTAAAATTTGATAAAAAGTTGAGTTCGATCCCACTTAGCCGTACTCTAGAATTTTATCAACAAATCTTCCTAGAATCCCATTTCAATTGTAAATGTCGGGTTTCATAGTAATCGGTAAAGAAATGGGCGAGTCCCTTCCTGCTGGACCATATTCCAAAACTCCCGCTAAATATCATTCAAGAATCCCATTTCCATCGTAAATGTCGGATTCGATATAATCGATTAAGGAATAGTTGAGTTTGATCCAACGTAGCCATATTCGAGATATTCTAAAATTCATTCTAGAATCCCTTTTC
This sequence comes from Tipula vernalis, assembly GCA_958295665.1. Taxonomy (NCBI): domain Eukaryota; kingdom Metazoa; phylum Arthropoda; class Insecta; order Diptera; family Tipulidae; genus Tipula; species Tipula vernalis. The sequence goes on from OY282559.1 coordinate 124,473,865, forward strand.
CATCGTAAATGTCGGTAAAGAAATAGTTGAGTTCCACTCTATTTGGCCATATTCCAGAACTCCATCTAAAAATCAATCTAGAATGCCACTTCCATCGTAAATGTCAGGTTTCATCTTAATCATTAAATAATTAGTTGAATTCAATTCTCCTTGGCTATATTCAAGAATTTCATCAAAAAATCATTCGAGAAATCTTTTTCAATCAAACATGTCGGATTTCATCATTATCGGGTAAGAAAAGCCGAGTTCCATTCAATTTTGCCATATTCCAGAAATTTATCTAAAAATCGTTCTAGAATCACATTTCCATCGTAAATGTCGGGTTTCGTCGTAATCAGTAAAGAAATAAAATAATCGATTAAGAAATAGTTGAATTCCACCCTATTTGGCCATATTCCAGAACTCCAACTAAAAATCATTCTACAATACCACTTCCATCGTAAATGTCAGGTTTCATCTTAATCGGTAAATGTCGGGTTTCGTCGTAATCAGTAAAGAAATAATCGATTTCCATCTTTCTTGGCCGTATTCCAGAACTACATCTAAAAATCATTTTAGAATTCCATTTCCATCGCAAATGCCGGTTTATCGAAATCGGTAAAATTTGATAAAAAGTTGAATTCGATCCCACTTAGCCATACTCTAGAAATTTATCAACAAATCTTCCTAGAATCCCATTTCAATCGTCAATGTCGGGTTTCATAGTAATCGGTAAAGAAATGAGCGAGTTCCATCCTGCTGGACCATATTCCAAAACTCCCGCTAAATATCATTCTAGAATCCCATTTCCATTGTAAATGTCGGATTCCATCATAATCGATTAAGAAATAGTGAAATCCATCTATTTGGCCATATTCCAGAACTCCATCTAAAAATCATTCTACAATACCACTTCCATCGTAAATGTCAGGTTTCATCTTAATCGGTAAACGTCGGGTTTCGTCGTAATCAGTAAAGAAATAATCGATTTCCATCTTTCTTGGCCGTATTCCAGACGTTCATCTAAAAATCATTCTAGAATTCCATTTCCATCGCAAATGCCGGTTTATCGAAATTGGTAAAATTTGATAAAAAGTTGAGTTCGATCCCACTTTTCCGTACTCTAGAATTTTATCAACAAATCTTCCTAGAATCCCATTTCAATCGTAAATGTCGGGTTTCATAGTAATCGGTAAAGAAATGGGCGAGTTCCATCCTGCTGGACTATATTCCAAAACTTCCGCTAAATATCATTCTAGAATCCCTTTTCCATCGTAAATGTCGGTAAAGAAATAGTTGAGTTCCACCCTATTTGGCCATATTCCAGAACTCCATCTAAAAATCAATGTAGAATGCCACTTCCATCGTAAATGTCAGGTTTCATCTTAATCATTAAAGAAATAGTTGAATTCAATTCTCCTTGGCTATATTCCAGAATTTCATCAAAAAATAATTCGAGAAATCTTTTTCAATCAAACATGTAGGAGTTCATTATTATTGGGTAAGAAAAGCCGAGTTCCATTCAATTTTTCATATTCCAGAAATTTATCTAAAAATCATTTTAGAATTCCATTTCCATCGCAAATGCCGGTTTATCGAAATCGGTAAAATTTGATAAAAAGTTGAGTTCGAACCCACTTAGCCATACTCTAGAAATTTATCAACAAATCTTCCTAGAATCCCATTTCAATCGTAAATGTCGGGTTTCATAGTAATCGGTAAAGAAATGAGCGAGTTCCATCCTGCTGGACCATATTCCAAAACTCCCGCTAAATATCATTCTAGAATCCCATTTCCATCGTAAATGTCGGATTCCATCATAATCGATTAAGAAATAGTTGAATTCCACCCTATTTGGCCATATTCCAGAACTCCATCTAAAAATCATTCTAGAATACCAGTTCCATCGTAAATGTCAGGTTTCATCTTAATCGGTAAATGTCGGGTTTCGTCGTAATCAGTAAAGAAATAATCGATTTCCATCTTTCTTGGCCGTATTCCAGAACTTTATCTAAAAATCATTCTAGAATTTTATTTCCATCGCAAATTCCAGTTTATCGAAATCGGTAAAATTTGATAAAAAGTTGAGTTCGATCCCACTTAGCCGTACTCTATAATTTTATCAACAAATCTTCCTAGAATCCCATTTCAATCGTAAATGTCGGGTTTCATAGTAATCGGTAAAGAAATGGGCGAGTTCCATCCTGCTGGACCATATTCCAAAACTCCCGCTAAATATGATTCTAGAATTCCATTTCCATCGCAAATGCCGGTTTATCGAAATCGGTAAAATTTGATAAAAAGTTGAGTTCGATCCCACTTAGCCGTACTCTATAATTTTATCAACAAATCTTCCAAGAATCAAATTTCAATCGTAAATGTCGGGTTTCATAGTAATCGGTAAAGAAATGGGCGAGTTCCATCCTGCTGGACCATATTCCAAAACTCCCGCTAAATATCATTCTAGAATCCCATTTCCATCGTAAATGTCGGATTCCATCATAATCGATTAAGAAATAGTTGAATTTGATCCAACGTAGCCATATTCGAGATCTTCTAAAATTAATTCTAGAATCCCTTTTCCATTGTAAATGTCGGTAAAGAAATAGTTGAGTTCCACCCTATTTCATTCTAATCATTCAAGAATTCAATTTCCATCGCAAATGCCGGTTTATCGAAATCGGTAAAATTTGATAAAAGTTGAGTTCGATCCCACTTAGCCGTACTCTAGAATTTTATCAACAAATCTTCCTAGAATCCCATTTCAATCGTAAATGTCGGGTTTCATAGTAATCGGTAAAGAAATGGGCGAGTTCCATCCTGCTGGACCATATTCCAAAACTCCCGCTAAATATGATTCTAGAATTCCATTTCCATCGCAAATGCCGGTTTATCGAAATCGGTAAAATTTGATAAAAAGTTGAGTTCGATCCCACTTAGCCGTACTCTATAATTTTATCAACAAATCTTCCTAGAATCAAATTTCAATCGTAAATGTCGGGTTTCATAGTAATCGGTAAAGAAATGGGCGAGTTCCATCCTGCTGGACCATATTCCAAAACTCCCGCTAAATATCATTCTAGAATCCCATTTCCATCGTAAATGTCGGATTCCATCATAATCGATTAAGAAATAGTTGAATTTGATCCAACGTAGCCATATTCGAGATCTTCTAAAATTCATTGTAGAATCCCTTTTCCATCGTAAATGTCGGTAAAGAAATAGTTGAGTTCCACCCTATTTCATTCTAATCATTCTAGAATTCAATTTTCATCGCAAATGCCGGTTTATCGAAATCGGTAAAATTTGATAAAAGTTGAGTTCGATCCCACTTAGCCGTACTCTAGAATTTTATCAACAAATCTTCCTAGAATCCCATTTCAATTGTAAATGTCGGGTTTCATAGTAATCGGTAAAGAAATGGGCGAGTTCCATCCTGCTGGACCATATTCCAAAACTCCCGCTAAATATCATTCTAGAATCTCATTTCCATCGTAAATGTCGGATTCCATCATAATCGATTAAGAAATAGTTGAGTTTGATCCAACGTAGCCATATTCGAGATCTTCTAAAATTCATTCTAGAATCCCTTTTCCATCGTAAATGACGGGTTTATCGTAATCGGTAAAGCATAAGACGAGTTCTACCCCAGTTGGCTATATTCCAGAACTTCATCTATAAATCATTCTAAAATCCCATTTTTATCGTGTATGTCGGGTTTCGTCATTATCGGATTTGAACGAGCCAAGTTCTCTACTACTGAGCTATATTTTCGAACTTCATTTAAAAATCATTGTAGAATCCACTTTTCATTGTAAATGTCGGATTTCATCGTAATCGGAAAAGAAATAGCCGAGTTCCATCCTACTTGGCTATATTCCAGAACTTCATCGAAAAATCATTCTAGAAATCTACTTCAATCGAACATGCCAACAAGAAAAAGTAGAATCCCATTTCCTTCTTGAATGCCGGATTTCATCATGATTGGATTTGAAAAAGCCAAGTTCTCTACTACTTGGCCATATTCTCGAACTTCTTCTAAAAATCATTCTAGAATCCCATTTCCATTGTAAATGTCGGACTCGATCGTAATCGGTTAAGAAATAATTGAGTTAGATCCTATTTAGCCATATTCCAGAACTTCATCTAAAAATCATTCTAGATGTCGGATTCCACTGTAATCAGTTAAGAAGTTCATAAGCTCATTTTGTCAGAAATAGGGGGGGGGGGAGGAGTATTACCAACATCGGAATAGGGTATAGTCTGTGTCTAGAACAAAAAAAAAATAAAAAACATCAAAACATTTTTTTTTTGGATACCCATTTTTATTTTATTTTAATTTTTTTTTGTTGTCAATTAATTAATAAATAATAATTAATTAATTTTTCAGTTTTCTTTTGTGTGTGTGTGTGGGGATGTGTTATGTATTGTGTGTATGTGATAGGATTGTTACTCTTTTTTGTGTATTTTCTTCATGTCTTCAAAATTTTCTTATTTATTTTTTTCTTCATCATTATATTACTACTAATATTATTTTTTTTGCTTCATTATTAATTATAATTAATATTTTTTTTTGTGTTTTATTTATTTTTTTTTAATTTTTTATTTTTTAGTATATAAATTTATATAATAACATTTATTTTTAACTTGCGTACTTTTTTTTTTTTTAATTTAATTTTATCATTTTATTTATTTAAATATTATTTTTATTTAATTATTTTATTACTAGTGTATTATTATTATTTATTATATATTGTATTAATTAATATTAAATATTATATTTAAATTTAATTTATTATTTGTTTTTTTTTGTTTAATTATTTATCACCACTTTATACATTTTTTTTTTTATTAATTTATTTTATTTGTCAGTAAAAATTTTTCAGTTCTATTTTTTCATATTTCGCAGGTGTATATAAATTTTTTTGTTGGTTTGTTTGTTATTTAATTCAGTTCAATTTTTTTTATTTTTATTATTTATTATTTTCGTTACGATATATATAAATATATATATATAAAGAGATTGTATATTTGTTTGTTTGTTTAAATAAAGGAACTGCATTTTTTTTTATTTAAATTATTTATTTATTTTTTACATTTCCATTTTTATTTTTTAGGTGTTTTTGTTTTATATGATTAAAATTATGTTTAATTACGATCGGGGGCCATTCATCACTCTCATTCGAATATATATTTAGTATTAAATAAAATAATAAAATTATTAAATTAAGAAAAAAGAAATTGTATTCTATATTTATGTATATATGTATATATAGCGTGTAATATTTATTATCAAATATTGTTTAAAAATAAAAATAAAATTAAACTAATAAATTAATAAAAAATAACTTACAGATGAAAATAATTAAATTATAATTTATGCTATTAACTTTATTTAAATCGATGCGAATTTATTTATTTATCTAGGTTTTTTTATTAATATTATAGGCATTGTAAATTAATTAATTTCTTTGAGTTGTTTTTATTTAATAATAGTAAAATAAAAATTAAAAATAGTTTTTTAGTGTTTTTTAAACGATGGAAGCAGAACGAGTTAAAAACTAGATTATAGACAATACTTGGTTAAAATTTAAAAGCGACCGGTAGCCTACATGTATCGATTTAATATAGGAACTTTATTAATGTGTGTTCGATCTTGGACTGTGCGGCTTTTCATTGAGATGAGATCAGATTAGGGTAGGCTGTGATGAAAACATAAACTTTAGGAGAATATTACTCTGGGAACAACTGACTTTATAAATCGATTCGGCTCCCCGAAGCTGTAGTTTAAAAATTAAGAAAAAATATGGAATGGTTCGCAATTGAGGTTTAAATTTGATTTGCAAATTTTTGATTGGAATATAGCTATCAAAATAAAGGACAGCAGTTGATTGAATACATACTTGAAAACGAATAAGACAGTAAGAGGAGCCTAGTCTTCATCATTTTTTGCTGAATCAAAATGTCATCGCTCTAATCAGTCAATCAATCATTATTTTCCAGAGTTTGCTAATATTTTGTAATTTGTGTAAGAAGGGCGCAGTATTACTTTTTTGCACGGGAAAGGTTAAGGCGGCAACCACTTAACCGTGACAAAAAGTAAATTACAATTTTTGCACACAACAATTTACGATCTTTTTGTAAAAACTACTTGGCTGCACGTTGCTAATTAGATGCTACAAATTAACTTGTTTATAAAGTATTCAGAAAAAATTAAATTTCCGCTTTCCAATTAGGAAACTTTTCGATTATATAGATGATTCAACCAATTCAAGGTAAATTTTATATGTATAATACAAATAGAAGTGATTCATCTCGAAATGAGGACATTTGACTAGGTTGGGAAGAAAAAATCACTCAACACTCATTACAAATTTTTGATTGGCATATGCGACAGTAGTAAGTAAGTAATCAAAATGGTCATTATGATTGACTACTTGAAACATAATAAGTCGGGACCAATTTCCACATTCCAAAATGGATCATTTCATCATCCATCATAATCGTCGAAGAAATTCTTCCCGAATCAAAATTTGACCAGTGTCAATATATATTTTTTAGATTTAATACTAGTTATTTATGTATTAAGGCCGAAAAGCATTACGTTTAAAGCAAACTGGTAAAGACAAATCTTACATACTTTATCGCTCTTTGTGCCAACAATTTATCAGTTTTATTTTAAAACGAAATATCTGCTCAAATCATAAAATAAGGCAATACTTTCGGCATTTCAAATTAAAAACGGTATACCCTTCAGAGATTCAATGTTCTCTCCTGTTAAAGCTATAATTGAGACGATAATGTTGGGATTGGTGACCTTACAGATAATTTTTCAATTATACCAATTTTAATCGTATAATATTGTGCCAATCAATTGCCGAAGTAGTTCACATCTATAAAGTTGATGGTGAACTTAATGGTCATACTTTTCCTTAAAAAGGCTTGAAAGACACAAACTTGCGACCCAAATTTAATAAAAATTGGTGGTAACCAATTGGTGGTAAGCTTCCTCAATTTAAAACGACATTCCTTTGATGAACTGTAATCATCAATTATCAAAGACGAAAGACGGGCGAGTTAAAGTAGATCACTTAAGGTTTAAGCCCCATCAATATTTCGATTGTTTTAGTTGTTTGTTACGTCTAATGTCATTTGATTTTTCCATGTGACATTTACATATTTTAAAATATACTCTTTTAAAATGATTTTATTTCTAATTTGATTGATATATTTCTAGTTACAGTCGTGCTAAGTAGTTCGCCTGCAAGAATATCAATTATCAAGTGATGTGGCATGACTAAGGTCACTTGAAATGCCACGACTATTCATTAGGATTTGTGTCAGGAAACTAAACCTAACAACAACTAACATTATCAGTAGATTAACACGTGGCTAGAGCGTAATTTTGAAGAAAAACCTTTACCTTGTTCAAAAACTAAATTCCTCCTGTTCGGTACATTTGTTAAATTTGCAAATATCTTTGCCACATGTTGAGGAAATAATATCCAGAATATCTAGAATAATTCGTGATTTCCTTCGCACAACAATTTAATAAGAACCTGTAAAAACTGCCCTGGCTAATAATAATTGAGCGATTACCTACATATTTTTTTTAGAACTCACTCACTTCCGTCGTAGAACAAAAAAAAAACTTTACACACAAAACTATAAAATAAAATAATAAAATAAATAATTATTAATTATGAAAATTGTTCTCTAAACTAAAAATAAAAATTAAAAATAATTATAACAAAAATTTGTTTATTACAAAAAGAAAAAATGTTTTTAAAATTTCTTTTTATTATTGGAAAATAAAATAATTAAATCAGTCAATATTTTATTTATTTATTAATTTACGTTTTTTTTTTTTTTTTAGTTAGATATATGCTGCATTGTTGTACCAAAATAAACCAAATAAAATAAAAATTATTACTAAACAAAATTAATATAATTTATAAACGGAAAATTTGCGCAAAAATCACACATAATTTCCGATTTTCTTCATTTTTTGTTTTTGAAACATTTATGCGGGCGATGGATTTGATGAAAATGTACATTTTCCAATTTTTTGTTCATATATTTTGTGTTTGTTTTAATAAAAAAAAAGTTCCAAATATATATTTTTCGTTTTTTATTAAGCACTATTGCAATTAAATATGTTGTTAAGGTTTTTCCATTTTTTTTATAACTTACAATCTAAGAAATCATTAATTTAATCATTAATTTATATAGTTTTATATTTTTTTTTGTTTTTTAGTTTTTTTTTGTATCACTTCATACTAGAAGTCTTTTAGTGTTTTTTATTTTTACATTTCGTTCACTGAAACTTAATTTTTTGTTTTGTTTTATAAATTAAATTAAAATAAAAAATTATCTAAATTATATTTGATTTTTTTTTTTTGTTTTGTGTTGTTTTTTATATAATAATTTTGTTCTTCTTTGTTTATTATTATTATGCTTTAGTTTCAGTGAATAACAACAGGACTTTGTCCAACGCACACACCAACCATCGGTGATTCGTCCCGATCATTTGAACCATTCGATTGTGATGATGTTTTATTATTTGGATTTATCTGAACATTCATTGCGTCCGTAACCGAGAATGGACCATAATTAATGCCAACACCGCCACCGCCGGACACCCCTCCAATAACACCAACACCACCACCGCCGCCCGATAGACTACTAACATTTGATCCAATACTTCCTGAACTAACCAAACTACTGCCTAATTGATGCGGTTGATATACACTACTATTTATCGATATGGGATGATTGCCACCAACACCACTACTACTCGTATCCTGCAGCATTATACTATTAGCCATTTGCCCCAATTCAATGGGTAACGATGCGGGTGCATAATTATTTAGATCACCACTCGCGTATCGATTCCTATGTAAATGGGGATGGACATAACGTAACGATTGTTGCTGTTGCTGGGGTGGATCACAATCCATAACATTATTTGTTGGATTATATATTCTACTGCTACTATTTGATGATTGTTTATTGCCGCCGCCTCCGCCGACTCCACTGTTGACAATACCTCCAACCGCTTGTGATAAAATCATATTAGCCGTTTGTAATGGATACATTGATGCTAAATGATCGATCCGTGTTGAACGTGGTTGAATATTTAAACCTAGTAGTAAAAAAAATTACAAAAAAAAGAGATAAGAAAATAGAGAACGAAAAAAAAATTTATTAGTAAAACCAAATTGATTTTGTACAAAAATTATTAAAAATTAGATTAATTTTAATCCCGCATCTCAAAATGCATGCACGACGTTATTAGTTGTCTAATTAATTACAAGTGTGTGCGTGTGTGTGTGTGTGTGTGGGCGTGTGATTAATGAAAATGCTTTTTATGAAAAATAATAACAAATAATTTACAAAACATGCAATTTCTAAATGGCAAACAATTATTGCACCATAATACGTATACATATCTCTCTTTGTGGATTTTTATTTATTAAAAATAATCAAATAATTACATTTACTACAAATGTTAAACTCACACGAAGAAATACGATCATCGTTGTTTTTTACTGATTCGTCTTTTTAAATTCTACCTAACCTTGGAACTTACTACTAAAAATAATTTTAAAGCCATATATAAATATTAGTGGGCTCCAAAATTTAATACATCGAACGGCTAAAGGACAAAAAATTTAATTTTTAAGCTACGGAATAACGCTCACACAAAATGTCACAATAAATATTACTTGATATATTATGTAACTTTAGTTTTAATTATACTTACCAATATGAAATTTTTTGTTTTAAGGAAGTAACTAGAGAAATAGTTGGATAATATTCTAGGTGAGACTTCTTTAAATGATTTTACCAGGCTTAAGTAATAGTGTTTTGGGTACAGGCAATCAATGAAGCTTATATCAAAAACTACCAATAATTTTTTGCAAAATTCCTAATTTTTGAAAAGTTTAAATTCAAAATATTGTTAAAATTCAAATTTGTTAAAGTTTGTCAAACGAATAGAAATTTCAAAATTTCATTTTCACAGTATTTAGTCTAAATAATAATAATAATTTCGAGTTATGTAACTAAACCATAATTTCAATATAATGTGTCACATTTTACCATGGGTTCGGAAAGTGGTATAATGTTCAAAGAGGAATTGCTGAACACATTCCTTATTTTCCCTTTATCTGTCATATCTAATGAATCCAATTACGGAATTCCAAATTTCTAACCAAAGCGGATCAGCTGATAAATACGTATAAGCAGAACCAATTTATTAAAAATCCTGTAATGGATCAATAACTAAAATTCATAAACACTTTCGCGTTGATCTAGAGCAGGAGTTATCAGCACAATGTTTCAAAAATCGTATTACCAGATTCTAGATCTTTTGAAGAAATTAAATAACCGCTGCATAGAAAAAGCGGACTTTGATTAGATGTTTTGTTTAAAATAAGGCAGAAAAGGATGCTTTGCATGAAATCGTGATGAAATAATATTGCAACACGATTTCTAAAGTGCACTACGATTGCTAGTCTATGACTATAAGATTTCCACAGTTTTTGTATTTTTGTATATAAGTCGTTTAGAAGCAAACCGATGTCTACTCCTTTTTTCGAAAAAATGAAGATAATGATTGGGTTTTGTTCAATGGGTTAAAATCTACAATCTAAACTAACTTTATTGTGGTAAAATCATTTTATTCCTTCGCAAATAATAATTAAAAACTACATTTGGTAACAAAACGATTCTATTCCAAGTATTACTTAGAAGCAAAATCGTTCTATTCTATTAAGCGTTGCAAATTTCGCCTATTCCTTTGTGTTTCTACTATTTTGGAAAACTAAATAGCAAATAAAGCCTATTCCAACAGATTGCGCTAGTTTCTATTGTAATATTAATTCTTCATGTATTATTATTATTTTTTCCATTAAATAACGGTATTTTACCGTAATACGATGCAATATTATAGTTTACTCAGTCTCGTTTTATTTTTAGTAGTGATCAGTGCTGTGTAATGTAATTAATTTATTAAGATCTTACATAAAATTAATGTATAAATAATAGAATTATTGAATATTGATATAGAAACATGGAGTTCACTAAATATCCGATCGAAAATCCCATTAAATCGAGGAAAACTCCCATTAACAAATCCAAATGGAAACGTGAAATAGAAAAACAGAAAAGATAAAGTTGCTTGTTACTTTTTAATTTGTTTCGTGTTTGATTTTGTATTCATTTCATATGATTCATGTGATTAAATGCAATCACAAGGGCGGCGTATTTAAATGTAAAGAAGTGAAAGGAAACGATGCACTTAATTTTGCTCATTCATTTTATGCCAATAAGACAAAAATGAACCAAGACTGTTTTATTTTAAAATACTGTGTTATGCAGCCACCAGTCCGATGTGATCGTTCAAAAAATATGGAAGCCGTAAATCAGTATCCATTTCTTACAAGCTTAAAAAATCAAATGGTAGCTTATAACTGTTTGTCAAAAATTGTTCTTACGAGTTTTAAATATATCGGCAAATCTCGAGTGCAGCGTATTTACAAATTGCATTTCCAAACGGGGCGGCCAATTGCCAATGGATAATCGGGGTGGCAGTGGATAATTGAAGATAAAAGAAGAAAAATAATTGAATTTATTAAATTATTCAAAATATTAGAATTGCATTACTGTCGAGGTAGAATTGCAAGGCGACAATACCTTATTGGTGACCTTTCCATATCAAAAATGTGGAAAATGTTTACAGCTAATTCAAATTTGAATGTAAAACAATCTTATTTTCGAATGGTATTTCGAACCAAATTTACATCAGTTTTAAATCACCTTCACAACTGATATGTGCTCCACCTGTCTGCAATTAAAGGAAAATTTAAAAATAGAAATAAATACAGCAAACAAGCAAATGATTATGACGCAGCTACGTGTTCACAAGTTGCATAGTAAAGCGTTTTTCGATCAACTAAAATCCGAAAATGACGGGTTGCTGACTATATCGTTCGACTGCCAAAAGAATATGGTGCTGCCTAGAGTTCCGGATTAGGCGGCTTACTATAGTCGACAACTTAATTTATATAATTTCGGAATAGTAGTAGGCACAAGTCACTCAGAGCTGACAACAAAAAATGTGTTTTTATACCATTGGACAGAAAATGTACACCAAAAGGGGTTCAATGAGATTGCGTCATATGTTTATCATCGATTAAGCAACACAAATTTTCAAAACCGACATACCGTTCATTTATTTGCAGATGGCTGCGCTAGTTCGAACAAAAACAGTACTATGGTCGGCATGCTATTCTATTGGCTAGTGTCACAAGCTCCCAGAAATATTAAGCGCGTGGAACTAATATTTCCTATTGTTGGGCATTCCTTTATTCCACCGGACCGAGTTTTTGCTCTATTGGAGAGATAAATTAAAGCGAAACAAAGTATAATTTATGTTGAGGAATATATAAATATAAACCACCTAGAAGTTGGCATTTCTAATTTATAGTTTAGTCGCAAACAAAACGGTGCCTGTCTTATAAGAGGAGAACCTTTCTACAAAAACGACATTGGAGTGGCTAAGCCGATTCTAAGGAGAGGGAAGGTAATACAATCAATGCGGCCAAATCAAATTCCGATAGGAGTGTCGGTTAAAAAAGATAAATTGATGGACATCGACAAGCTATTAAAAAAGCATTTCGGACAAGAGTAGGAGGAAAATCCAGCCTTATTGTTTTATACAAATATTATGAGTGTTGCGGGTGAAATTCCTGAAGAACCAAATGAATCTTTAATATGTGAAGAAGTTCCCAAAGTACAGGACCTTCGTGTATAAGTTTTGTTTTTGTTTAAACTGATTGTTTACTGATAATTTATAATTTTATAATTTTTAAATGAAAAAAACATGCTGTGAATTAAAAATGAATTACCAAAAATATATTATTTAAGATTTTACTGAGTGTACTAATTTATAAAGTACTGTTAATCTTTTATTCTTAAAATAAAGCTCTTCTAGAAAATCCAAAAGCATTTTTAAAATATTTTTCTAAACTAAGAATCATAATTCTGTTATAGCAAATCCAATCTATTATACATTAATAATTTGCAAAATTCATCTATTCCAACGACTTTGTAGCAAAACGATTCTATTCCATTTTTATTTATTTAATTTAACTGAAATTAATAATTTTTGTTTTTAAAGCTCTTCAGAATATGATAATTTATTTAAATTTTGATAATTTCACATTTAAAAAATTGCAAAATCGTTAAAACTTTAGATGTAAAATAATTTTTGAGATTTATAGAAAATCAACTAAGATGGAGTAAACCCCGGTTTGCTTCTAAACGACTCATATTCTGCTACAAAGGTTCCTCGAATGACCTCCAACACGAACGGATCGTTCACCAAGAAATGGGAGCCGTAAATCTGTATCAATTTCGTATGGAATTACTTAATCTAATGGTAGCCTCAAAACCGTTTGCCTAAAATTTTTCCTAGGATATTAAATGTTGGCAAAGCGCGTTCATCGAATTTGCAACTTGCGTGCTAAGACGGGATAAATTCCAGTGGAAAATCGCGAGGGCGGGGGGCGATAGAGTGAGCATTAAATATGAAGATCGGAACAAAAAAAAATATTAATTTTATTAAATCAATTAAGACCTTGGAACTGCATTATTACCGAGGTACCTTTGCGAGACGACAATATCTCAGCGGCGACCTTTCGATCGCGAAATTGTATAAAATGTTCATGGAAGCTATTCCGGGCCTTTCTCTTCTTTCCGGATGGTATTTAGGACGAAATTTAATATAAGTTTTAAGCAACCCTCAAACGATATGTGGTCAACTTGTTTACAATTCAAAGAAAATTTAAAAATAGAACGAGATTCAGCAAAAAAGCAGCTGCTTCTTACGAAGTTTCGAATACAAAAATTTCGTGCTAAAGCATTCTTCCAGATGCTAAATTTAAAAAATGATGGGATATTAACGATTTCTTTCGACTGTCAAAAAAATATGGTCTTGCCTTAAGTTGCCGATCAGGCGGCATATTATAGTCGCCAACTTTATTTATATCTGTTTGGAATGGTAATCGGCATAGGGCACTCAAAACTAACATAAAATAATGTTTTCGTGTACCATTGGATGGAAAACGTATATCAAAAAGGATCTAACGTAATTTCATCTTGTGTCTATCACCGCCTATGTAATATGGACCTTCAAAATATAAATACCATCAGATTAGTGTCTGATGTCAGAAGTAAGAACAGCACAATGATTGGTATTGTGCCAATTATCACTGATCGAAATGAAGATTCAATTTGTGAGGAGAATCTGGAGGTCGAGGATCTTCGAATCTAACTTTTGTTAGTTTGTTGTTCAATTTACCTAAAACCAATAGTTTTCTATTTTCAGCTTTTCAGATATTATTTCTTAAGTCAATTTTCTACAATTTAAAGAACAAAAACAAAATATAACCCTTAAAATGTTAAAGTAATAACAAATATAAGATTTACAAGAAATCAACTAAGACGGAATAGACACTGGTTTGCTTCTAAACGACACATATACATATGTACATACACATTTGTATCCTAATTGTGAGTTGTTTGCTCATGCCAGTGGAACAAAGTTATTTTGGGAAAGATATCGAAAATGGTGTAGCAAAGGGAGAATTTCTGCTAAACCAGAATTAGGTTAAGGCTCAACGATGAGACATTGAGCATTTTTACTTCCATATTAAGCTATTTCAACAGGGTTGCAACAGTTTTACAAAATCCAAATGAAACAAACCGTTTTTAGGATTCTTAAAAATCTTGAATTCCTCTTTTATTTTAATAAATCAGTAATTTTCAAGAAATTGTAGTTTGTACAATTTTCTCTTCCAAAATTTAGGAACAAAAGAAAAGTTTCTCTGGAGTTTTATAACTAATACGGCTTCAATTCTAGATTGCCATTTTAAATAAAACAAAATATTCGGAGAATTGTAAAAATTGAATTTTCAATCAAAACAACAATGTTTAAAAATTAGGTAACCGAAAATGGTTAGTTTCTCTTAAATACAAACCAGGTGAACTTGAAGTGCTTATTAAAATTCCAAAGTTACAACCTAACAATAGAATAAAAAAGGCAAACTATGGTCTATTTGGTGGCTATAAAATAAAATTCATACAAAATGAAGTACAAGTATACTCGACATGAAACCAAATTAATTACCAAAAAAAATTAAATTTGTTAAGGTTCTTCTGAGGTTGAAATACAAATTAAAAAAATGTGATGCCATCCAAATTTGCTTCAATATTATAGTTTTTATATTATACAAGCACAAGCGTCGCTTACTAATATCAGCAACGCGAAGAGCAATGCTCGCGATAAAGGGATAAAGATATGTTTAAGCATATCTATTGTGATAGTGCGCCAATCGATGACAGAACATATTCTAAAATTAATCGAGTTAGACAGATAATTTTATAGCTTAGCACTAATTTGTATCACTGAATGACACGATGCCCAAAACAAGGTGATTTTGGAACGGTTGCAAACATATCTTATGATTTAGGTCGTGAGCAATATACTTAACAATAGCTACTTAGTAATCAGCTAGGAAATGCCTCACACAAGTTTACCCAAAATTGCATTTCTTCTATTAGGTAAAAACTGGTGTTGAAATGAACGTTTCACTGTGAAATATTTATCATTTCCTAGCTAGTTGCGAGAAATACGAATATATCGTTCCGCAACGAAAATATGAATTTTCAAAATCTTAGTCGATTGCGAAATTAATCGGGAAATGAAGAAATATTCATTTTAGCACAGGTTTTTGCCTAATTTAAGGTCTTTTAATGTCATAACGTTTTAGTCCTCAGAGCCTCATGTTCGGAAATTAAGTGACACGAAATTTTGACCTTGGTCGTGGCCAATTGCTCGTCAAAAATAAGTATTACCTTTATTTTAAATATGTATATGATTGCATAGGTTGATCATTAGGCTTCATGTGAACCTCTAATTTCTAGCGATTTATAATGCTTGAACCCCTTTAGCGAGAGAACGCCTCATCTGATCGCAACAATTCTGGTGTCAAGATTTGCGTAAAGAAACTGTGGCGGTTAATTAATTTTAAATTAAAATAATTAATCTCCATAGTAATCTCCATCTCCATAGTCTATTAGTTAATATTGTAAATCAAGACTACCTTAAATTTACAACTTAAGTATAATAGTCTACAACAACCATCAAAGCCGCACCACGTAACAGAAATTCACTTTAGAAGTTGTTCCTCTAACTAGTCGCCTAATAAATAAACTTGCTCACACCTTTGGATATGGAACAGCTATTGTAGAGACAAGAACAAAAAACAGGATAGACGGTGCCGCTCATCTCAAACTACAAGAAAGATGGAGCAGCGCCGAAAACCAAAACCTATCTGGAGAAAAGAATAGTGGCGTTGAAGAAATTATATAACGAGTACATTGATGATGACAATAACATAAGAGGATTACATGAAGTGGGTAGGTTTCTCAGACACGTTCAAACGGTTAGTTCATGACAACACAAGCTTAGCAGAACACATAAAATGAACTACCTTAAAAGTCACGTAAAACGGTCAGCTGGGAAATTATTGAGCCAACACTTTATTGAATCAGCTTACTAGCAACACGGAATCCGCATCTGCGATCAAATTCTTACATGACACAACAACCAAGTCTCTATACACCATAAGGAATACAGGCATCAACATCGAGATATGGTTATTAAAAAAATTGGACAACGAGTCACGACAGCTAAACGAAAGCTCTCAAGAAAACCGATGAGAATTCCAAGAAACAAGCCAAGTTTTGAGATTTGTAGAAAATCATACTTCTAATCTTTGGAAGCAATCGGTAGCAACAAATCAATACCAACCCAAAAAGTAAATTTTCAACCACAACTACTAAAACTCGCTTTCGTAGCTGCCACACAACCAACTTATTTTGCATATGCTGTCAGAAAAATCACAAAACCGATTCATGTCCACGTTTCAAAGACCTCAGTATTTCCAAAAGAAAACAGATGGTCATGCTGTACAATTTATACAAAAATTGTCTCAGCCAAAACCATATATGGCAAGTTGCGGCAGTAAAATTAATTGTTTTACCTGCAAAGACAGACATCATACTTTGCTACACGTGAAAAATCCAGAACACAGTATTGTCAAGCTGATCATATCAACTGTCGACAAGGATTGTGGCCCAGTACTTTTAGCAAAATCCCTAGTAAAAGTACAGAATATTTAAGGTGATTTCAACATATTACGGGCACTAATCGATCCAGGCTCACAAGCTACTTTCGTCACAGAGCAAGCAGCACAACAACTAGGCTTGCCAAGGACAAGAATTTTAATTGAGGTTTCCGGAATTTCAGAAACAAAAGGATGTTCACATTAACAGGTAGCAACAGTCATAAGTCCTAGATTTCTATCGACCTTCAAGATACAAGCTACTACTTTAGTTCTGAGGACAATCACTAAAACACTTCCAGACAAGAACTTATTGGGTTTAGATAGCGAACTGCTAAAGGAAGTAATCCTTAGCGGACCGAACTTTCGATACTCTTGAACCTACTGACCTTTAAATAGGGACCAACATATGTATATGGAGAAATGATGTTAGAAGGCGTAAAAAAAAATCCGCGGCATTAAGTATGCTTTTGCGAGACCGAAGAACTGCATCCTAAGCGAGGTATTTGATGCTTCCTGCAAAACAAAAATAGTCACATCACTAAATGAAATGATGCATATATGTCCAACCTTACAAGGCAAATTAACTGCAATATTGATCAAATGGAAAAACATCGTTATGTGATTGCAGCAGACATCAAAAAAATATTCAGGCAGTTAAAAATAGCCCGCAAAGATTAAGATTTTCAACGAATCCTCTGGCAGTTTGAAACAAACAAGCCCTTGCGCAGTTACAGATTAAAAACTGTCACCTATGGAACAACTTCTACAACTATTTTGGCTACAAAATCATTGGAATTATTAGCCATTGAGAAGCGTCAAGATATCCAATTGGTTCAAAATTCATTTAAAACAATTTTTACGTTAATGATCTCTCTCTATCTGGAGCTAACAAAATAGTACGAAAAGGCAATATTAGAATAATCTTGTCAAATCAATAAGAACATTTACAATAACAATGATAAAAGAAATTAAAATAAATCAAAACTTACTAAGGAGAAGTACAATTATAACGCTAACTCCATTCCTAGACGAAAATGACAGGCTAAGAGTCGTCGGGGAAGACTAACCAATTCTAATCTATTATTTGAAGAAAAACATCCAATAATATTTCCCCCAGGTCACACAAGTTGTCAAGATTGCTCATCAGAGAAGCTTATTTAAAAACACTACATGGCGGCAATCAAGCAACGTTAGCACTCCTGAAAACGCAGAATTGGATAATAAATGCCAAGAACGTAATTCATCAAACTATACATGAGTATATAACCATGAGTATAAGGAAAATGGCATCGCACCAACTAATGCGTATATTACGAGTAACACCAGCACCACCGTGCATGAATAGCGGGGTAGACAATGCAGGCCCAATTAGTATAAAATCATGGAAAGGGTACAAATTTCGTTGGAGCAGACAAACAACTACAAAGGCAGTCAAAAGCAAGACAACTGAGAGGCATTTTCAACCCCGGGTAGTCCTAACTTTGGAGGAATATGGGAAGCCGAAGTCAAGTCAACAAAACAACACACGCACAAAGTAATTGGAACACATATATTAACCTTTAAAGAGCTCTCAACACTTCTGGCTCAAATCGAGGCATGATTGAACTCTAGGCTCCTCGGGCTCCTCCAGTCAGGCACATTTCCTTATAGGGAGGGTCATGTTTTCAACGCCACAACCTGTTATTGAGAGTATCCACACCGTCACAAGATGGAATTTGCTGGCTTACGGATTATCTCTCACGACTACAATGAAGGCCAAAATGGTTGCAAGGATAACCTCCAATTGGGATAACTAGTATTCCCCAAAGATGAACAATTATCTCCCACGCATTGACCACTAGCAAGAGTCATTAAGCTACATCCAGGACAAGATAGACTTGATAGGGTAGTCACACTTGAATACAGAAATAACACGTTTAAAAGGAATATCACTAAAATATGCTGCCTACCCATAACTAACGAGCCAAAAGACTACATTAACATACAGTAGTTAAAGACACAAACATAATTCAACCCCACAAAATTTACCAACCACACAAAATTTAGACGGAATTGTGCCAGGAAGACCATCCACAGTCCATGGAAAATAGACTACCTCTTCCCGTAAAGGATAACCAAAAAACAAGAATACAGTCTCACAGGCAAGTAAAAAATGGATGTAAGGTAAATCGTCTTGCATTAGCGATACTCTCAATTTTCTGCATAATAAGGCACACGCAGGCTACTCCATTTAAGCCGCGTTTTCCATGAGAACTGCACTAGAACTCGATAAACTTTAAATTCCTTTTATTCTATGTAAAACGAAAAAAAATAAATTTATAAAGCGCGAATGTGTAGTGTATTTGATTTAATTACATATTTTAAGTTTAAAAATTTTCCCCTTCAGTTATTTCATCAATATTTTCTTATTTCTTGCTGACGTCATTACACGCAACTACACTCGATAAATTCATGGGTTTATCCAGTGTAACTAAAAAATAAGCTATAATGGTAATTTTTTATTGCTGTAACAACTTAAAATGTGTATTTATGTGAAATGACACTACACATTATCACTTTATGAATTTAATTTTTTTTTGTTTACTTAGAATACAAGGAATTTAAAATTTATCGAGTTCTAGTGCAGTTCTCATGGAAAACACGACATTAGTTACTCTACAGGCATATGTATGGAGAGTCTAGGCAAACTCGAATTGGTAATTGGTTGACTTTCAGTGGCAACTTAACAACTTGATCGCAGACAATGATCTCCTATTAACAAGTAAAAAGAAACGACGATGGGTGAAGCGTGGTTTGAGAGACACTAAATTCATTATCTTAGGCGACATGTTTGAAAATCTTACCCAGCGCGAGGCTAACCAGTATGAAGCCCAATTTGAGAACATCAACAATAACGAAAATCATCTAATGACATTAATGAAAAACCAGACGTCAATAATCGATAACACAATCAAGCTGGTGAAACATAATTCTAACCTCACAATTATATCATTGAACAATCCGATAAAAGATCAAGAGAGATTAAGATTGGAAATGCTATAACTGAACGAATATAGAACATACGATGAAATGTTTACTAAAAAACTTAGAAGATAAGCAAACGGCGTATCACAGCATTTTGCATCGATCAATAATCATCCCTGGCCACAACATTCATGACCTCACTCATGTGATAATTAAAATTATTATACCTGACATCTATCATAGCAACACTCAATCACACATCGTAATATCAACCAAATATTTAGTAGTGGACAATCATCGAAAACATTTTACCACTCAGAACAACAGAAGAAGTGAACCGCTGTCAAATATTTCAAGCTATGCAATTTCTATGCGAGATATCACCAGTTTTGACCAGTTTTGAAGCCCAGTGCATTATGCAATGTTAAACAAACAAATTCAACTAAGCATTAAAGGAATTCACTTTAAAAATAAAAAACAAAACAACAATAAGCGATAATCTTAAATTGATGCCAGCAATTGAGACTACCGATTTGACAAGCGAGCTAAAAATGATAAAGGAAAATGAACGATTGCCAACATAAATGAATCATCATGACGTTCATCATTACACGATTTCCTACTTAACTTAAATTTACAACTTAAGTATAATAGTCTAGAATTATACAAATGCCCTAGTTGGAGTATAGCTACTAAATCACACATACAAAAAATCCAAGTTACACAAAACAAGATTCTAAAAATGATTTTAGATAAATCGAGCTTTTAAGTACATATTATTAATATAAAATGTTTTATAATAGAAAAAAAAAACTTTGGGGAAAAAAAAGATAAACTTACAGCTTACGAATCAAAAGTCGTTTTATAAAACTTGTATTTCTAAAAATAAACTTTATTTAATACATATCAATTTAATTTCACCAGGAAAAAATATTTGGACCGTTTTTTAGACTAATTTATGCTGTTTTGTAAATTTTAATGTCAATTATTAGAGTCATCTACATTTATTATAAAATCAGCTTCAAATTGATCAATAAAAATATTGTAATTTTTTACAAATATAGTACAAAATTTCTGATATATATAAACATTAAAGGCATATTCTAAATCTTTCTTATAAAATTATAATTTAAAAAATACTAATACATATGAGTATTTCCACAAAACTTTTAACTTTCAGATCTTCAAAAAAAAAAAAAAAAAGGCACGCCAATAAAAATAATTGTAGTACAAAAACTAATAAAATTTCATTACTTTTTTAATAAACAGGTAACAAATTACAGTCGTCCCTCAACACTCGCGGGGATCCCCTTCCCGAAAATCCAGGTGCCAGAAAACAATCTTTGAAGTTTTTGTAAGAACATGATCATCGGAACATGATTATGCCATTCATTCTAACAGTATCTCTCAGACCTGAGCTAGGGATTGAATTCTCATCTCTTTCTAAATAATGGCAAACTGCTTGTTTAAACTTATTTAACAATACATACTTTTTGTTTCATATTAGTTCTGCCAACAACAATATCGGTTTGGTTTTGATATTTGCTTTGATTGTAGCGACTCTTTAAGTGCGAGATTTTTTTACAGCTTTATTTTTACGTATGATAGGTCCAGACAGCATTTGCGCTACCAACGATTTGTCGCGTTCTGTTTTTAAAAGTCTTTTAATTTCTTTCAATTGACTCTCCAAAGTTTCACAATATAATAGTCGATTTCGAATTGCATCTTTGCCAGAAGCTTCAATTTTGTTTACATTATCTAACAATTTATTACTATTTACCACGTATTGCGAACGAAGTCTATAATATCTTGTTTTCCAAACGTTGGATTGCTGTTTTATTCGATCATTCTCTTGAACTAATTTAAGCTTTTCGCTTCGCAGCTTTGCTTCTTTGGCTTTTGTAAACTTAAGTGAAATCAATACCTTTACAATTTTATTACAATTACCAGTAACATTATAAGTATTATAATCTGCTGTGTGATAAAAACCGTTTAATTGATCAGCTTGTGATACATTCTTTGATGTTTCAGTTGTATTTGTTTCAATGGCTATCTCAGAATCGCTTTGTTCTGCATGTATTTCAGAAATTTCGTTATAGGAATTTTCACTCCTATCTTGATCTAATTCACTCGATAATTTATCGTTGATTTGTTGAGAAGATACAGTAGAAAATTTCAAATCTTTATTTTTAATGCTAAAATAATTATTTTAATTATTATTATTATTGTGAAAAGTAAAATATATTAAAGTTTTTTGTTTTTCATTAAATAATTGAAGGCGTTCTTGTTGTTCCTCTTTATTCTTTTTTTTATCACGCTTGCCCTGTGCCTTTTCTCTTTGATTTCTTGCTTTAAGCGTATTTTTATCACTCGTATTCATAGCTATGAAAACAACAACTACAATTCGGTTTGAGTATGGTAAAATTAAGATTTACTAATAATATTCACTTTCTGTCACCCTTAAAGGTGCTATTCCATGAGAAAATTTTACTGAATAGTAAAATACGCCAAAAAGAGAAAATAAAAATCAAACACCATATAATAGACAAAGACAAGGTGTGTTTTATTTTTATTTTTTATAGCAAAAGTTTTAAGGGGAAACTTGACATTAAACCAAAACATAACCAATAATTGCTAAAAAAATTATGTATTTAGTATTATTCGATTTTTTATTCGTCTCTAAATTATCTAAAAAATTAAATATTATTAATACTCATATCAGAATTTCATTTTTTCGAACAATTTCTGTCACAGAATAAAAAATTAAAAAATATCTCCACCATAAATTCGTACCCCTATTAAAATTATTAGTGTGTGCGAGAATTATTTTCTATCATATACAAATTTTATGTACGTGTGTTAGTGACACTCCTATAAAATGTTCTCGATTTGATACTTTTTAGAGGAGTGTTACAACTACAGACACAAATCTTTTTTTACTGATTCGATTTTTTGTTTCATTCCGCCTCTACCAAATATATATTTTTTTCTTGCTTGAATTTTACTGTTCAGTAAAAATTTCTCATGGAATAGCACCTTTATTCTCTAAAAAATAAGATAATGTGTAAACGTGAAAATTTGTAAAAAGCAAAGCTTACTTTTATCAGTTTGCAATTTTTCGATTTGACTACTGCTAAAATAACATTTTCTAAAATTTTTAATTTTTTCCGCTTCAAGACAATTTCTCGTTTTTTCTAAAGGTGTAAGGAGTTGTTTACGCAAAAAAAACAGTTAATTTGCATGTGAATCATAAGAGTGCCTCTCAAATTAGACGATTTTTACGATGAGTTACGCACTCGAGATTGATTTTCAAAGTGATATATTTACGAAATATTACGTGACACGCTTAAAACGAATAAACATCTTATTCGTCAACTTAAAACGAACATTTTCGAGTATGAAAGGTTAAACAAATTTGATAGCTTTTTTTTATGCTGAAAATACCGTTAAGAAGTGATTTTTTACAATTATCGATAACACTAATAAATTGAGTTATAACTTCTCTTGGGTGGCAGGCACGCCCATGTGTATGAAATTTTCTTATTCTACGATCCAAAATGAACAAGTCCCTGTAATTCTAGAAAAATTCCAGAGATAGCTTTTTTTTTTATTAAAGCCAAAAGAATAATAACAGTACCGAGTAACACTTGAAAAGTCGCTAATTCGGTACTCTTTCGATCCTTTCGAGCCTTTGACTAAAAATAAGTGTTAATCATCCTGTTTTATCATACTAAATATACCTATACTCATAAAAATTAATTTAAGCCATCTAAATTGTATATATTGATGAGTAACACGAAGGCTAAAAGTTTGGTGGAATTACTCATAAACACATTTTTGCCTTATATAAAATAGTTTCTCGTAATTCGCTAATCGCGCTAGGCTAGCAAGGTTTGAATAGTCCCTTAAAATGTGAAAAAATGCCGAAAATAAAAAAAATCTGATGCTAATTTTTTTTTTGATCGCGGGAATATGTCCGTAAACTGGCTACGACAATCAAAACTTCCAAATGCTTTTTTTGTTTAAGCAAATGCCTCATTCACTTGAGCCAAACAAAAATCGCGTTTGCAATTTCTGGGTACAACCTCAATTGTATTGTTGATTCTGAAACGTTGAGCTGATCATGCCGTAGCCCAATTTATTTTCGCTAACCTTTCCTAGGAGGAAAATAATAATTTGACCATGAAAATTATACGTTTGGAAAATTCAAAGTAAAACTAAATTTGATAGATATATCTCTAGCTTAGATGATTGGGCATTGAAAAGGAGTATTCGAACGAGGCCTAATCTAATCTACCCAAGATCATGCAGCAGAAATTTTCTCATAAACACATATACATATGTATTTATAAAATTTAACTAAACTCTACTAAGGTACCATTAACAACATTTCTCCAAATCAACATCTCTTTTGTTAAGAGAATTGAAGCCTAGACAAACTAAAATGTATACCTCTTCATAATCGTGAAATATGCCATAAAATTATCCTACAACTACCATTATTTCTTGGTGAGCATATAACCAAAAGTATATAATAAAAAAATAAATAAAAATCCACATGAAACAAAAAAAAAAAAAAAAATTCTAACGATACAAAAGTGTTGGGCAAGTGTTACACAAAACACAAAAACAGAAAAAAAAACAAACATAAAACATGACATTCATACATAAAAAAGTACACACGATTCACGGGCAGAATTAAAACTAAAAACTGTTTTTTGTTTTTCAAATAATCTTTTTAAGTCTAATTTATTTATTTTTGTAATTTAAGTATATAGTAATTATATGTAATATATATATGTATATAGAAATAAATAAATGATTAAAAACATAAAAATTACCTATGTTAGTGGATAGTTGGTATAATTTATATATAATTATTATTATTTTTTTTAAAGGTAATACAATTTTTTGTTTATTATTTATTTATTTATATCGTTTGGTATATAAATTGTTTTATATATAAATAATACATTTATATAACTTTTGTATATTTTTTTTGGTTTTTGAGTTTATTTTTAGTTTTTTTTTTTTTTTTTTTAATTGTTGTTGAAGTTTTGCTGAGGTTGATTTATGTTACTATCCCGAGGCACTACAAGTCATCGTCGATCATCTGATATAATATATATAATATACAACAGACACATAATATTATATAAGGACCAACGATTATATTTTATATTATTTATGTAAGATTTATAAATTATAAAATCAATAATAAATTAGGTAAGTTAAAAAGTTAAAAAACAATAAAATCAATTTTTTATAATATGTGATTATTATTTTGCTCAATAGATGGCAATGTAATATGACCGATTTAATTTGTAAAATCTCTCACAGATGGCAATTCTCACATTTGGATGCTGCGCGCTGTTTTGAACTTTTTGAGATCAACTGTGAAATTAAAACTATTATTGGTAACACAATAATCATCTTCGGTGTATGTCACTTCGGGTGAATCCGAACCAGCTGCTATATATTGAATGTTTGGTACATACGGTTGGTACGCATCTTTATGAGCATCCGCATCATATTTACGGTGCTCAATACCAGCAAAATCAAAAAAATCCACTAAAGCGATAAAGAGAGGAGAAAAAGAGAAAGATCTAAAAAATTATTCTCAGTATGTTTTTTACATAAAATAATATATGTACACACAACATAGAGAATGATCGAAACATAAACAGATCATATTAGAAACAAACGAGTACAATGAAATGAAAGAATATGTATCTGTGTTTTCTTGTATTTAATGGTGGCAAATAAAATGAAATCACCGACCAAACGGCACAGTGGTGAAAGCTGCGCTGTTTGGATCGGGAGAAACTGGCTTCGAATGCCAATAGAGGCGGGAAGCTAAAGGTGTTTTTATCATCTGATTACGATCGATGATATGAAGAACACAAACATGACCCCTTGTTGTGAGAGTGCACCCGCCTTTCATGTAAGTACTACCTAAAGCCGTATGTCCTCGATTTTAGCTACTGCGTAAAGTATTACATTAAAAGCGAAAGAGAGTTGGGAGTCCCTTTAATTAAGCCCCAGAAAAGATTGCAACGGTAGAAACAAAAACAAAAAAGAGTTGACCTAGATGCCGAAACAATATGAGATACAATTTCCAAACGTATCTAGGTTTCAAAATCCTCCAGGAAATCGAACCCAATCAAATCTAAAGAGTAGCAAGGGAACGATTCAAGAGCGCGAGTTCTTTTGGACACACTGAAGAATCATTACAAATTTCGAACAATCAAACCATATACATTTTGTTAAATGTCAAACCTTAATTTCGCAGAAAAGCTTGCCAACTGGAAAATTATTTTGACTCGGCTTTAATTTTATTTTTTGAGATTGGTGTCATAATTTGACTCAATTAACATCACATATTATACCAAATTGATTCAACAATAAAATCGTAATTAAAATAAAACTGGTAGCCTGTTAAAATTTTGAATATATGCGGACACGCGAAAAACAACATTTATGTGTATATATTAAACGTACATTCAAAAAAATTAACACAACTATCTGTCATATTAATAATAATAAATAAAATAATAGTTTTGTTTTTATAGTTTTAAAATAAAATATCATTTTATAGTGTGTCACATAACTCATTAAAAATGAAATTCAATTATCAGCCAATTAGAAATGCAAAAAAAAAACATAGAAATTTTGGTTGCACTCTTCATCCGATGGACAGGAGTGCTATACCAAACTATTTATATTATAAATATAAACTACAATAGTTTTTATTTTATTAACAATTATTAATTAAGTAAAATAATAAAAAAAAATTTTGAAAATGGTGTGTTATGAACTAAATTAAAAATTAATGACGATAGCCAAGCTTAAAGCGCTTCTGAATTTTTTAGTCTTCGGTTAATGATTCAAATGATTTTTTTATACTGGTTTTTCCAATTTAATGCGACATTTTTATTTTTCATGTAAAAACAAAAAAAAAAAAAACATTTGTACACAATTGGAAACCCCAATAATAATTTGAGTTTTGTTAAACTAACTAAATGATTAGAAAAATTCAAACAAACTTTTTGGTTTGGTTAAATAAAAAAATTTAAAAAAAAAAAAATTAATTTTATATCTACTAACCGTGATTTTGCTGTTCTTGTAAACTAACTGAAGGACTCGTGCTAACAGAATTTCCTATATTTGATGTATTTGTTCCTTCGTCGGCGGTCCGTTTAAAGAAATTATGCTGCAAGGCATAGTATGGTGTTATTCTTGTTTTTGGATCAAAGTCTAACATTCGTAATATTAAGTCTTTAAATTTCAGGTAATCGGACATTGAATGACCTGGTTCACCGGCTCTGCGACCACCCGGACCACCCGTCTCCACTCCCAGTATATCGTGCAATTTTCTTAAACCAGGTAATTTATATTTTCGACAATTTTGACTTTTCTTCAGCAAATAACTTCCGTCTGTGGTTGATTTGTCGAAAAATTTACGTGTTTTATGCGCCTGATCGAGTAAATGTTTTGGCGGCATACCGAGCACTTCAACAATTTTATTCATTTGATCGATTTCATTGCAACCCGAAAATAATGGTTCCCCCGTATGCATTTCTACTAGTATACAACCAAGTGACCACATATCTATCGCTAAATCATATGGTATGCCTAAGAGCACTTCCGGTGAACGATAAAATCGTGATTGAATATATTGGTATATCTGTAATAACAACAATAAGAATGAATATTTTTTGAACAAAATACCTCAGCAAAATTTGATTACTTACCCTTTGTCCTAATTGACATGAGCTACCAAAATCAACAATTTTAATTGCCGACCTTTTTGGATTACACAATAGGATATTCTCTGGTTTCAAGTCACAATGTATTATATTTAATTCGGGATTACTTAAAAATAGTAACGCAGTACATAATTGTTGGGCAAATTTTCTTGTTAAATTTAATGATACACCTCGGAAATTTGTATTACGTAACAAATCATATAAATTATACGATAGTAATTCAAATACAAGACATAAATGATTCCGCCACATAAAATGTCGCTTTAGTCTTACTGTAAAGTAAATAAAAACAAACAAATTAAAACAAATTATTTTTTTTGGCTTCACTCCATCATCGGCCAGGGCAAATTACAATATTAAAAACAAAAACAGAATTCGAAAATTTTGGTTGTCGGCAGGATAATTCAATTCGACCAAAGGAAGTGGCGTTTGCCAGTTAAATTAGCTACTTATGTTTATCGAAATAATTGAATATCTACAAATTTGAATGAATGACCTTCCAGTTTGCCTAATGTAGATTAATTATGTTAAAATAAAGTGAATTAGTTTGTATTAGGTAAATAAAACCCCATTTGATAAATTTGATTTTAGTTCTAATTTCAACCATTTTAAACTAAATTGGTGTCCGCTGTTCAACCAAAAGTTAGTTTAGTCTGTATTTAGTCAGATTAGGCACACACACACCCTAAGAATTAAAAAAAAAATGTTTCTTCAAATTCATCTATTTTGATGTCTAAGGTTAGATAGTGAAAAGGTTGAAATTCGGCATTTGTAGATTAGAATAGAGTCAAGAAAATATAATTTGAAGTTTCCAAGAGGCTAGAATTTGGAAATTAAAATTTATGTTCAGGGAGAATTTAATTTTTTTCAGGAAAATCGAAATTAATTTGACGGGTCAGAATAAGAAAACTTAAACATTTTCAAATCACAACTTTTAAATCCTTTAACTTGATAGAAACCAAATTCAAATTTGCCCAAGTCAAATTCAACATTTTTTTTAAAATCAAACTCGTTTTTGCTGAATATCGATAAACGCTGGGATCTAATAGTTTAATAGTTTGAAATTTGTCATTTTTAATCGGGGGACATTTAACACATGTTTAATCGGGCGGAAACCATAAGATAACAACCGTTAGCCAAGCCAAAAACTTTCAAATTCATCGGCAAATTTGGGTAAATAAACATCAAAGAGACATAGCTGGAATCAAAGCAAACTGTGTAAAAGCATCGGTCATAAAGAGGATTATTGCAAGTCATCGTAGACAGCATAAGCACACAAAAACCGTCAATATTGCCGTGGTATCAATAGCTTCTAGGAACAGCGAGCGAAAATATGTGATTCCGCACTATATCGGACATCAAAATTATCTAATTTGAAATTTTCAACAAAAGCGTTAATTGTTCAGCGAAAAATGCATGAGGAGATCAAATAAAACTCGCTTCGGAATTTGACTGCAGCATGACATTCCGAAACCCCAAAAAAAAGAGCTTCTTGTTTTGTATTTGTCAATATTTTCAACAGAATGGGCATCGATTGGATTTCAAAATTCTATCTTTCGATACAAAAAATTAGCAATTTCTGAAACCAATTCTCGACAGCAACGAATCAATTCGAATGCAAGGACGAAAGAACTCAAAAGGAATTTTTCGACGGTTTTCAACAACCCGTTGGGTCTATGCACTAAAATTTAAGCGCATAGTTTTGAAACCAAGGATTCAATCTGAAACAGTAGTTAAATTGGTTACAAAGCGATGTCACCTTTTAGTTATTCCCTTTCAGTATCACGTTTGTGCCGATTATTCCACAGGTTTGAAAACCACAGGTACCGTCGTCCTTTTAAATTCAAAAAATTTTGGTGACCTCAATTGGCAGATACGCTCTTACAGAACAGAGGTGGACGACGAATTGAAACATTTAATAATAATAAACAAGCATCGTGATTTGTTTCAATATAAAAGAGAGAAACAAAATCATCATCAATGCATCAAATGCAATTCATCAACAAAATGCGTTTACACAGAGGAACAAATGCAACGGGACCGAAGATGAATGTTGCCATCCGATTTACTTTTGATGCTATTCAATCAAAATTTTGAAACAATTGTCACCGTCGATGCACATAATTATGGGTTACGTTTCAGTAGCAGCGGATAAAAATTATAGGCAGATCGAGATGGTTTGATATTTGCCGTGACGAAATTTCACAAAATGCTCTAATCCACTTCCATTCCAGTTCATTCATCCAACAGACTTCTAGCGTTAGGCACTCACATTATTAGCATACTATTTTAATATCGAGTGCGTATCAACAAACAGTGTCGGATATGCCGATATGCTACCGCGACTGATAAACAACAAAATTTCAAATTCGGAAAAAATCATCATTGCAACCATATCAGTCGACCACGAAATAAAAAGGATCATTGATAGCACCCTCAAACACTACCGATTACACACAAGCAAGTGGTTTGAAAAACACAAAATGAAATAACGCATCCGAGGACAGTACTGTGGAGAAAACGCAAGAAATCATCTCTCGTTTCGGTTCCCAGGAGATGATCGTCTCAGACAAGGGAATAGCAAATCGCAATACACCAAATAGTATGTCTCCAACCGGGTGGTTTGACGTCTATTGGAGGGGGGGACCAAAGTTGAGTAGATTAATCTACCTTCCAGTAGGGTGCGCATCACGTGAGCTGTTCTGGTCATGTGTTAGGCAGCTGCGTGATGGGTACAATTGTGTAAGGGGTAACCTTTTCACCATTCGCAAGTGTACGTGCTGCCTCCTCGTGGTAACCACTGGTAACTAAGGCCATTTGGCACATATTTGACCATTTGGCACACGATAAAGTATGGCACTAAAGGAGAAAACCTTGACAAAAAACCCTAATCTAAGGTGGAACAGCGTATGCCGATGGATGAATGGTTGATAGGTTAATCAGTCCAAAATATGCGGACTCTGGATACCAGGCACCCTCCAGTTTTATTTAGTCTTCCTGTAGTAAAGCTGGGTGACCTACAGGCTATTTGTAATTCCTAGCAACTCGTAAGAGTAAAATCAAACGGAAGACGGGGCAGGGGTAGGAATATACGGGAGTGGGATAGCCCTCTCGAGGTCCTTGGGCTCCAATGCTACCGTCTTTCTACCGGAACTACATGCTGTAGTAAACATCTAGGAGGGAGAGCAATAAGCCCAGATAGTATGTATCACGTACCGACTGGCAGTATTATCGGGTTCATTAAGACCCTGAATATTGACTGTACAAGTTATTAAGCAGGGTCCAGCACAACAGATCTTTTAGGTCGCAGTGCGAGGTGGCTTATCGCCCACATGGCCCTTCAATAATAATAATAATAATGTCTCCAAGCGAGTTAATGCTTCGAAACATTCGAAAATCGTCGAGCGCATGATAAAGTGTAATACAATGTTCTCTTGGAAAGCGCTGCGTTAATACATTCACTTGTTAATCAGCTAGCGCACTACTTTTTGGCGATACTACGTCTACCAAGTACCAACAAGAGCCGGTTAGGGAACTTCAACCAGTGGTACTAAAAACTCCGGAACGCGAATGTATTATTAGGGATTCAAATATAAAATAAAGGAAAATAGAATATAAAAATATAAATTCAAATTTGAATCGAGTTTGAATTTTTATGAAATAGTTTGAGAGGAAGGCAAGCAATATGAGTGTTTACAGTCCTAACCAAAATTAATGGTACCTGTTAAACTTTTCATGCAACGTAACACAAATGACTTTAAAAATTATATACATAAATAATAACATTTTTGAAAACATTAATTTTAATTCAATAAATTTAATTAGCCTCCTTTACTTTTCAATCCAAATTTTTTTTAAATTTTAGTTCTAGGAGAAATTACAGTTAATTTAATTTTTACCAAAATTATTTGTATCCACAAATCCACCATTTATGTGATATAGAAAAAATTGAAATAAAATAGTAAATCAATTAAATTAAAGATTATTTTTGGCTAATTAAATAATGATATAGTCACTCATGTTTTGTAGGCATATGGTCAGTTTTTGTTTAGCCTCTATTAGATCAAGCATTTGGTTCCAAAATCTGTTGTTAACATCACCTAGAATCTTATCCCGTTCGGTTTTCTTGGCACCCTGCTACAAATTTTTGGTCTTGCTAGATCATGAATGTCTTCCACTTTAGCTTAAACCTCCGCAAGTGTAAATCGAAATCCTGCTCTGGCCGAGACAAATAATTATAATCAAGATTTTTGTATAATTTCGCAGCAATGAATCTTCTCATGTGTGGGATCATTAATGTGCTGGAGTGCAAACTGAGGACCGATTACTTTATCATTAACTAGGAATGTTACCTCATGCAATAAACCAAAATTCAACAAGACAAGAATTTAAAATCCAAAGTAAACTGTTAAACCGAGTTTGAATTTGTTTTTCTTTTGGCAAACTAAATGAGTTTGATAGAAGGGTAAAAGGTTGTACTGAGAGAACTCTAAAAACTCATCCAATTGAACTTTCTTCAAATTGGTCCAAATCAATTTTTATAATAAATGGTTTAGAAATTGTTTTGAAAACATAACACAGAGAATTGAATTTTATATCTAAAGTTATGTAGAATCTCAAAGTTGGAAATGTTTCATTTGTAAATTGAAGTAGAATCAAGAAAACATAATTTGGAGTTTACAAGAGTATAGAATTTATAAAGGAAAGAGGTTGAGTTTGGCAGCAAGGTACGCAATTGGTGTACTGTTGAGCGGTAAGACACAGAACTTTAAAAACCAATATAAGTTTTAAGATGCAAACTCAACAATTTGCAAATCCAATTAAACTTTCTTCAAATCAAATTCTAACCGATTTCAAACTAAATTCGATCTTATACAAATCAATTTCAAAATTTTTTTAAATTAAAGTCGTTGTCGCTAGCCATTTTGAATGCTCAGGGAATTGTACTTGCAATTTAAATTTGGAGCAAAGAAACTAGAATTTTTAATACAAACCGAGTTGTGGGGCTTCAAATTTGTTCGAATTGGGAACACTGATCTGTATGAAACTAGGCGAGAGCTTTAAAAGGCAGTGCAAGTTTTTAAATATAAACAGGCAAGAAATAGGAATGGAGGTAGGAAATGCAACTTTCAGTCGAGTTTGAGAAAAGGGGTTTCAATGGTAGGTGTACTGAAAACCTGTAAAACACTAGAATTTTTAGAGCTAATACAAGTTTTAAGTTCAATCAACTAAACTTTCAATACTGCAATTTGGCCCGACGATTGAAAAGTTTAATAAAATAAGATTAAAAAATCCTTAAGGAAACCGAAGAACTTACCAATATAATATTTATTATCTGAATCGGTTCTATTCATCATTTCAAGTAACTTTACTTCAATTTGTGCTTGATTTAAAAATGGTTTCTTATTTTTAATTATCTTAATAGCTACATGACATTGTTCATCATGATCGTAAGCCTTTACTACTTGGCCAAAACTTCCTTTACCTAAAACAATAAAATAAAAATAAAAATTAAATTAAAAACCCGAATTAACCAATCGGCCGCTTATATAACTCACCGATTAATGAATCAATTTCATATCGATCTAAGAATTTTTCACCATTCCGTATAATGTAATCATGATTATCGTCATCATATCCATCGTTATATAATTTTCTTTCTTTTTTATGAGACGAATCATCGCCTTGTGTTTGCTGTGCACGTCGTTTCTTCTTAGCATAATACACCTAAAAAAAAAATAAGCAAAAATTTGTGTTATAACCTTTTAACTATAAAACATTTTTTTTCTTGATTTTCAACAATAAAAAAAAAAAAAAAAATCTGCAATGCCACTTTCGAGACAATTAATTTCCAAGACACTACAAAATTGCATAACCAATCTTACAAATAAATTATTTTTTGTTGTTGTCAATCGCTTATGCAATTTTCAAATAAAATTCTATTACTCTATAATACACGAAAAAAATCACACAACAGTTTCGACGACGACGACGTTGAATGGTTTTGTTGTTTTTTTTTCTTTTATCCAAGGACTTCATAAATCACAACGTCATGCAAAATTATTTTTAACTAATTAGTTTTTAAATATGCACACACACACACACACAATGTATGTACTGTATGTATAGCCATGTAAAGGTATATCAGCTCAAAATGTTAGAGGTAACCGTGGCCTAAATATTTTATAATCTCAATGCTTCAAGTGAAATGTAAGTGTCTGGCTTGAATATCCTTCGATGATATGTTTTATTATTTTCTCAACAATTCTTCTGTTAGTTAGTTAGTTAGTCACATTTTAACAATCCTCGAAGAAATTCAAAATTTCTTGGTAAATCCACAAGAAGAAATATCATGACTTATATGTAGCGCGGTTAAATTTTTATTTAGCTCGCGCAACAAGCGATCTTAAAAAAATTAACAATGGAAACACATGTTTGACCCATGTAAATTGGCATTTGAAATAAAACGAGGCACTTGCCATCCACGGAAGAGTCAACACTGTTTTTAGAGTTTTATAAATATTTCTACTCGGCTGCTTAACCCGCTGGACGTGTCTAACGCTTTTGTGAAGGTTAATACCTTCAACAATCTTGGATCCCGTCACCCAATTCGTGAGATGATGCATATTCCTGTAGAAATTGAGTTGGTATAACGGTGGGCACTTTGTACAAAGAGTAGAGGATGTCGCTGTCACTTACTATTGGATTGATATTCAAATGACAACGTAAGCAAAGCTAATCCTTGATGGTGTTGTGACGAAATTGCTACCGGCACGGCATACTTCTTCTCTGACTTCTAAAAAGGCAGTGCAAGTGGTGCATTTACCGCCAATGAGTTCAACGAAGACTGATTTGTTATATAAATAAAACTATGAACATACCTCAAAAAACATTCCACTTAGCCTATTCTAGTAGCCAAGAGATGCAACTTTGGACTAACAGACTCACGTTTAGGTGATGAAGGTCATGCCAATTGGCGCAGTCTCCTTGTCGAGTAAGCTCAATATGAGAAAAACAAGCATGCTCTGAAAAATATCCTAGTGCAACTCAGGCCATTATAGGGAATCACTATCCGTAGACGATAGACTACATTCATGCCCAAGAAGAGTTTGAGACCCGGAATTGGTAATCAAATATGTATAGGTAAAGTATTAAGACAGATAGGTTCACAAATCTCTAACTATAGAACGTGGTGGACTGGTGGATGAAACAACAAAGTGGAAGTGAAGTTGCGATTTTCATGTAAGTACTAGTGTACAACAGTAAATTTTATGGTCTATAAAATTCCCCAGTATCCTATTTCGTTTTAGAACAAAAATATTGCTCAGATGAAGAACTGCGATCCCCAACTTTCACATCTAATTTCAGTACATACAATTTTCGAAAAATTTGGTGACCTCTAAAATTCTTGTATTGCTGAAAAAATAGTTCGAAATTGTCTACTTTGCCGAATAAGAAAAGCCAAGTCAAATATACTATTTTCGCCTCTCTTACTATTGGTCGCCGTACGACGCAAGGAATAAGGAATGATGTTTATTTGTTAAACCATCCGTGCTCTGCAGCTCAAACTTGTGCATAATTTTAGCCTGAAAATCGCAATTTGTTTAGCCAGGGACACTACCAAGAACTGCAGTAATGAAATCGAACTTCTTACCACCGCTACCAATGACTGACTGTTATGAAAGATCGGTTCGATCAATTAAAAATTGTGTTAAATAAATTCTAACGACAAGAAATCCCATCAATGCAGATGATACGGCGATCTTAGCTGTTGGAAAAAGCAACGAAGAATCAACACAGAAGTTACAATCAGCTATAACTCAAATATATAAATGGACAAAAAGATGGAGAATAAAACTAAATGAAGCTAAATCAGTTCACATCAACTTTACAAGCAGACGATTCGAACATATTCCGATTACCATAAATCGGGAAATACTACCGCATGCAAATACAGCTAAGTATCTCGGCATGATCCTGGATGCTAAACTACGATGGAAAGCACACGTCAAGAAGAAAAGTGAAGAATTAAGACTTAAATACAGAAAAATGTATTGGCTGATGGGAAGGAACTCTTCTTTATCAACATACAACAAGCTTCTACTTTATAAGCAAATATTAAAACCGATTTGGATTTATGGTATTGAGCTTTGGGGTTGTACCAAACAGAGCAACGAAAATATTTTTAAAAGATTTCAGAATATGGTATTAAGGAACATTGTTGATGCACCTTGGTATGTAAGGAAGAATGACCTTCATAGGGACCTTAAAATGAACCTCATCTTAAACGAAATCCAGGAAAAAGCACGGAAACATGAAGAAAGGAACCGCAAACATGTCAACATTGAGGCAGCTCAGCTCCTAAGCATCACGAATTTAGTACGCAGACACCAAACACTATGGAACGCCAATGGGAAGAAGCCATAGATTAATTTAAGTTAGTAAATTAAGTCAGAAACAAATTGCTCATTAGTCTAGGAGACTAGATTGTAATTACATAAAATAAATATGTAAATAAAATTTATTTTAAGTAAAAAAAGAAATCCCATCGACGATTTATCGAGAACATGCTTCGCCTCCTTTAATCCAAATGAACAAGAAGCTCACGAGGGCGGATTGAAAATGAAGCTACCTAAGTAGGAAAACAAAATTTTTTTTTGCCAAAAACCATTTATTTCTCAACATAGTCTCCATTTAATTCGACACACTTAGTAAGACCATATTCCAACTTTTTTATACCATCTGAATAATACGATTTCGGGAACCCCTCAAAATACGCGTTAGTTTCGATAATCACTTCTTCGTTTGAGATGAATCTTTGTCCTGCGAGCCATTTTTTCAAGTTTGGAAACAGGAAAAAGTCACTAGGAGCTAAATCTGGACTATAAGGTGGATGATCAACCAATTCGAAGTGTATTTCACGTAATTTTAGCATCGTATCTAATGCTGTGTGAACCGGTGCGTTGTCTTGAAGAAAGAGCACTTTTTTCTTCTTTAAATGTGGTCGTTTTTCCTTGATTGCATCAACCAATTGATCCAATAATGCACGATAATACTTTCCTGTGATTGTGGATCCTTTTTCAAGATAATCGATGAGCAATATTCCGTGTGCATCCCAAAATATAGTGGCCATAACCTTGCCAGCCGATTTCACTGCCTTTGCCTTCTTCGGAGCACTTCCACCAGCTTCCACCCATTGTTACGATTGATGGACCCACGTTTCATCAACAGTAATTAATCGACGCCAAAAATCAACAGGATTACGCTTTATCATGTCCAAACACCGCTGTGAAGTGGTCTGTCGAACTCGTTTTTGTTCGACACTGAGCAAACGCGGCACCCATCTTGCCGATAGCTTTTTCATATGCATATGTTCATGCAAAATGTTGAACACACGTTCATATGATATGTTTACCATTTCAACAATCTCACGCAACTTGACTCGGCGATCATTCATAACGATATCGAGGATTTTCTTGATATTTTCTTCAGTAACTACCTCTTTTGGCCTTCCTGTTGATGGTATTGTTGCAGTGCTTCTTCGGCCGCGTTTAAATTCAGCAATCCAATATTTTACCATGTAATCTGACGGAGCAGACTCACCGTAATGTTTATCGAGCTTTTCTTTTGTCTCTTTCACCGTTTTCCCTTTCAAATAATAGTGTTTAATCACTGCACGAAATTCGTTTTTTTCCATTTTTCAAGAAACACAAAAGTTGCTTACTTCAAACGACTACAACAAATAAACTAATCGATGAATTTGGGTGAAATTTTAACAGCTGACGTTTGACAGATCGCAATTTCTAAAAAACAAAAAAAATTTGTGTTTGTGCTGCCATCTAGCGCTAGGTAGCTTCATTTTCAATCCGCCCTCGTATGCCAAACCATAACTTAATTGGTTGGTCGAATATTCATTTAGTAAAAACGACGACGATCTGATCTAAGAAAAATTGGCAGATTTGATTTCGCAGCGAATTGCGCAACTATTTTAAAAAAGGCAAAAGGTTGGACAAATGCTATTTCGAAAGTATTGCCAATATCTCGAAATTTTCCTTTATATTATAATCCTAAGTCCCCAACTCTTCTAAAATCATTTTCTCCGCTAAAATTCCTAAGATCTAGTACAGTACTTGTTTCA
Organism: Tipula vernalis; assembly: GCA_958295665.1. Lineage (NCBI taxonomy): Eukaryota > Metazoa > Arthropoda > Insecta > Diptera > Tipulidae > Tipula > Tipula vernalis. Next base: position 124,511,913 of record OY282559.1, read on the forward strand.
TTTAAAAAAGAAAGCGTTTAAGTCCATTAAATCTACATAATTAATGTATATTTCGTAAATTGTTAAAAATTAAAACATAATTTCTAAATTTTTTTTTTTGGTGACCTCGCTTTAGTTACCTTGATTTCACAGTTACAGTTTTTAAATATTACATTTCTCAAAAATGGGAAGATGGGTTTCGGAGGCAATCAGTTGATGCTATTTCAAAAAAAAAGTTTGTAATAGAGACTAAGTTCGAACTGCATATAAATGCTTGCCTTACTCAAGCATTTTAGAAAGTTGGCCTTGGCATTTTCTTCAATTTCCCTACTCGCGTGGGGACGCGGTTGCTGAAAATAATCTAGGTCCTTGACTCTCTCCACAAACAAAAATCGAAGCACGTTTGATATGATTAACCTGGCGAGATAAGCGACAGGTCACCTCCTCTAATCAATTTATTTGTGAAGATTGTCGTTAGTTCTGGTCGCGCAATTGAGGCGAAATCCACTGGTGCTCTATCCAATTCAAGCCACGTTCGTACCCAATCATCAGCCGTTCAAAACAACACAAAGAAAGAAGCCGGGATCTTTTACCAACATGTTTTGAGCCATAAGGAAAAATTGTTTCCTCGCTTGGAAATTAGTTGCGCTTAATTCCTGGTTAAGGAGTATGTGGCGTGAATAGTACTAATTGCTTTTATTAGTGCTATACTCCAATGCTCGTGCGAACATGTCATGTTTTGTATGAAAGGTAAAAAATTCATCGACCGCCACATCCTGAAAGCAAACACGTTTGCACCCTAAATTGGTTGAAATGTTCTTAATTGGCATGAGTGCGAAGAGAGTCACTGCACTCGTGACATAGAGTTTCTATGTAACAGTAAATTGTAAAGGAACCCTTCTCTTCATCAAATATTTGCGTAAAAAACGCTTACCTTGCTTATCTTACCAAAGTAAGCTTGTACTCATCCTACCATCGATGCCGGGCAAAATATGACTTTCAAATACATGTCTCGATATTCCGAGAAAATTTTATGAAATGCCGTTCTTAAAATATAGATACAAAATTAGCCACCAGCCATTATTGCAGTCGGTAATAATAATAAAAAATCAACATTTATTTTCCAATAAATCACCAGCCTAATTTGCAATGTTGCCGTGTAAATTCACCATAATTTATATAAACACAAATTTGTTTCTTCCTTGCGGCTACATGTTTCTTAATAATTTTTTTAAGTCATTAAATACACTTCCGAAATAAAATTTATAAAAAAAAACTGTAAATTTATTCAGGAACTGTATTGTATTCTGTATACATATTTTAAGATATACCATGTTTCAAACATAATAAACACACACGCCATTAACAAATCCATCGTCCATGTGGCTATCCTTTCCTCCTAAATGTTGATTTAAAAAAAAAAAAAATCAAATTTCTAACATACATTTCAAATTTGTCGTGTTTAGTTTGCGGCTTGTGTACGCCGCTGTGTTTATGGATAATCATAAAAAAAACACAAAAATACCGAGACTAAAATTCCTATAATTTTCTCTTTCTGTATATGTATTTTGTGCAAGTATATATGTATTGGTACACACACACACATACACACTATATTAACAAATTTTATTTGTACATAGCCATAACCTACATCTTCTTATTTTATAATATTTTCGACGTAATATGTCTATAGACAACACACAATTTGTATCCCATCTCCCCTCATTCCTCCTCAACACATACACTAATGCTGTTGGTGCTCCTGCTATACAGCGCGAAAAATAATATCCTAAATGTTGAGTTTGCGAAAAAGAGATGCGACGATTAACATTCTGACTAGACCGAAGCCAGAAAAATCGATATGGGTGGTGGTAGATGGTTTTAATGGTGAATATATTATACACAAGCACAACAAAAATTGTATGTACATACAATACGTATGAAAACAAGGTTTGTGTTTATGACTAGTTTTTTAGTCTGCCAATATGTAATTGTGGCGCTATATTCAATTAAGAGATTATACTCCTTTTTTTATATAAATAGATACAATTTTAAATCAATTTTTTCCTTTTTATACATACCGAATAGAAGGTAAGTATTATAAATTAAATATTTTCTTTACAAGGAGCAAATTTTAGATACATAGCCTGAGATAGTCAATAATTGCTACCAAGTATTGATGTAGACAGTATATTTCGCTCTGTCGCAAAATAATAATTTATTTAGCATATGTTCAATTGGGATTTATAAAACAAAACTATACAATGTTTACTAATCAATAGTTTTATAGTTAAATTGTAATAAAATCCATCAAATGAATTAATTTTTTGCAGTTCTTCGACTGAGAAGATAAAAACTATCGCCAAAATGTAGACTGCAGGCGATTTTGTTTTGCTGTTGATTTCGTTCAGGTAGTCAAATTAATCAAGAATATCATGAATTCTTCAAAAACCAGCATAATTTTGTTTTCAAATTGAATAATTAAAGAGGTGCAAACAAAATGATTTTAGTCTGAATGTTTGTGAAAAAAGTTTAATTCAATTACACTAAATTTTATGAGAGTTGACCAAAAAAACATAAAAAATACTACGCCCTTGTGGCACTTGCTTCGATTTTATTAGCCCAGAACAACTAACCTTCTGCAAAATTTTTAGCGCCCATATGGTCACAAGTAACACAAAATCATAGGTATGTAATCTTCTAAGTTTACATTTTAGGTATCATTCAGGCAGCAGCTGGTGATTGTGACATTGACAATTAAAATCGACAACAAACAGTAGAACAAACCCCATAAAGGATTCCTACGTTAAATATTACATTCCATGATTTTCAAAATGTCTTATGCTTTCTTTAAAATGCAAGGAATTTAAAACGTTTTCAATTTGAATAATTTGGTGAGCGACCACTCTAAGTCAGTGAGTTGAAGGTAAGCTTTATTGGATGCTTTAATTTCCTGGAAGAATCTTGATATTCCAGGATATTTAAAATACAAATGATGATCACGTAGGGCAATATTCTTAGTTGGTAACTATAGATATTTACACCGGCTCATTTGTTAATTGCCATCTTATTGAATATGTTCCTTAAACACAGATAAGAGTTAGTGAGGAAAATTGAACTACTCTCTCACCATTATAACATTGTAACTAAACTTGTTCAACAATTATGGACATAAATATTCCTGTATAATATCAGATGCATTATTAAAACGATCTGTCAAAAAAAAAACAAAAAAACAAAAGAATTTTAATAAAAATAAGATTTAAACGCAAACATTTCGAGATCGTGAATGGAAATAGAACTACGTTCACCACATTAAATTAATTTAATAATAAATCCTGATCATTTAGTGAATAAATAAATATTAGGATTGATTAATTAGTTCAATTTCTATAATTTTGGATATTTTTAAACTGGTTTTCGATATATTAGGCGAAATAGCACGAGACAAAAGGCTAACCATCTGTCAAAAAACGGACTACGCTTCCCATCAATGAAATACTATGATTATTTTAAATTATCAGTTTGTTTGATAGGGGCTGTTGTTTATTTACTGGGTACATCAAGAAAATCAGGTAAGAAGTAAATTTTATGAACATTTTTGAATGTAGGATTGTGTATCTATAGTTTTTAGGAGGTGCAAGCCAAATTTTCCCGGAAAATTACCTCAATTTCCGGGAAAATTTTTCACTTTTTGTAAAAAATGTGTTGTTAAAATTTTATTCAAAATACGTGGTGGTTTGGCGACTATTGGAGGGGGGGGGGACCAAAATTGAGTAGATTAATCTACCAGCTCCGTAACCTTCCAGTAGGGTGCGCATCACGTGAGCTGTTCTGGTCTTGTCATTAGGCAGCTGCGTGATGGGTATAATTGTGTAAGAGGTAACCTGTTCACAATTCGCAAGTGTACGTACTGCCTCCTCGTGGCAACCACTGGTAACTAAGGCCATTTGGCACATTTTTGGCCATTTGGCACAGGCTAAAGTACGGTGCTAAAGGAGAAAACCTTGACAAAAAACCCTAATCTAAGGTGGAACAGCATATGCCGATGGATGAATGGTTGATAGGTTAATCAGTCCAAAATATGCGGACTCTGGATACCAGGCACCCTCCAGTATTGGTTAGCCTTCCTGTAGTAAAGCTGGGTGACCTACAGGCGATTTGCAATTCCCAGCAACTCGTAAGAGTAAAATCAAACGGAATACGGGGCAGGAGTAGGAATATAGGGGAGTAGGACAACCCTCTCGAGGTCCTTGGGTTCCAATGCTACCGTCTTTCTAGCGGAACTCAATGCTGTAGTAAACATCTAGGAGGGAGAGCAATAAACCCAGATAGTATGTATCAATTACCGGGAAGCAGTATTGTCAGGTTCATTAAGAACCTGAATATTGACTGGACGGATAATTAAGCAGGGTCCAGTACAATAGATCTTTTAGGTTGCAGTGCGAAGTGGCTGATCGCCCGCAAGGCCCTCCAATAATAATAATAATAATAATAATATTCAAAATACGTAAAATATGCAATTTTTATAAAGATTTTGATGTTAAGATTGTATCTCAATAGTTTTCGATAGTGCAAGTACTTTTTCCGGGAAAATTTTGAAATTTTTCCGGGAAAATTTTGCATTTTTTTTTTCTTAGTTTAAAATTATAAATAAAATTTGAAACAGGAAGAATTCTATAAATTCTGGAAATGCGGGCGTTTGGAGGCGTTATCCCCCATCATCTAAGGTTTACAACGAATTAAAATTATATTGAAAAAAAAAAAATGTTATGTTTAAAAAATTTACACTTTTTAGCATTTATGGTACTATCAGAAGAATCGATGAGCGATAAAAACTCTTTAATATTTGTCTGCAAGGTTGACGAAGCAATTATTGTTATAAAAATTTCTAAAATAAAAAGTGAAAATTTTCTCGAACAATGTGATAATTTTCCTGGAAAATTTGGCTTGTATCCCTTAAAAACTATAGTTACACATTCCTAACATCAAAAATTATTAAAAAATATACATCTTACCTGATATTGGAAAAAAATTGAACAAAAGCAAACATTTTCTCAGAAAATGAGGGAATTTTCCGGGAAAATTGGACTTAAACCCAAGAACTATTCCAATCGGAAATTATCAAACTTCTTGGCTGATTTTCTCGATAGCGGTAAAACGCTGAATTCCAGGTTTGCGACAAGCGAAGAGATTTATATCACCTTCATCAGTCACGGTTAAGGAGTATCGTGAACTTAGTAAACCTGAGCTGAGGCTGCTTACCGGTATCCTCACAAGTCACGTTATGGGGTTAAGGTATCGGCTTAAGAAAATCGACCTAAGTGCGACAGACGGATGCCGCTTCTGCGACCTCGAAGCGGAATCAGCGGAACATGTTCTGTGCCAATGCCCAGCCATATTCCGCCAAAGACTGCAACTTCTAGGAGGGAGATTAATGAGCCCGGATAGCAAGCATCATGTACTGGCCGTAGTATTATCAGGTTCATTAAGAGCCTGAATGTTGACTGGACGGCTAATTGAGCAGGGTTCAAGCACAAAAGATCTTTTAAGTCGAAGTGTGAGGTGGCTTGAATGCCAACAATAAGTAAACTAACGCCAAAATATTTTGTTTGTGAAAAAACGGAACTTCCACAACGCTGAAAGAGAAATTTGAAAGAAAACAGGAAGAAACAAGAATTTTCCCGAATAAAGTATGTGACAGTATGTTTTAATTATTGAAATGATGTTCTAGGAAATGGCTCCTGGAAAAATGTTAGTATCACGAAGTTCAGATGGTTTGGCTTTGCATAAAAATGGCTTAAGCAATAAAAAAAATGCATCAGAATCATTGATGGTGTTCATTATGAGCCCATGCTTGCAATAAAACAGATCAACATCAATTTATTGAGTACATTACATATGTTTGTCTAATTCAGGAACCGTACCTCCTTGATGGTACAGTCTCTGGCTTGAAATCAACTAATGTAAGAATCTTCCGTAAGATTCCTGTCATTAGAAGCCGAACGTGCCATTTTATTGATAACAATACTAATGCTTCGCTTATTGAGAAGTTTAGGGTGACTGATCTGACAGCTGTGCTTATTACTCTTGAATCTGCCAATTCTTGTACTAAATTGGCCCTTTCTTCAGTTTATCTACCCTGTGACTCGCCTTTACCTCCTCCTTCGGTTGAGTTTAATAACTTGTTTTTGTGGAGTAAGCAGAAATACATCACCCTGCCGATTACTTGTGATGCTAATGCTCATCACTCAATATGAAGTAGCTCAAACATTAACCATTGAGCGATTTCTTGAAGGAACTGATTGACATCAGCTTCTGCTCTATTTCTATTATTGATTTAATTTTTAACTGTCAAGTGATGAACGATATTCTCACTTCTGATCACAGGTGTATCTCTTTTTCTAATTAACTCAAAAGACCACCGTTTAAACCATTCCGTAACAGGAAATTAGCCGATTGTTAAGGTTAACCGGTTTTCCCGATTGCTAAGGACAATGAATTACAAGCAGCTTTGCTTACAAAGGGAATTTCGACCGCCTTTGAAAGTTCTTGTCCTCTTATCATTAACTAGAAGTTTCGGAACAAACCTTTCTGGAGTTCTGAACTTAAAAGGTTAAGAAAATTCGTTAGGAAACTAAAAAAATAAAACAACAAATCTATACTTCAGACTGATTGGGCTAACTTCTTAGTGGCTCAAAACGATTATAAAAGAAGTTTAAGGCAAGCTCACAGATCATCGTGGATTAACTTCTATGAGGAAATTAACAGCCTGTCGGTTGTAACTAGACTTTATAAAGTTTTCGGTAACAATAATGTTTGTAGATTTAATGCTCTTCGTCTGCGGAACCGGTCAGCTCACCACTTTCAATAGGGAGGTTAGTGAGTTGCTTCTTTCTGTTCATTTCCTCGGTTGCAGTGATGGGCTAAATCGATCTTTTTTGTTAAAAATCATATGAGAAAATAAACAAAACAGAACAAAAAAGATCGATTTAGCACATCACTACTCGGTTGTGACTTCAGATCTGAATTTGTTGCTTCTAAGCCTGCTAACTTGTATGTTGAAATGCCTAAGTGGGGTTTAACTCACAAACTAATCACGCACGACGTTCTGCGTTGGAGTGTGTTCTCATTTAGACCTTACAAAGCAAAGGGTTTAGATGGGATTTTCTCTGCTGAATTACACTATGGCTTCCCCTACATTCGGGAGCATCTATTTGGAGCATCTATGATGGAGCAAGACTAAAGTTCTTTTTTATCGCGAATGCTGGCAAGTCTGATTATTCGGACCCGAAGTCATTTCGCCCTATTAATCCGTCTTCAACTTTTCCTAAGACTTTAGAAAGGATCGTCGACAGAATTATTAGAGATCTAAATCTAGAGGATGTCCACAGGATGGAGGCTCTCTCCTCTGCTGTGGCTCTTAGTCATTGACGAGCTGCTAGTACTAAACTGCAGCATTCTAGCTTTATTGTCTAAAGTTATGCTGATTATCTTCTTGTTATAGTTTCAGGCAAATACATGAACGGTTTTGGCCGACTTAATGCAAGATGCCCTACTTATAGTGGAGACATGATTTAATGAGAAGCGCTTACGCGTCAATCCGTCCAACACTGTTTTGTCTTTACTAGACGTCGAAACATTGAAGTTTTCTCTGTTCCCTCTCTTTTTGGAAAGGCGATTACCAGATCCGACCAGGTACAACATCTTGGTGTCTTCTTAAATAGTTAACTCTCTTGAAATTACCACCTTGATTAGAAATCGTGGGCTTGAACCCCAGAATGTTAATATTTACTTATAAGTCATTGATTTTACCAACCCTCCCATACGCCTCCGTTGTTTGGTGGCCAGTGGTTAAATTAAAGACTTATTTAATCAAACTTAATGGACTACAAAATATTGCTTGTAGAGCCAATATTGGAGCTAGGTCTTCTACTCCAATCCTTGCTATGGAGCCTACTTTGTGTCTGCGAAGTTGAACACCTTCATTCTAGGTACAGTTAGTTCTGCGGCATATCGCTTGAGATGCATTGGGTGTTTTAGGTGTAACTGTGGAACATAGACTAATCATTAATAAATACTTTTCATTGATAACGGCAATCACGAGTTCAACTTCGCAAATTTATTCTCGATGGTTTATCCATCGAGATTTATGGTCTTGGTAGCAATTTTTTAAAATTTTAACGGAGTCTCTTGCTCTGAACTTGGTGCTGGATTTGGAACTTACTGCCCTCTCAATGATTTCAGATCATTTGGTAGTCTGGGTTCGCATTGCACATCTTTCAGAGTCTTTGAGTCTTGCTGTTAACAACAAAAATATTTTCTTCTGTATGGATAGTAAAGCTGCGCTAAATTCATTGAAACATTTCTTGACTATTTCAAAATTTGTTAAGGACTGTAAACATTTCATAACCTTCTTTGTTATAACACTAAGTAGAGTTTCTGTCGTATGGGTACCGGCACATTGTGAAATTGAAGGTAATGAGATCGCCGATTCTCTAGCCAAGGCTGGTACGCGATAAACAGTAATAATAATACATTTACTAAATAAAATGGCTGAGTATGGGGCCTGTGTTTTGACAATGATAATTCATCCAAATAAACGTTTGGATTTTCTTCAATTGATTCGTTTCCTTATCTGCTTTGCAAAAAACTATAAAACTCGAATTAAATCCACCGAACACCACGACACAGACATCTTATGAATCAGCTGCTAGTCATTCACAAATAGAAAACAAATAATTTATAATAATATAAATATTTTGTTCAACTATTTGTCTATCAAATATACACGATACAAGTTTATATCTACATATGTGTGGGATCATGAAAATATTTATTGGTTTTTACCAGATAAGGGAGGCGCCATCGCGTATATTACCATACAATAAAGTGTAAGAAAATTAATAATCAGATCACTACCCACTTTGCATAAACTACTTTTTTGTTATATAATAACCAATCGAAAGTAAAGCTTAAAAATCGTACGACGGTAACTGTGAATTTTTAATCACCAACAAATTATTCTAATTTACATGTCTAAGTGTGGGGGATATTGTCTCGAAAATTGCATCTAACTAATTATATAACATTTTTACTTACTTCATTTATATGTTTATAGGTTTTTATTAAATCTACACTAAGTTTTCTTAAAGGAGCTTGCGCGGGATCCCGAAATCGTAACGGTATCCTCGCTTGCATCGCCCGTATATCTGTTGATGGATTTGGTGATGATGGCCTCTGTAATACACATAGAAAAAAATAATTGGCTGATTAATATTAAGCTATCTAATAAAACCGGGCATAAAACACACCTGAAGTACAACATCTCGATGTGTTGCTGGTAAATGTTCTTCCGCTACTAGTCTACCATAAAGTGGTGCATGTCGTTGCCTTGTTGAATCCGGAGGACCCGATATATATGTTGCAGATACTGTAAGTAGATAAATAAATAAAAATAAATTAGTTGATGTTCATATTTTTTTATATCCGCACTAATCCCGCCGATTAACATTTTTAGACCAGCATAATTCGTTCACATTTTACACCTACTAACCAACAAAGAATGTCAATTTTTTTTTTTTTGCTTTTTACTGTAAAATGATACTTTTGAGTGAAAAAAATGAAAATAAAATCTATTTTAAATCCAATCGAATGAATATACCTGATGCATTCAACAGCTGCCTTTGCTGCTGCTGCTTTGAAGACAATTATCATGAAAAACGCATAAAATGTCGAGTAAATAAAGCAACAAAATAACAAAAACAAAATTGGCGATTTACAAAACAAGTGTTTTTCCGGTACATAACATCGAAAAATTATCATTACTTTACCAATTTTCTTTGTTATTATTATTTTGCAAATACTACACATAGAAAGTACAAAATAAAATGTTAAAAATAACAAAACAGAGGCGGTCAAATTTTTTAAATTTATTGAATCTAGAGAGTTTCGCGCCTTGTTTGGTACGCTCTCCAGCCCACAATGATAAGTGCTCGCTACGCTCACCAATTGTCTATTAGTTTATAATAGTTTATTTTCGGTGACGGATGCAAATTCAATAAAAAAATAAAATTGTTGCTGTAGCGTTGTTTTTGTTTGGTGACTTTCATTATAACAAGGTTTCACTGAAAACATACACTTATCAGCCAATCATAAGACGAATAAAATTTTAAATTTTTTTCGGGTGAGAGCGTTTACATTTATATACTATATATATAGGGTGGCCATCTAACTTTTTTTTTGAACTAGCGGTTATTTTGAGTATGGTAAGGGTTATGTCACGATTTGACAGAAAGTTAGTTTTATCCTTCCGCTGAACGAAAATGGTTGTGTATTCGCTTGAACAACGCTGGGAAATATTGAAACATTACTTCGAAAATCTTGGCAAAAAAATCATTTTTTCGGATGAGGCGCATTTCCATCTTGGCGGCTATGTAAACAAGCAGAATTCTCGCATTTGGGGCACGGAGAAACCACACGTGATCGTAGACAAGCCGATGCATCCTTAACGAGTGACTGTTTGGTGCGGATTTTGGTACGGTGGCATCATTGGGCCATTTTTCTTTGAAAATGAGCAAGGAGCCGCCGTTACTGTCAATGGTGAGCGCTACCGCGCCATGATAAACGATTTTCTGTTCCCGGCACTTGAAGAGGAGGACATAGGCAACATTTGGTTTCAACAAGACGGCGCTCCGTGCCACACAGCACACGTTTCAATTGATCTTTTGCGCACTGTCTTCGAAGATCGAATTATCAGCCGAAATGCTAATGTGATTTGGCCGCCTCGGAGCTGTGATTTGACGCCGTTGGACTATTATCTTTGGGGTGCCGTAAAAGATAAGTGTTATGCCGATAAACCAGCAACGATTGACGCTCTCAAGAACAATATTCGCATTGCCATTGAAGACATAATGCCGCATACCATCGAAAATGTGCTCAAAAATTGGACCGCCGTATGGGGTACGTCAAGGCCAGCCGAGGCAGCCATATGAATGAAATAGTATTCCATAATTAATCGGAAGGATTGTTCTTTACAATGAAAAAATAAATTTGAAAAAATATTGAGAACTTTTTGTTTTATTGCATTTAAAAAAAAAAAAATTTATTTGGCCCACCCTATATATATATAAATATATATATGTACACTGGCTCGCAAAAGTAGGTTAAAAAACTATTTTATTTTTTATTTTCTCAGTTATTCAATCAGTTTTCAAAATAAAAATGGATTATAACATTCCGTAATTAAATAATATTTTATTCGAATATTAAAAAAATATTTAAAAAAAATCATATTGTTTCAATTACGAAAACTTGTAGAAAAAGAGATCAACCAATTATAAGCAGCAAAAATAGGTTTAAAAAAAATTATTAACCGCAATTTCCGCCTTTCCTTTCTGCCATCCACGCAATTCGGGTTGGTAAGAAGTGTGCATACTTCTAACACTCCGCAGCTCTAATTTCCAGACTTCAGTGAAGAAAGATCGCAGCTGAGTCAAATTTGTTGGAGCCTTCTGTGCTATACGGTATTTCAGCAAAGACCACAGGTTTTCAATGGGTGACAGGTCTAGACTCTGCGATGGCCAAGTTAATACGTTCACATTTGAACTCCTCAAATAGTTTGTGATTGGCGCATTGTCCTGTTGCAACACAAAATTCTCACCAATTAACCTCTTTCTCTTATTAGTAATTAAAGCGTTTAAAATGGAAGGCAGAGTGCCACCAATTAGGCGCCAGGACCGACCAAGAGCAACTACAAAATCGCAGGATAAGAAAATTCAGTCAATACCTAATGCCGACCCAAAAATATTTGCATCGAAAATCCAGGCTCAGTTACGAAGCGAGTCCCAACTAAATGTATCCGCCGGTACAATACAACGCCGACTTCTTGAAAATAATAAGCACCGTCGAGTTGCACGCAAAATACCATTTATTAGCAAAGTAAATTTGAAGAAAAGGATGCAGTTTTATACTGACCATGCATTAAAACCCATGAACTATTGGGATCCAATTCTATGTACCGACGAATCCATGATTCGGCTGAAGCACAGTCGTGGGAGAATGTTCATTTGGCTTAATACGACGGAAGTTTTGTCAATTAATTCCACAAAACCCACTTTAAAGTCGTTTGAGAAAGGCATTATGATTTGGGGATGCATGTGTTCAGCCGGTGTTGCACAAATAAAAGTGCTTGAAGGCAAAGTAACCGCTGCAGTGTACCTTAAACTCGTCGAGGACATTATAATACCGGAAGGAAGGAGGTTAATTGGTGAAAATTTTGTGTTGCAACAGGACAATGCGCCAATACATAAAGCCAAATCAATCACAAATTATTTGAGGAGTTCAAATGTGAACGTATTAACTTCGCCACCGCAGAGTCCAGACCTGTCGCCCACTGAAAACTTGCGATCTTTGCTGAAATACAGTATAGTAGAGAAGGCTCCAAGAAATTTGACTCAGCTGCGATCTTTCATCACTGAAGTCTGGTCTCAAATTAATGCTGCGGAGTGTCAGAAGTATGCACACTCCTTACCAACACGAATTGCGCGGATGGCAGAAAGGAAAGGCGGAAATTGCGGTTATTAATTTTTTTTAAACCTATTTTTGCTGCGCACAATTGGTTGATCTCATTTTCTACAAGTTTTCTTAATTGAAACAATATGATTTTTTTTAAATATTTTTTTAATATTCGGATAAAATATTATTGAATTACGGAATGTTATAATCCATGTTTTTTTATTTTGAAAACTGATTGAATAACTGAGAAAATAAAAAATAAAATAGTTTTTTAACCTACTTTTGCGAGCCAGTGTATATATATGTTATACTCGTATATAAAAAAATGAGAAGGGATATAACATTTTGCACTGTTGGTTGGTGCTTTGGGTAAATCGATGATCAAGGTAAAACACTATTTTTATGGAAATATGCTAATTTCGAATGCATCGCGGACCTCTTTATGGGGCTTCATTAGTTCTTCAAAATTCTTTCTTGACTTTGGGATTCCGTAACTTTAGAATACATATAAAGTTTCACTATTATCCGGCATGATCTTTACGAATCTATTTGCGATAATTTAACATGACGGCCCTCAAAAGTTTAGAGATTGTTACTTCGATGACGATGAGACTCAAAATGATTACAAAAAAGTAATAAGTGTAGTTTAATATTGTATGGCATTAAGTAAGGTGAAGGTGATCGTGACAGTACCAGAACTCATTTCTAGTATCTTAGTTGATTCACATTAGTTTAAAATACCTCGACGTAAGACTGCCACAAAACAAAATATTACCGTATGCTATGAGAAAAGATCCTGCAATTTTTTTTTTTTGCTGAGTGAGGGTTCTAGATATTTAATCAAAGCCACTGTTACACAAAAATTAATTTCTAACTAATTTCAATTTGCTTCCATAACGATTTTTACCAGATGTTTTAAAGTTTGCTTTCGATTTGAAGGGTAATCGAAGCGTTAGGCGGTGATCAACGTGGGAGTGTAACGGAATAGTTAACCAGGCAATGCCACTATGAACAGAAGCCAGAATAGCGGCATTAAGTAATATCTATTTCGAAAAACTGAAAAATTGGTACAAATTACGGAGGACCTGTCGATCTTGGATGAGTATTGAAAAGTGTTCGAAAACAGCTATTGCAGACTGAAAGCGCATAGGATTGATTTCGTAGCGAAGAAAAAATGCGAGTACAACGATTGAATAAAAAGACGTGTGCTTAAACTGTCGGACATCAAACTAAAGACATTTGGCGGTAATTGGGACAAGTGTATCCAATTATTAATTTTTGAACCAATTAAAATTCTATTTTTTAAGAATTTGCGTACTTTTCAAGAATTTGCGAGGCATACTTATACCATAAAGAGTTTTTCGAGGACTTTTATAAAGTGATTGACGAATGTGCTCAACTAAACTTGAATTAAATTCTGGATTTGAAAAACCAAAGAAATTACGATATAGAACACCAACAAAATATACGTATGTATATGGGAAATTCCGGATTTTAGTTTTCCCGTCCTCCGAAACGAATTAGTGATGATCGAAATCCCGCCGATCTCATTTCGCATGATCTAACGCCATCGGAAATAAACAGTCAATATCATCAATTCTAAATGGACTGAAATCAAGATTGACGAAATGAATGTCTACGATCCGACCCAAGGAATTTGTCAACAAGAAAATTGTGGCTTCTAACGCTGTCATAAGCTACAATTCTGGATAGGCATCCCGATCTCATTTTCCGTTACCAATCTTATTTTCCGATTTTATCCTGAAGTTGCACTGCGGTCCACAAACTCTATTGAACTATATTCATCAACAATTTTGGGTTGTGCCAGAACTTCGAAATTAAGATTATGGCGAGAAAGAAAATGGTGGTTGACTTTCCCCATAGTTGGTTTTTGGTGAGAATTGCAACCCTACGAGATAAACGGAAGATCATCAATAGTGACAATATGATAAATTTGTGCCGGAGATGAGATTTGTCGAGTATGCAGTAATGAGGCTTGTCACCTCCAGGCTGATTTATGTTCCTCTATTCGACAATCCAACAGGTGCGGAAGCCTTAACATGAGGGCACTTCTTTATACAATGGTCATCCCAGTGATAAACATCCAAAATCTAACATCCAAAATCATTTGCGTAAGGTAACTCATACTCAGCTTGGAAACCAACTTTCTTTTGTTGGTGAAATAAGAAGGATTGTCCAGTATATCTTGGTTATTCGACAGGGTTGCAGAAGTGTGCCACGAACACTACGTCAGTTGCACTCAAAGTAACAGTTGCAACCAAAAACGGTCATTCCCAAGAATGGCAAACATTGAGATAAAAATTAAATAATGTTCCATGGGGGTGGGAGCGAGCGGGAATTCAGAGCTCGACTACCAGTGATGACAAGCAAAATTTGCCTCGATTATTGTTATAATGCGCATCTGTGTTAAGAGCGCCAGGCTTGTCGAGTCCTGCTTTTGGCAAGGTTGCGCTATCTTTAATTCTTTTAAGTCTACGATTAAAGTTTTGTGGAAGAATTTTCGAGTTTGGTTCAGTGGCAGATAAATCAAAGTTCTTGTGAATCTCGAAACTTGAGTCAAATTTTCACTAAAATTCGTTAACAAGCAAAATCGGACAACAAGCGCAATCATTGAAAAATCCACGAACAAAATTTGCATTCGGATCGAGTCATCTGAGTGACCAAATGATGAGTGAAAATTCGTTGAATCTGTTGATAAATGCACACAATTCTGTCTCAATGGCCTACTTGGTTCGTAAACTTACATTCGACCGTGAAAGATCGTTTTTGTAAACTATCATCACTAGATTTTGTTTTTGCTTATCGAAAAATGATAAATAAAATCGAATTTTACCATTAAACCGGTTTGCTTTGGAAAATGGCAGGGTCATAGTTCCAATCAAAGCTTTTTCAAATATAACTAGGTAGGGTTGCCAGTTGTTCCAATTTCAGCGAGAGTAAGTGTTTTATCGCATCCCAATTTAAAAGCCTGAAGTCCCCCGGGTCTGATGTTGCAAAATAGATCTATCTGAAAATACATATGTAGATTCGAAATTTTCGAAATTGTTCGAGGCTATTTGACATTTTTAAGAACAAATCAATAATTTCACAAATTTTCGGGATTTTGTGTTACCTCGTAATTTTTCTCGTGTGATCTCGTGATTTTTTTTGAAATTTTTATTATTGCAACTTATTGATGTTTTCGAGGCATTTTCAAGGTTTTTGAAATTATTCGAATTTTAGGGTACTTTGAATTGCGTGGGCTGTCCCAGACTTATTGTAAATATTTAGGCAAAGGTAATTAGATAATTTTTAAAAATTTCTACAATTGAGAGAAAATAATTTCGAAATTAATGAAACATTCCAAATTATTCGGTTTTAGATAATATTTTGGGATTTTCGAAAACTTTCAAAATTAGAAGCCTTTTCGGCATGGCAATAAACATTCAATACTTTGTCATAGGAACATTGAGAAAAACTTGCACCTATATATTCGAAACTTTATCAGAGCCATTATCTCAGATTGTATGAAAGCTCAAAAATTTAATGCCAAAGCAAGGTAGTGAATATGAAAAAATATTTTTTTCACATTCGATAGTTTGACATCGTAGCAAGTAGCAACGATATCCCAACTTCGCTTAGCCAATTTTTTAATTAGGCTTTGATAGGCCATTATTTGGCTTTGATTAGGTCATTTTTTTTAAAACCAGAATTTCGAAATCTCGAAAGATCTTTGAAATTAATACAAACAATAAAGAAACATATTTAATTAAATCTAAATAGCTGTGATGGGATACTTTATCCAATATATTTAAAAAGCCGGCCGGCCTAACTTACATAAACGTATTACGTACTAAAAACTATTAAACAAAACTAAAAACTAGAAAACTTTTTAGAAAAGAAACCTTTCTTTTAAGGAGAAACCAAATAATTTTGTTTCTTTTCATGTACATAGTTACCAAACTTGGAATTTACTTTTCAAAAGAACTTTATACGGAGATTATAACATGCCGTTGAATTAAATTTTTTTATCAGACGCTTATTTGAGTAATTTTGAAATATCGTGCAGTTTTTAAGTTAAGAAAGTGAAATTTTACTTCAAATGACATTAAGTGTATTGCCACCATAAGTGTCACTTAAATTTACCAAACAATAAATTTTTAACGATTTTCATTCAATACTAAAGTTGGAATTATCCTTGAAAATAGATCCGCTTCTTCATATTACCAACACAATAGCTCTTTAAATATAAATTCGGAGAACTCCTTATCTCATAATAACTTTGTATGTATTCTTTTTATTCTAAGAATTTGTTTCATTTTTAATATATTAATGTTGAAAACTGTTTTTTTTATATATGTATATAGCTATGTATAAATTCAAAATATAATTTAATTCCTATAGGTGAAAAGTTAAACTTTTAATTATAACTTTTTTCTTATTTCGAATGAAATTTGCTCATTGTTCTAAGAACATTTATTATAAATTTGTGGAAAATGATTATTCCTAAAACATATACAAAAATATATAACTAACGAATATCTCAATTTAGATTGAATATTTTGCAAGTCATTATTTAATCCACAGTCACAGTGATGTAATTGACCAGAAATGTATCATCGCCGTGCCGCATTCAGTTGACAAACATGTTTTTATCTCCAAAATAAAAACTGACCGTTTTTTAACGATCTTGATTTGTCATCATCAATATCTTAATAAGATATGGCGCGGCGACTTTTAAATTTACATCATACATAAATTAATTGTATATATTTGCATATCGCTCGCTCGTATTTGTGAATGATGACCAAAACCAAAAAAAAAAAAAAAAAATTAAATCTCAACTATTTAAAAAGCAATAATAATCGTCGCACATCTATTTAAGAAAAATTTACTTAACCCAGGTCAAGATCTATCGCGGCGCACTAGCAATGGTGCTCATTTGCGCGGTATGGCACAAAAACTTATGCTTAATTAAAAACTTAATTTTGTTCGTCATAAATAATTAAATGAAACATAACTTAATTAACGACAGCTTGCTTGTTGCACACACACACATATGTATATACTTTAGAATTAGAAAAAAAAAAATCTGTATAGCTACAAAAACATAAGTAACCAAATCAATATTTCTCCACTCTCCGTCTGTCTCGCTCGTACTGAACATCTTGTGTTCATCTTCTTTATAATCATGATTATTTATTATGAATAACGTCACTAGACATTTTAGACATTTCACATGTATATTTATATATTATATACATACTCGTGTATATAGATAAAAGATATTTATTCTTCTTTATTTTTATCCCATTTGTTGTTTTGTTTGTGTTTCTTGTCTCTAAAATTAGATTCTCAAGTCAAAAAGCAAAGAAATAGAAATAAAATAAAAATAAAATAGAAAAGATAGTCGTGTCGGTATAATACTCCTTAGCTCGTACATTTTACATACAAAATATATGATATCGAATTTCTAACATGTATGGTGAAGAAATATACCGATAAGTTTGATTAAAAAATTATTTTGACAATAAAACACGAAAGGAAGGCAACATTTTTTATTTATTAATATTTCTGTTGTACATTATGAATATAATAAGAAAATAATACATATTTAAGATAAACAACAAAAAGTATTAGAGTATAAATGTAATTTTTTTTTTTTGCGGAAGAAACATAAAGAAAAACAAAGTTAATTGTCTTATGACTATAATTTGTGTTATTTCATCATTCTTTCGTTCTTTCTTTTATTTATTTATTTCAAATAAATACTTTTCTATTGTTATTGCATGCTGAATTAGATCAGGTGTTAAGCTGGTGGTTTTGTGGAGCTAAATAAGTTTTGGATGCATAAAATTATGATTTACCTTAAAAAAAAACAACAAAATTTCATAACTAAACGGAAAACCATTGCTGCAATATAAAACGGTCACCAAAACATTTATTTGTTCACTATTTATCACAAAGCAAGATCGCCCCTGTTTATCGGTTTACCAAAACACTTGACTAACGGTTCAAAGAATAGGTCATCATCCCTGCCAAATTTTTATTTAATTTTTTGATTTATACTGAATATTGAGGGCATCAGAAATAAAGACCTTGAAATGACCTATCAAGGTCAATTGTTTTTTGTTAAGACAAACGTAAGTACCTTGTAAAACAGAAAAAATGTTTCAGACAAAATTTAAATAATAAAATTAAAGGTTTGTAAAACCAAATTATGTTGACCTTGGCATGTCAATTCAAGGTCATCGATTTTCTTTTGTCATGTTCGCGCCATAAAAATTACCAACTTATTCTTCATACTTTTTCATACAGTGCATTAGATTTGAGACAAAATATTTACAATGGTTACTTCGGTCCGAGTATACAGTGATGGTCAAACAACCAAAACACATGAGCAACAAAATTCATCAAATATTTTTTATTCCTCAATTTTATTAATCAGGCCACTTTCGCGTGACTATTGTTGTGTTAAAATTACCCTTCTAATTCCAATCGCCTAAGAGAATAACAAAACTTGGCTGTCGAAACAAAGAATAGGCACCATGACTAAATAGAGGCGTTAAACAAATGCAAATAAAACTGAACCCAAAAAATGTTTTGCTAATTTCACGATAATTAAGATTAAGGCTACTTAATAAGAACGAATTTGTGAAATTTTTAGAAGCTTTTCTTAACTATTTTTATTTATCAAAGAGGGTTTTGCTTTTTAAGCTAATAAAAGTCAGTACTGTATTTTCATTCAAATTGCATGAACAACATAACAAAATAAGATATTCAAACGAACAACAAACCTTCATTGTAACGGAATTTATGAGTGAAAAAAGTCAATTGAAGAAATAAAGTGGAAATTTTAAGCACAATTTCAAAAAGTATCGCCCAGTAGATCTGCCATATTTGGGGGTTGGTTAAGAAATTTAAAATATTCGAAACAGTTAAAAATCAACATCAAGGTCGATCTGCACCATTCCCTAAAATCAGGAGCGAATACGTTTTATTATTGAAGATAATCCAAGGATATCTATTCGAAAATTTTTCAGTGTTCCTCAAGTTTCCCGCACAAGTACACATGAAATTATTCGAAATTTAAAGTACCGTCCTTAGAAAATCCAACAAAACCAAATGCTTACATTCAAAAGTAGATAAAGTGAATCATCTCGTGATATCTGATTTAGTGATCAGGAGTCATTTGAACAAACCAAACCCCAGGGAACTCCATGCATCGCCATTACAGCCTCAAAAGGCAACTGTTTGATGTGCTTTATCGGCTAAAGGCATTTTAATGATTGTTGTAAGTTGTAAGTTATTTGGAGAGCTGCTTGATGAACACTTTATTCCAACAATAATAGAAATGGGAAATTAACGATGCATGGTTTATGGAAAATGGTGCTCGTCTGCGGATTGTAGATGTGGTTTTGGATACCTGCTTGATTGAGTCATCTCGAATAGCTTTTCTTACCATTTTAATGGAGGCCATTAGACTGTCACTTTTTCTATAGGGCTATTTAAAAGATTAGATGTACGCTGATAATCCACGATATGTCAGTGAATTGTCAAACGCGATTCGAATGAACGTAAATGAATTTACGACTGATCTTCTTCTCCGAGTTATTAATTCCATTCCCAAAAAGGATAGAAAGAGCCACTAATGAAAATTGAACGTTTTTTATTTATTTATATAATGTCAACTTTCTTTTGTTCAGACCAACATAAATTTGCAGCTTGGAAAACAAAAGGCAGATAAAAAAATGTGCTGACAAAGTTAAATTAAAAAAAATTAAGTTGACCTTGACAGGTCAATTCAAGGTTGTTAAAAAAAATTATTATATTTCCGCCTTAAAAGTAATCAACTTATTCTTACAGTGCGTTAGATTTGAGATAATATACAATATTAATGATTTTGTGAATCGGTTACTACGGTCCGAGTATGCAATGGTGGTCTAACAACCAAAAGACATGTGCAACAAAATTCTTAAAATATGCTTTACTCTTTTATTCTATTAATCGGGCCACTTCGCGTGATCATTTTCATATTAAACGACTTGAAACTTAGAGAAACTTATTTAAGAGAATATAAAAACTGATTGGTTCAAAAAATAGTTGGCATAACCAAATATATAGAGGCGTTGAACAAATGAGACTGAAAAATAAACTCGAAAAATATTTTGGTAATTTATCGATAAGAACAAATTCGTTTCGAAGTTTTCAAAAGCTTAGCGGTAGAGTAACTGAAAATTTTAAAAGAGTATTACCTTTATGAATTTGAATGTTGGACGCATAATTCAACCAACTCCATTTTTAATGAAAAAATTGAACTTGGCCTTTTCGTTGGTTTTTCAGCCTCAAACCCAGGTTTAATAAAGGTTTAGGTCACCATGCCCGCCACACTGATGAATTTTTATTTGATTTTTTTTATTGTTCTGCATATTGAGACAGAGCGTCGGAAATAAAAACTTTTAAAGACAAACCTGCATAAACTAAAAACAGAAGGCAGATATTGACCTATCAAGGTCATGAAACATTAAATTTCTGGAGTGTTTTTGTACAATGCTTTAGGTTTGAGACAATATATTTTGGAGCTCCACCCCGTAAAACATACTCGTATGTCCCAATATTATATTTAAATCACCAACACGTATAAAATAAAAAAATGTAAGGCTTATAAATAATTAGATATACAACGTGACACATCATAAACACGTTTTCTATTGTTTTTGTTTGTTTTCTCGTCTTGCAATCAAACTTCATAGGTCAACATTAAAATTGGGATTCAAATTTGAAGTCCAAGTTAAGTTGACTATATTTTTGTGGACAAAATTGTAGTTTCCTGTATTTGGTTTTCGACTGTTACATTGTCCGGTTATATTGGAAAACGAAGTGAGGGAAAATTTTCTATTTATGGAGTCAAGATTGATTCTAATAAATTCGCATTAAAATAATACGACCAACGCTTATACAAGCCAGTTCTAGGGGTAATTTCGAATCCAACTGAATTTAATTTGCAAATAACTATGAATTTTGTTTGGAGAAGGTTGAATTTGAATTGAGAAATATTGAATTTCGTTAGGATAAGGGTGAATTTGAAGTTGAAACCTTCATGAGCATTTTCTCTCCCCAGATTGAATTAAAATTTTATAAAATATCCTTTAACAATTGACATTATTTCGGATTATTTTTTACTTTAAAAATTTTAATTAGAAACCGCTAATACTTTTTATTGAATTTTGTTTATAAAATAAGCTAAATTTTTACCTAAAATTTCGAATTATATATCTGATCAAATTTTATGATTTAAACTGTCGACAAATTCGAGGAAATATAACTTTATTAGTTTCTTTATTTTGACAGTTTCACAATAATCAAACTTTTTTCAAACTAACACCATGATTTATATGAAAAATTAAACTAGCTTATTTACAATTAGAGTAACTGCTTGAGTTTTAAAAAATTTGCCACAACTTAGAAATACAAAGGCGATTGTGATTCAATCGTTAAAATTAAGTAGCCTTGAAACTGTGTACATGCTACATTTTCTGGCGAAAAACTGTACACCACGAAGTTAGAAAAATATTATAATTTTTAGTTAAAATTAATTTTTGTTTTGGTTTATTGGTAACGCTGGTCAACTTATTTGTTCTAGTTGGAAATAATTCAATTCATACAGCTAACTTTAGCTATGCTTGTTTATTCGCTCCCGATAGCTGCTATCGAGAGCCGTCATTTTTCTATGCCTAATGGGGGAACCAGCGAGTCAGTAACAACTTTAATTTTTGTTCAGTTCAGCTGTCACTTAAGAGAGCGAAAATTAACGCGCAAACTGAAGGATATGTCAGAATACATCAAAATTTTCAAAGCATACTTTTCTTAAAAATAATAAATTTTGCTATTCACATTAGAATTTTAATACTGTATTTGTCAGTTCTTACGGATTCGGTGGCCGATATGTCAAATATTCTGTAAGGAAATAATTTCGTCAAATTCTTTAAGGATTCTTACTGATTCGCTGGTTAGGCCTTAAAATTAAATTTGAAGCGCTATTTATTGATAAACTAAACTTATTTAACATCAAACTATCATTTTTAATTCAATTGTTTAGCGAAAACTTGATATAAAAAATATTTGGCTCTACCTATTTATACGGAGCGCTATCGTGAGTCAATTTTTATATGACGGCTCTCGATAGCAGCTGTCGGGAGCGAATAAAAAAACACAGCATTTGCTTCAGCCATACCTTGTTTTTCTTATTTGATCAAGGTCTATTAATCTGTCTTTGTTTCATGAAAATCGGATGAGTACTTTTCGAATTACTATTTGTTAACAGATATCAACAGCGAGGATATAAGGCATCTCTCTCGCTCTAGCTTGAGTTGAAATGCCTAGAACTAATAATTTGACGAAAATCTTATGCACAAACTCGCACTTAACAAAGAATAGCGACAGTCTTCGCTATAGGCGTCCAGAAAACGAAGAACGACACATTAAACCCTCTCGCGCTTTGAATAATAAATATGAAAATGTCACTATTTAAGGTTATGAAACAGATTAAGTAGCGTTTACTAAGCGTATTAATTAACGACATTTTTTGAACTTGCCACTATTTTGTGATCATTTTCTTTGCATTTTTTCACGGAGACCGCATGTTGGCTTTAAGCGTTATTGTCACGAAAAAAGATGTGTAAAATAGCTACAAATCGAAAATATATTACTCCGTTATTATCATAAACTGGAAACACGTTTAGAGACTGAAAACCGTTGGATGTTGAAAGGCCGAATTTCGGAAGGCCGAATGTCGGAAGGGCGAATGTCGAAAGGCCGAACACCGAAAGGCCGAATGGGTCGGAAGTGCGAATGGGTCGGAAAGCCAAATGTCGAAAGGTCGAATGTCGTATGGCCGAATGTGTTGAAAGGCCGACTATCTAATGGCCGATTGGGTGAAACGTGTGCAAAGGCCGATTGGGCCAAAATGCCGATTGAATTTATTTCTTAATGTTTACGTGCTAATAAATCCTGTGTATATAATATTAATGTGATCAAATTTTGTCGGAAACAAAAATTATTTCTTTTTCTTTTTTTATTATAATTAATTTTTAATTATATGACAAAAGAAAAGTAAGAAGATTTTAATATTTAAGGCGATTTACTATTAAAAATATAAATTTTGGTTTTCATAAAAATATAAATTTTGAAAATTTTCATTCATAAAAAGATGAAAAATTAATATCAATTTCGACGCAAACGGCCTTTCGACACAATCGGCTTTTCGACCTATCCGGCCTTTCGACACATTCGGCCTTTCGAAATTCGGCTTTTCGACCCTTTCGACCTTTCGACCCTTTCGATATTCGGGCTTTCGACCAATTCGGCCTTTCGGCGTTCGGCCTTTCGACATTCGGCCCTATTCCGTGAAAACTACCCCTGAAACACATTTTTGCAAATATCTTTCCTAGTACTCGATGTTTTTCAACAAAACAAAATGGAAATTGTTACTTTTAAAAAGTACTTGTAATCTTTGAAAAATTGGACTATAGTAGTTACTCTTTCACCCTTTACTTTTTAGGGGTGAAATCTTATTTTTAGGAGTATTTTTTATCCCTAAACGTGTTATTCCGCTGTTAAAACACGTGTCTCTTATTTCTCTACCACTATGCAAAGTTTCATTCGAATCGGTGAGTGACGTTTGAGTAGGGTTACTTGTTAGTTGAATCTTTCGGAAAACTCTTATGAATCTATCCTGAAATATCTTTTCTAAAACGTGACGCAATACCGTGACCTTCCGGTTAGTGGGAAATATTTAAGAGAATCCAGTTATCGGAAACTATGGCGTAAATATTTGGCGTAAAATGCCTTTTAAAAGAACAATAAATTTTGAAGAAATGGGAATAAAAAAAAAACAGAAATGTCGAGAGTGAATATTTGCAAACAAAGCCAACTAAATTTGTACTAAATAAACTCTTAGATTATCTTCGACGGGTTCATTTGTAAAGTATAAAGATAAACAACAGTCGATTGCCTATAATTTTTATTTACTTTTATAAAAAAAACTGTAATTTTAGAAAAATGAAATATAAACAATTAAATGCGAATGTCTAGAAAAAAACCGAGGCCATAGCCTCGTTGGCATACGCTACAAACGGCATTGATAAAATATTTAACTCATATTCTAGTCCTAACGAGCATTTTGCATCAAATTTATTCACTATAATATCATAGTGAATAATAAAATATTGGCGTGATGAAAAATTCGAAAGGGCAAAAAGAGAATGATGATTACATCATATGAAGAACAGGGTATCTTGCTTCTGCAGTAAATTCGTTGATGAATCATCCTTTACTAAATTCGTTTTATTAATTTCATAGACAAATTTCCTAATAAGCTTTACTTCCCCATTCAATAAACTGATTAATTATTTTATTCTAAATACTACCAAATTTAGATTGGAACCTTGGGCAGTTCAACATCAGATTCGGTCAATATCCCTCAAATTTCCAAACAAATCACTAATTTTGTCTTTACTCAAAGTTTCAGTTTAAAATATTTGTAGTCAATACCTAAACTATAAAAGAATTCCTTAGATGGCGTTGGTTTCTATTTGACTAGAAATCTCTTTCTGAAAATGAAAATTTTAATTATGAAAATTCAATTGTTTGACAATTGTGGTTTACAGAATTCTACAACACTAAATTTTAAATTTTCCAAATTTGAATAATTTTATGAAATTAGAAAAATCTCGCGCTTTGCATGATAATTATGAAATAAGAGATTTCCGGCCCCAATCACAAAACAAAAACATGCCACTGAGCGCGCCGTTTTAAACAAATAAACTTGCATGCAACCGGCATTCAAAATAATCGACTGCTGATCGCCCTGCTGTAATATCTTCTATAATATCACTAATCAAACCAAACATGAGTCACAGGATGTTAAATAATACACATATGTATGTATGTACATATATCTTTTTGATTTTTTTTGTATATTTCTTATGAAATTAAGGCATTGTGGGTTTCTTGAGAGAAACGAAAGAAATGAAAAAAAAAAAAAAAATCTTTTTGATAGTTCCGTATGTGTTGAATGAGATCAGACACCATATTATTGATGATTGCGGTACGGATACCTAAATTAGAAAATTTAAGAATTGAATTTTGGTTTTTTGAGTTTTATGGAGGACGTTTGTGAAGGCCAAAATTTTATTGATTTCATATTTTAGATTAATCATTTATTCCACTACATGCAATTGTTAACAAATAACAAATTGTTAATTTAACCAAAACAGAGCGTATATAGATACACATAACATACCAAACGTTCCTAAAAGGTAGTTAACCTCGATGATATATGTATATATTGTACACACATGAATGTATACAAAAAAATCGTTGATTTTGAAGATGTAATCTAAGTAGTATGTATCCATACTTCTACACTAAGACGAGCCGAGAGAAGAGAATAAGAAATAAAAATTTCTTTTCTTAAGAAATAAAATGAAATAAAAAAACTAAGAAATTGATTTTTTTTTTTGTTATATTCTTCGTGTTCAAATTCGCACACAGACTCTTGTTTTTCGCATCTTCTTTTTTATCATCATCTTCTGAGAAATTTTACTTTAATTTTGAAAATTTCAGTTTTATTTCTAAACACAACAATGACAAAAATCGTTTTCCGTAAATAAATAAACTAAAATTTTGTGTTTTGAGGAATGTTTCGAAATGTCAATTTTTCTGTTAAGTTTATTACACCGGGAGCATCGCACCACATACAGCAATTGGAACGTGATTAAGGAGAGCATAATAGCAAATGTTATAACACTATATGCCCTTTGTTATGTTGTGTCATGAGATTATAGTCGTCTGGAGCAAAAATGGAAAAAACTATCGAATCCAAATTAAATGTCAATAATGTTTAAATCAATATAGAAGAAAAATTAGTTTTTCTATAATTTTCCAAAATACCTTGATCTTTTTATCGTTACCTTGGTTAGAAGAATTTTATGTTATTTGTGATGTTCATCCGTTGTTGTTGTTCGAACAGATTGGATTTTGTTATAAGATGATACAGTTTTGTAAATCTCAAAATATGTATTTGGATCTATTTAAAAATGTTTGAAAAATAAGTGGACTTGAGAAGTTAGTGTGCTTTGGGGAAAATAGCAAGTGTATAACCGAAATATTTACCCAGTTTCCAAATCTGTAGGAATCCACCATTTTGAATTTACATAAATTTTTTTAAAGAAATATTAAAATGGTTGCGTACCACTTGGCTACAAAACTTAAATTTATGTACTGAAAAATGAAATTTTTAGAGGTAAAATTTGAATAATTTTCCAAATCAGTTTCTAGGGAACATTAATAAACTCCCGAGCAGCTAAATCGACTCAAACCTCCGCGCGTACAAAAACACATGTTTTTTTAAAATGGCTTAACCGATTTTCGTAAAACAACTTTTTTTGACAGCTTAGTATTTTATCTTTACAAGGACACCTTACTTATACAGTACTTTTCAAATTAAAGCAATCGTAGCAAAATGCGATGTTTCGGTCAAAACAATTGGTGTGCTGCAATCTCCTGTGTAATACCACGTTGAACAGACATTAACCTGAACAAATTTCTACCAGTTTCAATCGTTGTTTCCTCAAAATCATGGATACTACTCCAGAAAAAGCCGCACAAGTTGTTGCTTTGTTGCAAGAAGGACGTAATCAACGAGAAGTGGCTCATCAGCTAAACATGAGCCTATCTGCTGTCTCAAGAGTATCCAGAAGGTTTCAGAAAACTGGTGATCGGAGACCACGTACCAGCCAGTATCAGTGTACATCTGAGAGGGATGATCGATTTATCACTAACTTCACTGCGAAATCGCCATCTCACGGGCGTCGATGTGCAGCAGGAACTAAGACAAGTTCGAGATGTAGCTGTAAATCCATGGATAGTAAGAATACCCTTGAAGGAAGCGAACCTCACCTCAAGACGGTCCGCTAGAGGCCCAAGGGTGAGAGGAAGCATTTATGGGAGGAACTAAAACGGAGGGTCCGAGCCAGAAAACCAGTACCATCTAACATCAGTGACCTCAAGATTGCGTTGTATGAGGATTGGGGTGCAATCCCCCCAAGACTCTGTCAAAACCTTAATAAGGTCAATGGGGCACCGCATGCGAACCTTTGTAGACGCAAGATAGGGGGAGGGTAATACTAAGTATTAACCAATAAAATTGTTTAGGTTTTGCTTGAATTTTTTGTTGTAATTTAAATTTAAATATACCCAATATTTTTTTCATAATCATCAATTTTGGTTGCATTTTCATTCAAAATTCATTATAAAAAATGTTACATACAAAAAAAGTACTAAATCAGTTTTCATGAAAATAGTGTTGTTTTAAAGTAAAAACATCAGGCTTTCAAAAAAATAATGTCTTATCGGTTAAAGGAAGGTTTGAGTCGAGTTAGTTGCTCGGGAGTGTATAAAATCATATAGCCAACGGATGGAAGAAAAGACAAATAAAAGATTTAAATTAATTCCGAGCCCATTTTGAAAACATCAGTTGGTTGAAGAATAACAGTTGCAATAACATCAAGAACTTTGCACTGTAAATAAATAGTAGCGTTTGACAAAAAGAAATGTCAAAAATTAAATGATAACAAATCATTTTGGCTTGAAAGTCGAATGATGGAGAATGTATAAGCATTGCAACCTTAAAGCTTAATACGTACAAATATTGCCGATGAAAAATTGACTCATTTGGTAGCATCAACTACTAGGTATTTATTTAGTCTATAGTTTATAACGTTGATAATACGAAGAACGATTGCCAGTGGCAAGGCATTTCTTAGCATTACGGCGTCCCATATTAGTGTATGTGTATCGTGGGTGATAAGAAATCTCAATAGAATCTGAACAGTTTCTCAAACGTATAGTTATAAGAAATCTGATATTGGTGGACATATCATGTCGAAAAATTGCCAATTTTATGGAGTTTCGGTAAATTTTCTGAATACGATTTTAGTACAGAACGGAAATTTTACGACATAATACGACTACACTGATATTCGCCGCAACCGATCTAACTGATTCATATTTCACGAAGAGGCTAATTCTAGAAATTGTTAAATTAACATAAACAATAAACAGCGTTGCGTACTCCTGTCTAAGATGGCAACGCCTAGTTCTCTCTATCGTAGGTCTTGAGTGGCCAGATTACAGGTCGCTTTGAAATTATATCAACAGTCCAGTAAAATTGAATATATTCTGGAATACCGCAATTGAGCTTATTACAATCAAAATATCTGTCGCAATTTTGTAAACCCGTACGTGCTAACTTTCGGATGCGTAAATTGAACACGAATCAAGTAATCACCTACCTCCAACCATAGAATCCTTGCTACATTCGAATGAAAAGTCGTACTTATTAGTTAGGTAAAGTATAAAGAAGCTAAATTCAACGTTTGAATGAATCCACCAAATCAATAACTCGTCTCGTAGATTGCGGCAACGGCCGGGATATGTCTTAATAAGCGGCAATAAAAAAAATGCCTACTAAACGGAAAATTTGTTAAGCCGCAAATTGTTTTGATCCCACAAGATTCCGTCTTAGAAAACTTTCAATGATTTAAAATAAAAAATCCGATAGTTAAACTGATTTTGAATCCTCTAAGACGGCATCTCGATGAAACCGAAATAATTTTACGAATAAACAAATGTTTGATTTTGTTAAAATTTAACGAACTAACATTTCCAGGTCGCACATTGCTCTGGGTGAACATTATTTTCCGAACGTCCAGTATTCTCAGTATGCTACAAAACAGTGACATATTGATAACAACCCCTTGCTTTTAGGAACTGAGTTGTTTTATCACAAAGTTACAGGGCTGAAACGGTGCAATATGTATCTCGAAAGGAATGAGTTTACGGCAAGGAAGTTACATACAAAAGTGGGTTGTGTTTCAAAAGGTCTTAGATTCAGCTATAAAATTTCGAAACAAAAAATAGTCGGTGCCTTTTACTCGAACTCAAGATTTAATATATTTTCTAAACCTTACAACTTCTGTTTGCATTGTTATTACCAACCGTTAGCATGTCACTGCCCCGGAGACTAATTCAAACCGACTTTTAGACACAATTTAATCTTGATCTTTACTCTAAAATTATTTAGTCCATCAAGCCGCAGATACAGATTATGATAAGGATTAACATAAGCTAAAATCAAAATTATTAGAAACTTAGACTAAGGAAATCCCAATCCCTTGCTATAGTTTGACTTTTAACGAGATTTTAATAATGAAATCAAATCTAAACCAATTTAAGGTATATAAGGGGTAGGAATTGACAATTCACCATTTTTAGCGGTAATTACGATAAATTAAGATAAATGTTTCAAATTTAAACCTATTTTAACCGTTTCCTATGGAGATACCATTTTGGACTTGAAACTATTATTTTATGAATCATCAATATTTTTTATGTATATACCAATCTATTAACTAAGCAAACTTTACCACACTATTTAACTAACTTTTTGCTAATGAATAGTTTTAGCGAGATAATATCAAAAAATAAAGAGACTCGAGATTTACTCGAAATGATTTAAACTAGGTAGTGATCGCAGAATAAGTAATGTCCGATAAGTTAATAAAAATATCATGCGATCATGTAAATGTTTATCAATATCTTTGGTAAAATGACAAAAAGTAAAATTTATCGAACTGGAATCCTAACATCTTAATAAGTGATTTGTTCAAGAAATTTACTAATTAAATTAGCAGCATGTGAAAATAACATTTAAAAAGAAATTGAGTTCTAAATGTTGTTATGGGAATTAAAAAATACAAAATATTGTTATACATAAATATTCCAACTCCTTTATTTGGCCTAAAATCGGATACAAGTTAGATATGAATACAACGGTTTCAAGTGGTTCACCAAACCGTGCGTATCATTATTTGATATACATATGTACATACATGATAGACCATTTAAGTTGGACTCGCCTAAATATTTCTTCTTTAAAGATGAATCATGACTTTTTACTTTGTATTTTGTTTGACCTTGAAATGACCGCAATAGTTGGTGTTTACTAAATGTCTTTGAAAGATAGTTTGAAAGAAATCAAAAAATGTGTTGCGTTCCTCCTAAAGACCAAACTACTTTGCCCTGCGAAGTAGTAGTTCTGATTCACGCAATAAATAGCACAAGCACAACGCACTTCTACGAATGAGTTAGTTAACCATAATATATTGGTTATCTTTCAAACAAAACCGCTATTCTCTACTCTAACTTATATCAAACATTTTCATCACTCAAAGGCGTTGATAAAATCGAAATCACTGTACATATTTAAAAAAATTCGTCGAACAGAGGAAACTACAAAGTATATTTACTTCAAAATAAAATGCTTGAACCTTTGAGCTTGAATTAAGTTCTAAAGAATCTTTCAATATAGGGGCGGTAGCACTGTCACATTTTTTAGTGGTCCATTAAAATTTTTTTTAGGTTCACATAGACATTTCGTTTCAATTTTGTTTGAAAATTCATCAGGAAATGTGTTGGAAATATAACACGAATCTGTGTAAGAAACGTTTCCTACACTTCGAATGCATCTTTTTCAATCATCAACATGTCGAATATTTATTAAATACTTGGGTTTACATTCTTAGAAGATTCAGTTATTGATTGGGCAAGAAAATCATATTTTGTTTGAATGGCTTTTTATTAACAAGCAGGATTGCAAAGTTGGTGGCGAAAATAATGCACAAGCAAGGCCAAAACATCAAAAATCATATTTGGGGGGAAGGGGGAGAGAGTGGGAGTGAATAAGACTATTATTAACATAAACTAGGTGTTGTTTCGATCTGCCATCCAGTCCTCGCGATAATTGATTTATTGAAGAAGGAAAAGTTTGGTGAATATAGAATTTCTAAAGAATTGGGCTCTAAGGCCTTCTTTTCCTAAATTTTTTTCCAATTTTTATTTATTATACGAGGACTGTTTGTTAAGTTAATAACTACGCAATAAAAGATTTTTTTTAAGACACCTTACCTCGTTTTTAATTTAATATGTTCCGAAGATTGTAAGAGAATTCAATCCAGTTTCGAACTGATGAGCTTATGATTATGAAAAATCAATCCTCTCATCAGAGAGGAATTAGAAATTACAAGAATTAATTAACATTCAACAAAAATTAAGAAGTAACCTTACCTCGCCTTCATTCAACAATAACCTCCTCATTCGATGCGTATCTTTCTCCAGCGAGCCATTTAATGAAGTTTGTTGGAAAGGAAAAGAATCAGAAAGAAGCCAAATCTGGAGAATATGGTGCAGACGTCTAATGTACGATTTAACTATTTTGGCCGCACAAAATTGTAGACGTGTGGGCTAGTCCAGTGGAGTCGCTTTTTCGTCAAATTACCATGAAATTGAACTAATAAAGATTCATATTATATCCTGATCTGTTAGTTTTCCCATTTTCAGCTGGACGACGAAGATTATGTCAAGCGACATAAAAATTGTGGCCAAGTGTCAGGACTGATTCGGTCGATGAAACCGTTTTTGCCTTCCTCGGAAAACATTCTCCAGGATGAACTCATTGCTACGATTGTTCTTTCATTTCTGAAGTGTAGTGATGGATGAACAACTCAGTTGGATTGTGCTTGAACATGACGAATTGCTCCGAAGAAGTCGCATTATTCCGTTTTTGATTAACTGTGAGTAAAGGCCGCATCAATCTGGCCGAGAGCTTTCTCCTACCCAAATGGTCAAATAGGATACGATATTTACCATCTTTGCCATCTTCTCTCAAATATTTTTCATAATTCATTCGGATACAGTCTTAAACAACTTTCATTTGGGCTGCGATTGTTAACCGGTAATCGGTAGAAGTAAAGTCCATTCAAGCAAGTGTCAATTTGTATTGAAAATAATTTCAAATTCATTTTAAATACCGTAAGTTTCTTTTTATAACAAATTTTCCTCAAGCTCGCTATAACTCAGTCAAATTTAATGAATATTATTTTAGTTATTAACTTAACATCAAAAATTGAATTAACAAGCTGATCGAGACAAGCAATTAATAATTTTCCGAACGAAATTTGCCTTCAAAACCACTGTTTCAAATTTTATTCTTACAAATTATTATTTGTTTAATTATATCAATGCAATTATTTCTCTCAGCATTCTAAGGTAATGAATTCTAATTCCAGCATCCTGTTTGATCACTATAGCAAAAACCGTGGTAGTCGGTGTTGAGAGGACTGAACTAAAATATTTTTGATAACCTTGAAATGACTTGTGAAGGTGAAAACAACAAACCTGAAAAAAAATTTAATCGCCCTCTGCATTTCAGGGTGGTACAGATCAGTACGCCAATACAGATAATTACTGCCCAAATATCTATTTTGTGTGTCCGATTTACCGAATTGCTGATTTCTAAAATTATCTAAGAGCTTTTACGAGTGCTTTGTTCCAAGTCCTCATTAATCCAAATGGAACCACAAATCTCAAACAGAACGGTATCCATTTTGTCTCATTAAATTTGTATATGTCCCGCCTCGGCAGTTTCGCTTACTCAAAATTTAAAATATTTCACCTAAGAGGGTCAGCAATTTTCATTAACAATTTGCCCTGCGGCTTGAAGAGATATAGCGGCACTGCTCTTAAGATTTTCATATAAATTCCCAATTGCCAAATATCTCAGGTTGAGAGATATCTTTCTGATTTCTACTTAGCCTGTTATTATATTTCTCATCTTTCATGTTTTCTTTTCTTTGATCACATGATTTGTCAGACCCCATGATTTCAATTAGCAGTCTTAACTGAACTAACCAAACAGGATAATTCAGCAAAATAAACAATAAACAAATCTTTCTAACGATAAACTTACTGAAATGACTTTGGGTTCGTCAGCCGGCGATACCACAAAATGGGAGGAATAATTAATATTTAATGCCTTTAAACGCTAAATTTGTGTTTTACCGATAATTTCTGAAACTGTTTAATTTGGATATCTGGTCAATTTTTGAGAAATCAGAGTGTCAGTGAAATTTTTAATCGTGCTAAAACTGGCCCGCATGTGACTTATTTGAGATCACTGCTAGATGCTATACACAATCCGATTTATTTCTGTAATTTTTTTTTGGGCTTCAGAGCTACACTGTTACAGAGGCGAACCGATTCTGAATTTATTTGAACGACCAACATCATCCTGATGTCCATGGTTAGACCGATTTAAATTCACTGGCACTCACTCTCACAAATAAAATTGCAAACGGTTCGATCGCCAGATGTATGATTTAGCACGAAAGTTAGACAAAGATATAGAGGTTGGGTAGTGAAAATGCATATTGGGTGAAGTGAATAAAAAAAAGTAAATACTTTCACTTAAAGTTTTTCGTTCTGTTCCAAAAGAATAAAAATATGAGGGAGACAGACACACCCAAAATTTAATTTTTTCTTTTCAAAATGGCATAATCCTTATTCTGCTCAAATTGTAGACGTTCCGGCCTACTTTTGATGTGCATGAATACTTTTCTGAATATAAATATGGCGCATGAAATATGGTGGCTTTATCGTTGAAGAACTGAAATTTTACGGTAAATTCTAATTTTTCGAGATGAAAATACGTAATCCTTTTCAGCAGACAAATTGCAGACTCATAAAAGTAAGATTTGCTTTTTAATAATTTTCACATTTACACATTGTTTTTAGAGAATCTGGGTGCAGTTTCCCTTAGGATAGTTGAAGATCACTGGCACCTTTCTTTACTTTTCAAGCAACTATTATTCTATTTGACAGTACTGTCTTTATATTACTCATTTTGTTTCAAAAAAGAGATTGAGAACGTTGTACGTAGTAATATGTCTTACAAAATTCGTCAAGAAAGGTGCATGAAGGAAGATGGCATACCTAGTCACAAAAGCTTAAACCTGATGTCAAGAGCAGTCATGGAACGGGAACCGAACATTCCAAATACTGCCATGATATGTAATGATTGTAGATTAAAACGATCATTTACTCGATCTACTAGCGAGCAGTACAGATATAGACGATTATTTATCTGAGAACGATTCTTACATTCCAAACTTTTCTTCGAATACTGAAAAAGAGTTTTCATCTACACGATTACTTAAATTGGAAGAACTTCCTCAGGGATTCAAGGAAAAATTCGCAAGCTTGGAAGGTAATGACAAATATGAAACTTAAAATTCTGACTATCGCGCCAGAATCTTGGAGTATTAGACAACTTTTGATAGAGTTTGGGACATCTAGATACTTGGCTAAAAAAGCTAAAGAATTAAAATCAACTCGTGGTGTTTTGGCAGATGTTATTACAAAAGCTGGTAATACCCTACCGCTGTCTACCACTATAAAAATTATTAATTTTTACAATGCCGACACTCTATTAGTAAGATAATGCCAGGAGTTAAGCGACACCTGTTCACTTAAAGTTAGCGACAAAGGTATCAAAGTGAAAAAACGCCTACTTCTAAGGGAACTGAAGGAATTGCATACATTGTTTAAAAAATCTTACCCCAATGATCCAGTTAGTTTCAGCGCTTTTGCAAAGCTTCGACCGCAATATTGTATATTGGGCTGGGGCGGCAAGGGGAACACGATTCATTAAAGTTGAAAATTGATGCTGTATGCAATTAAAATTAAGACCCTAACAAAAGGAACTGAAAATCTAATTAGTGATTATCATGACTGTTTGGAAGTTTATTGTTTGCAAAAATTTTTATGACTGATTTCTACCTAGATCAGTGTACTAAATATCCAGATATTTCGATTTTTTCCCACAATACTACTTGAAATTTTAACTAATGCATCAATTGATCAGGTACAGTACAGTGTACCACAGGGACTGGTAGATCGACCTTATAAACAGTTAAGCTGATAAGCTACACTGTCTTAAGCCACACTCGTTCATCGCAAAGCAGCAGTCTAAATTTATTTCAACAAAAAAGCAGGATTTAAGAAATGGAGAAGTACTCGTTATGTTTGATTTCTCTGAAAATTATTCCTATGTTGTTCAGAATGCATATCAAGCAATTCATTTCAATAATCAGCAATTCAATGTATTTCCTGTTATATATTATTACAAAGAAAATAACGAATTGAAACATAAAAGTTTAACTTTTTTGTCAAACAGTTCTGAGAAGCATGATACTTCTGCCGTTTATACAGTTGAAAAGTAATTGATGCCAGAAATACATGAAAATGTTAGAAAATTTCCAAAAATATTATCCCTGATCGATTGTGCAAAGCAACATTTTTAAAACCGATTTCAAATCGCTAATCAACTGTGTATAAAGAAGATTCTGGAATAGAAGCGGAATGACATTACTGCGTAACTGCGCATGGTAATGTGAATGTGACAGCTTAGCGAGCAAGCCTTTTTTTCAGCCAAACCATCTGACGCTATCTTAATACCAAAAGCTCTTCTGAATTGGGCGAGGAGTCATTTTAAAAACATTAAAATTATTTATTACTCTAATACCCTAGACACACTGCGATTTAATAAAACCGATTTAGTGAATTTTTCGAGATTAGCCGCAGTGTGTCAACCTCGATTTAGCTAAACCCCTTGGTTTTTGCATAGAAACTTAAACTAGTTTCGCTAAATCGGATTTATTAAACAACAGTCTGTCTAGGGTATAAGATAGATCAAGATAGAATGGAAAATTTTAATCAGCTTTCGGGTACCCAAAATTTTAAAGAACCACCAGAGTAGAATTTTTTGCAGAAAACGTGAGACGCAAGGGGACTCGCACTAATCAAGCAACTTGAAATGTGAGAGGCGAGGCGCTCACGCTAATCAAGCACTCCGAAACATGAGAGGCAAAGCGACTCACGAGGGGACTCACGGTAATCAAGCACCTCGAAACATGAGAAGCGAGGGTTTAGCACCCCAAGGAACCCAAGCAGCCCAAGGAAACACATTCCTTACACGTCCACGTCGTTGTTTCTGAGTAAAGCTAAAGGAAGGTCTATTGAAAATAGAGCTAGATTACAGAAATTGAGCTTTGAATGTTAAAATAACTAATTTGTACACGTTGGCTGTTTTCTGGTGGGAGAATTTGAAAATACCTCTACAACATGACATATTGGATCCATTTCGAATTTCATAAATCAGAAACCATAACAACATTTGACACAAAGAGTATTTTACAGGGTTACTAGTAACTCGAAGTATTCCTTGCAGGACGTTATATATAGGAAGGTTAAAATGTAACAAATTGAGCCATCAAATGTTCCACCAAAATTCAGTAGTTATTGAGATATTTTAATTTTAAGATTTTTGTTGAAAAATCCTAGATTTAACCATTTAAAGCCATATTTAAAAAAAAATATATTCCGTAAAAAATTCGTAGAACATTTGGTGCTTAGCTTTTACCTCAAAATAAAGGCCGAATCCGAAGTGATATTTTGCCTTTTAAAAGATTCGTTTTTTTTGGAATTTCGACTCACCAAATGTGTCCTCAGTCCTCGATTTCGATTTTTGAATATTTAACATCGTATTTGTAATCCACATTACGCCTACAATTTGAGCACACCAAAGATTACGTCGGATTACATTTTCATCTCCAAAACATCGAATTTAGAGTAAAATTTCAGTTCTTCGACATTTTAGCCGCCATATTGGATGCGTCATGCTTGTTTTCCAAAAAGTATTTATGTATATCAAAAGTAGGCTGGAATGTCTACAAATTTGAGCACAACAATTGTTACGTCGGATTATATCATCTCCAAAACTGAAAATTTAAAAAAAAAAATTGTTCGCGATCTCTTTGTATGGGGCACCATATTGTTTTTGTACAAAAGGCCACTCAGCAAAAAAAAGTTCAGAACATTAGCCAAAATTTGAGTCCTGAAAGAAAGCTTTTTATTGCTCTGAATTTTGGACAGAGGGGTGGCTGGTTTCACAAAGAATTCCCAGTTGCATATATTTTCTATATATTTAACATGGACTGGGTGACTTTTAATAGAAAAATCTAATGAAAATCGATTTCATTTTCAACAGAGGAAATAAGAATAACAAAATACCCTTAAAAATATCGATTTTCGATAATGCATTTTATTCCGATATTTCGGTGTTTCTATCTATATGTTGATCAATTACCAGGGTAGCCGATTCCCTCACTGAAATTCTTTGGTAAAATAGGTTTCAGATGAAATAAAGCCCATCACTTTTGGAGTTAACAGAAAAATCCAATTAAAAAAAAATATTTTCAATTAATTTAACACAGACACCCTGTATACCAAAACATAAGAAACAATATGATATAAGGCACCATTGCTAAAATAAAACCTACACACAAAATACTTTCTTAAAATAGCCGTGCCAACTTGTGTATATATACATAAATCGGAAAATTTTCAATTAAAAATAGTAAAAACATATTTTACAGCCCTAAGCAAATTTTTTAGTTATGTCTCATCAAACACAAGCGCCGCCGAACGCAATCAGGGAATCCGAGATCTTTGCTCTTACTTGATAAATATGCGCGGCTATATCTTCTATCTATATAAACAATAATACCCTCCTTAATGATTTCTTAATGCGATTTCATTTTTATTGTTCTTCGATTCATCATTATTTCATTAGTAGTTTTATTATTAGTAATTTTTTTTTTTTTTTTTTTTAGGTCAGCGACTTGGATATTTAGTTCACACTTTTTTTGTGCTTTTATTCCGTCTTTTAGTTTTATATTGTAATCTCAATGTATAATATAAAAAAAGTAATAATAAAAGAACAAATCTGGTAAGAAAATGCGAAAAGAACTAAAACTTAGTTAATTTCTGTTATGTATGTTTAGTGCAATGACATTTTATTATATATTAAAAAAAATAATAAAAAACAGAAATGTTTTTATTTATATTTGTACTGCACACGAGAGTTCATTACTACATCAGATTGTATGGATATATAAGAGACAGAGGCAGAAATATGTTTGTTTGCGCATTTAATACAACCCAATGTGTGCATCCCTAAAAAATTTCCACTTGCATTTACACAACAATAGAACAATCATACAGACGTAAACAAACACAGGGTGTTTAATTTGTTTGAGTTAGTTAATTAAACGGAAATTCAAAAACAGTTAAACAAGTGGGTGATATTGACGTCAATTGCAAATTTATAAAAAACATACAATTTTTTCTTTCTTTTAGTGTATGTGTGTTTAAGTTTCAGGTCTTTTTTGCCAAAAATCCAGTAAATAGTCTACTTTTTGTTTTAGTTGAAATAAAAAAATAAAAAAAAAACAATCAACAGGTAATACTTTATTTTCTATGCATGAAAGACACACACACACACAACCCATATACTATAATTAATTATGTATGTATGTACTTCTTATAAACATTTTGAAAATGTTCAGAACTAAATTGCAAGTATACACACAAAATGGAGCGGAACTAAAATTCGGAATGTTGTGTTATTTTTAGAAGAGAATTGGAAAACGGTACGCAAAATATGTGGAGCAACGTACCAATATATCTATTTGGATTTTAAAATATGAGTCTGAAAATAAATTCTTTTCGAATGCTGAAAGATTTTTATATATATGATTATATGGTTCACGTGAGATAAGATATTTTCGTGTTTTGGTTTTTTATTATTTTAAAATGCCACCAACACACCTTTTGGTATAACAGCAGAGAAATCAAAAACTAAATACAAAGATAATATTATAACAAAACGAGATGAACCAAGTAGGTTTTACTAGTTGGTATGACACATACGTAACCATAATTGCATGGGAGGACTATAATCAGTTATATTGGTTAAAAGTAAATCTTGTAACCCATCTCTCATTGGAAGAATTTTATATTTATGAGTTTACCGTAAATATACTCACTCTGCCTAATGAATATTAGGATTAAGTCTGCATATTTGTTTTACACTTACCTGCAATGAGAAAAATAAAATACAAAAATTAAAATTTTTACATATTTAAAATTTAAATTTGTTAATTAAAAAGTTTTAGTCTGTAACAATCATTCACCTTCCAATTTGGAGACTAATAGGTTAACACCCTTTTAACAAATCATAATAACCATTTAAACACGACTGTGATTAATTATCGTATTATACATTTGATATTGTGCCAACTCTTAAATCATAGCATATAGACATTTGACAAATTTTTTTGGTGGCTTCAATTTTGTTAATCTTTTATTAAATATTTCACAGCTACTGGGATAAAAAGAACGCTCGTATTGCAACTTTCTACTAAAATAAATTACTAGAAGAATCTTGAAAATTGAAGGAATCCCGAATAACAAATTTTAACGGCAATATTAAATATATTTAATGTTTAAATCGGGTTATATTTATAACCTAAATTCAACGTTTTTATAACCTTATTTTAACCAGATATAATTAGGTTTACATGGCTAAAATTTAACGTTATTTAAACTCAGGTCCAATTACTAGGAATGGAAAGGAAGTCAAGGTTGTTTTCATGCCTAAGGCGGGAAAACGCTCACACTGCAATCCCAAAGACCTTAGACCGATTAGCTTGTCTTCCTTCCTTTTTAAAACACTGGAAAAACAAATAGAAGCTCATATTAGAGGCATGATTGTGTCGGAAAAGCTGTCCAAATCTCAACATGCCTATTGCAAGGGGAGATCTGTAGAGGCTGCTCTTCATTCTCTTGTATTTTTCATTGAAAAATCTTTCGAATATAGAGACTACGCCATGGTAACCTTCTTGGATATTGAGGGGTCCTTTAACATTATGCTGCCAGGGGCTATAACTCGGGCACTTTCAGATCTGGGAGTGATGAATCACTCAAGGACAGGATAGATCAGATGCTAAGAGGCAGGATCATAAATGCCAGTTTTGGGGAATCCTCCGTCAGAAGATTTGCAAGCAGAGGTACACCGCAGAGTAGCGTACTGTCCCCCCTATTTTGGATCTTGGTCATAAATGACCTGTTGCTGAGACTGGAGGACGGTGGCTTCAAGGTGGTTGCCTATGCGGATGATGTTGCTATTGGTGTCCGTGGTAAATATCCCGGAACCCTTAGTGAGCTTATGCAGAATGCCCTGGGCACTCTTTCATTATGGGCCAATGATTGTGGGTTGAATGTGAATCCACACAAAACCGTATTGGTTCTCTTCTCTAGGAAATATAAACTTCCTCACATCGATCATCCCATCATCCCACATTAAATGGGTTCAGCTTGACTTTTACGGTTTGAATCGAAGTTTCTGGGTCTCGTTTTGGATAGCAAATTATATTGGAAACCCAATATTCTGGAAAGGGTAAAGAAAGCTTCGGTAGCGCTATACTCTTGCAAAAATGCCATTGGGAAAGGATGGGGGCTGGAGCCCCGCATCGTACATTTGCTTTATACCGCAGTAGTCAGACCCATACTCTTGTATGGGGTAATAGTCTGGTGGCCTGCTCTGGACAAAACTGTCAACCAAAAGCTGTTGACAAAAGTTCAGAGAACAACCTCTCTGTGGATCAGTGGTACACTGAGGAGCACATCCACTCAGGCACTAGAGACTCTGCTATTTTTGACTCCTCTAGATATCTCGGAGAAACAGTTGGCAGCTTGTACTGCCATACGGCTGAAATCCATCTTAATGTGGACCTGCAACAATACAGGGCACTCATCTATTTTGTGCAACAAACAAATTCCCAAGACCACCGACTATACTGTCCCGTCACTATCTTTTGACACAAAGTTCCGGACTAGGATCCCATCCAGGGAGGACTGGATGATAGGTGCAGTTTTGGAACCAGGAGTTATAAACTTCTTCACTGATTGTTCAAAACGGGACGGGAAAGTCGGGGCTGAAGTGTTCTGCGAGGAACTTCTGTTAAATCTCCCCTTCCGTCTCCCCGACTACTGTAGCATTTTTCAAGCTGAAGTAACTGCCATAAAGGAAGTCGGAGACTGGTTGAGGTATAATGTAATATCAGTTTGTGATATTCGCATATATACGGACAGTCAGGCTGCCATTAAAGCGCTTCAATCACACCTCCTCACGTCGAAAGTAGTCCAGAACTGTCTCTCATCTCTTAACGAGATGGCAGATCAGTTCAACATCCACATTTTATGGGTTCCAGGACATTTCATAAGTACAGGGAATATAAATGCCGATGAACTGGCTCGACGTGGTACAATGGACCACTTCTCAGAAAGGAGAAGGGTTATTGAAATGCCTCTTGCGGTATGCAAACTGCTGCTTCAGGAAGGAGCTAGCAAGCTGACGAATGACAGATGGTCTAGTATCACTTCTTGCGTAATAACTCGGCAGTTCTGGCCAAAGTTGGACTTGGCGAGATCCAAACAGGTGATCTCACTTCAGTGAAGTCAGATCAGTGTGGTT
The DNA here is from genome assembly GCA_958295665.1 of Tipula vernalis. NCBI lineage: Eukaryota > Metazoa > Arthropoda > Insecta > Diptera > Tipulidae > Tipula > Tipula vernalis. The sequence goes on from OY282559.1 coordinate 124,553,743, forward strand.
GTTGAAGTGGTTACGGGGCACTGTCTCATAGGGAGGCATGCGAGTAGATTTGTGTCTTCTCACATGACTACTGTCGTAGTTGCGAGGACAAAGAGGAGGAAGAAACAGTACATCTTCTTTGCACCTGCCCTCGTCTGGCACGAAACAGACTAAAGTTTCTAGGGGCACCCCTCTTCAAAGACCTGACGGACCTCTGTAGGATGGACGTCAGGAGTATCCAGCGCTTTGTTAACAGCTCAAAATGGTTCCAATGAGTTGGAGGAAACAATTATTCGTGGTATGGCTACGGACAATTTTTTGTGTCTATGCCTGGTCCTAGTGGACCGCCACCCAAACCTAACCTAACCTAAATCAGGTCATCTCAAGTTCATTCGTATTTTAAGTAATTTCCGAAACCCATTTGCGACCATTTCAATCCATGATTTATTTTACTTTAATTTTGAAACCATGCTTAACCGTTTGTTGAATTACTGATCGTTTATCGTAGCTTATTTTAGGTAAAGTTATCAACTATAATTAAGGCGACTTACAAACCACTTTTAGGCATATATTGGGATTTTAGCATTATACATATTATATCTTGTTTTATTTTGTAGTAATCATTTAGTTAAAAAGTTACAACCATTTTCCAAAACTATTGTTTAATAAAAAAGTAGTTTTCAAACCATTTTACCCACTGTCTTTGGTGAATTTCAGGTACTATAACTTTAACTGAAAAAATATGGTTTTATTTTTCAAAATGGTTTTTTATGGTACTTCAAAAACTTTATAATGATATTATTTGTTTAAATTTAGATATGCATAAATCAGCAGTTATTTCGAGTGATTTTTTAGACCAACGTTAAATAAAAACGGGAAAATGTGCTTAACAGAATACAAATAAAAAACATTTTAAAACCTAACCCTATTTTACGAGGGACTTAACAAATCGTCAATTTATAACTTTTTGAAAAAATAAAAATTTTTCATTGAGTCAATTTAAACAACTATCTTCTATTTCAAATTTCAGAAAAATTCGATTTGCCATTCCCTTCGCGTTTCGATATCATCTAAAACCCGTTGAAATCTTGAGCCAATGCCAATTTGCAAAACGTGTGAATCACTTGTGACTGTTTCTAAATGGTCTCAAAGCTTTCAGACTGAACGTTTTTCTGTGGAGGACGAACCTGGTGAAGGTCGCCCCAAATCTTCGATCGACGAAATATGGCCCATGTGAAGGCAAAAATTGACGAAGATTCAATAATGACTTTAAAAATTATAGGTGATGAGGTGGGCTTGAATGCCATCTGAACCCATCTCGCATATTACCATCTGAACTACATGAAGAAATCTGCTCGATGGGTTCTACGAATTTTGAATAATGATCAAGAAAGAGCACGTGTACGTTTTGCTCCATATTTCCTACAAAAAATTGAAAATTTGTATTCTAGCTGCTTTAACACTAGAACTACCGACCGCGGTCAAAATGACCGGTTATACATTTATTGAATTCAATTTTTTTAATTGTGATGCCTTTTAATATAACAACAAAGTAATTATGTCAAAATTTATCATAAACTTCCAAAAAAATATTGATATAATAATTACAGGGTGGCTGAGACCAAATGTTACTAACTTCACTCTGCTGTCATTTGTGTAGTTGTCATTTTCGCGCATTAATTTTTTGACAGATTGAAGTTTGGTTAGTTGTTTATATGTGGTCAATAAATAATTGTTCTAAATTAATATCTTAATAAAAAAATCGTAATGGAATTCAAACGTAATAGTGTAATTGCACTGTATTTGGGTGGAAATTCACAAACAGCAATAGTTCGTCAGCTCCAGCATTTGAATGTGAATAAAATGTTTGTGTATCGAACCATAACTCGATACAACGAAACTGGTAGCATCGCTAAACGCAACAGAGGCGGTCCTAAAAAGACAGCAACATCAAAAGAAATGATACGAAAGGTGAAGAAACGAATCCAACGAAATCCTCGTCAAAGTGCCAATCAATTAGCCGCACGTCTACATGTTTCACGATACAGCATTCAAACCATATTGAAAAATGAACTACACTTGAAGCCCTACAAGATACAAAAAGTTCAAGATCTTACGGAGGCACAAAAAAAAGTTAGGCTTGAAAGAACACGAGCATTGAAGGCCTTGGCCGAACGTGATGAGATTCCAAAAATTGTCTTTTCTGATGAGAAAATTTTCACCATTCAACAGCATGTGAATAAACAAAAAGATCGTGTTTGGTTAGAGGACAAGTCCAACGATAATTTGGACACAAGAGTTGCCATGCGCAAGCAATCACCAGCTTATGTTATGGTTTGGGCTGCAGTTACTGCAGATGGACGCACTCCTCTGGTTTTCATCTAACATGGAGTCAAGGTAAACCAAGAGATGTACCGCCAAAAGATCCTAAACGATGCTTTGCTACCTTGGGCACGTAAACACTTTGGTACGAACCGTTGGACATTCCAACAGGACTCGGCACCGTCACACAAAGCTCGAGCGACACAGCAATTTTTACAAAATTGCGTTCCGCGGCTGATTTCGTCGAAAGAATGGCCACCATATTCACCAGACTTGAATCCCATGGATTTCTCCATATGGTCCATTTTGGAGAGTAAGGTGTCCACTAAAAAATACGAAAGTGTTGATGCATTGAAGTCAGCTCTTGTTCGAGAATGGAATAAAATTCCGCAAGCCCACGTTCGGTCAGCATGCAATGCTTTCTATGGAAGACTGAATCAAATAATCAAAGCCAAAGGAGGTCATATCGAGCAGTAACATGTTTTTCATAAAATGTAATATGTTTTCAACATATTCCACGAAATTTCAATAAAAAATAATCAAAATTAAAAAAATTACAGCGTTTTCATTTGGTAACACTTGGTCTCAGCCACCCTGTAATATAATTGAATTCAATAAATGTACAATTCGTCATTTTGACGGGTTGGTAGTTCTAGTGTTAATAAAATTATAACAGGCGAGCAATCTTGGTTCTACAAATATGTGCCAGAAACAAATCCACCAGTTGAAGCGTGACAACAAAAATTACAAAAATGATGATATCGATTAACTTCACCAGTAGTGGTTGCTGTTCCATTGGAAACTGGCCAAACGGTAACTGCCAATTGGTATACAGAAACTTCTTTACCACAAAGTTTTCAAATTTATTTAATTTATACGATAATGCCCCTGCTCACACTGCAGAATAACAAGCAACTTTCCAGCTTTGTCAGGGATCAATGAAATTCGACTATTACCTTATTCTTTGAAGGGGGTGAATTTTTACCCGACATATGTTAAAAAATCACCCCCACCGAGATCAAAGATTGGCCAATGCAGTTTCCAAGTTGAGGTGAAATTTACACAGCTCAAACAGAAAACCTCTAATTTTTGTTAAATAGCGGTTCAAAGTGATTTAGGGAATCTACCCTCCCGAAATTTTAGAGAGGTGTACTACGAAATCCCGGTTTTCAAAATCCCGACTTCCAAATTCCGGTTTTTAAAATTCCTGTTTCCAAAATCCTGGTTTTGAAAGATATATTTTTTTTAAAATTCCACTGAAGGAAAATTGTAATTTTTAAAGGGATTTCATAGTAAAATAAAAATAAAAATCGGGATTTTCTGAAAACCGGGATTTTTATTTTTGCAAAACCGAGATTTCAAAAACCGGGATTTTGAAAATCACGATTAACAAAAATACAGGATTTTGAAAAATCGGGATTATGAAAACCGGGATTTCATTCACACCCTTTTAGAAGACCTTGTACCTCGATAATTTCTGCGTCAACGCCATCGGCATCAACAGATGAGGATCTGGATTCCAACAGTTAAACTTTGTAGAAAAAAATGAATCGATGCAAGATTTCTGGCCAAACTTTCAACCCAAGTCCCATATTTTTACAACCTCTGATATTTTTATTTTCAATACTCAAAAGGCACAGATTCGAGAGGATTGATGGAATAATTAGTAAATCGTTGATGCTTTCAAAAGCTGGAAGTCCTAAGTGTATAATATTTGAAGGGACTTGAAGGAATGTGCCTTAATTAATTTTAGGGCCGATAATTTTACATTTTTTTTAACTTGAACTCGAAAAGAAACTCAATAATTTTACAATACTTAACTTTTCGTTTTAATGAGAAATCATCCTTTGTCTTACCCATCTCTCATACATTTATCGACGGCCAATTCAAGAATTTTGAATATGGAGATTTGGTTCAAAATAAAGAAAATCGCGTTTAATGACATAAAAGCTGATCTGAGAGAAAATGAGGAAAGAGCAAATCGTTACATTACAATTCTATAAACGAATTTTATCTTAACTTATTCAAGCAGCTAAAAGGTCATCAGTAGGGTATCCAATACCAATTATCGAGTACCTGGATTCTCGGATATTTTGGTCTATTTTCGAATAATCTGCTACTCAAGTAATTTGATTCAGGGACACTAATTAATTCTATGGGCCGAAAATTATTGTATGGAGAAATTAATCTCATTTTCAATATGAATTAAATTAGATGTCTGTCTCATTTTTTTGAAAATGAAATAGTTCCGCGCTAATTTAATTCAGTTTTTAAAAGTTAAATGTCGTGGATTTAATTTATATTGAAAAAGAATTCGGCCAAATTAATGCATGTCCAAATGAAATTAACTCCGCCGATAAATATGAATTTATTCCGCCACAAAAATTAAAAGGTTGAAATATGTACATAAATATATTGTCATCGAAAGTGAAAGGAATGTAACTTTTTGAAATGAACTTGAACTGAAATGTCACATATGTATATGTACATATATAAAGCTTACAACAGATTGAGATGAATTTAACGTCTTAAATAGTAATTGAAGTGTTAGAAATACTTTACACATTCATGAAAAATTACTAAAAAAACATATTCGATTACTAAAGATTGAAATGAATTTAACGTCCTCAAATGAAATTGAAAAATTTCACGAATTAATTCCTCGCAAAAAAAAATTGAATTTTTTCGGCGGATTTAATTCAGGTTTTTAAAAAATTGATGTCGCGGAATTAATTCGTGGCGCGAAATAATTCATTATTGGCGGCGGAACTAATTCCGGCGGACTTAGTTCCGGCGGAAAACTAAGAAAAGTAATTATTTATAAATAAAATTTCAAAAAAAGATAAAAATTAATTAAATTTCGATAATGTTTCTTTCTGATGATAGATATTGAGGACTTTTGGTTATGTTATAGTTTCTTTCAAATTGTATTATTTACAATAATTACTAGGAAATATTCTAGATTTATGATATTCTGGACTTAAATTTGAAATTTAGTTTCATTTTAATCGATTTGTTGTGTACATTTTCGTGAGTTCAGCATAGACTAAAAAAACAGTATTTATTTTTGAGTGTCAAAATCCAATACATAATTGAATGAAATGTAAGGGCAAAACTAGTGAGGAAAATCTAATTAGTTCAAAACTAGTTGAAACAGTCGATTACCGAGATAAGTGGTTTTAACTTTCGCGAACCCAATTTTTTTGCAAGATTCATCTTCGCTAAAACCTGCGAATGACCAATTTCAAATTTAGACAACCGCAACCTTGGAACGATCATGCGGGGCTACACACCCTTAGTTCTTGAAAGACTATAAAAAGAGACAGGAACGTTTAATGCTATTGACTAGCTACCATCAACAGAAAAATGGGAATTTTTTGAATACCAATTAACCAAATTGAGTACTAAGACTGCGGGCCAATAGTCAGGGTAAATACAATAAATTCGGTAAATGTATTAACCTTTCTTAAAAGGAGGGTGAAGGGAATAAAAAATTGTTAATGTTGACAAATTGAGTAGGGAAAAATTGCCGAAAATGCCTATTTAAAAACAATATAAAGAAGACTTTTACCTTAATTTTACCTAGACCTTTTACCGTAATTGATTATTTACCAAAGAATTAGCCTGCTGCCTTATAAGAGGAATTTTAACTACAATTAGAATGACACAGAGGACAGACATAAGTCCCACATATTGGGTGTAATTTAGAATTTGTCTTAGGAGAAGAACTCCTTAATTCTTTAGTTTTAAATTTTAGGGAATCTGAATTTTTTAATCTTTACGTATTTTGTGGAATAATTGGAGCGTTTAAATTAACATTATTTAAGAACTTAGAAGCAGTTGGTTCAGTTTGTTCTGATGCTTTTAATGATTTTTGTTTTGTTAATTTCAATATGTCAATATGTAACAAAAATTAAAACAAACTGTACAGATGTTTATTGACATTTCTGTCAAATTATGATCTTATGTAAATCAATTTGTTTTCTCAAATGGAATGGCATGGACAATTTTCTGATAATTATGAAAATTTTAAATTTTTACTTATCTTCTTTATGCTGACTTTTCAATTTCCGAAATTTAATCAATCGGTTAGTATCAATAGGTATCGGTATCAACCGGATCATTTTGAAAATTCTTAATAAGGAAAACGGAAATTTCACAGAATTGTTGAATTGTAAAAATTCTTAGACCACAACCTTAGAATTCTAAATTCAGTAGAAATATTTTAAATCATGTATTTTAAATTTTAGTATAATGAATTTAGTAAAAATATTTAAAACTATTATTTTAAATATTTAATTTGAGAAATATTTAAAAACTTTAAATTCCTAGAAGTTTTTGTAACTCTTGAAATAACTAAACTTTGAAATTTCCTAAAGTATTTAAGTTTTAAAAATTTATTAAAGTTCTATATGTCTACTCAATTCCGTAAATCTCTTAAATTTATTCAAACTTATCTCATTAAAAATTTGAAACTCTCAAATTCTTATTCTTGGTTTTGGTACCATCTTAAGTCGGTGGATAATTTTAGAATTCTAAAATTTTTAAAAAATTGTTTAAAAACAACATAATATCTTAAATTTCTTTGTTTAAAATAGTTTAACGTGATCGTTAAACTCTTGAAATTTAATAAATCGTAAAAGTAAAATCAATCCGCTCATTTGTAATACTCTGAACAATTTCGCTGCCACTGACACGTACCATCGACAAATCAAACATTTTTCTCTCACTATAGGCTATGGTCACCTTCACCTAGTTTGCAATTTTTTTTATTGTTAGATTTTATGTTGGACTTGAAATGAATATACCGTCAAATCTGTATAGAGTTGGAAATGTGAGTTCCCAAAAAATTACCGTCTTATAAAGGGGTGGCCACCGTGGCACTCCTGAAATCCTTAAAATAATTTCAAAATTTATAAATTTCGTGAATAAAATTATTGAATTTTTAAAAATTAAGAAAGTTTCTTAAATTTTGACGAAATTCATTAATCTGGTCAGTTTCTTGAAAAATTTGAAACTCCTCCTAAATACTTAAAATTCTTGGTATTATGTCACTTGGAAGTTTTGAAATTCTGAAATTTCATAGAATTTGCTTTAAAATCGTAATTTCTTTAAATATGTATTATACATAATTTTTTAAATGGGTAAACTTTTAAATATTAAGGATTTTTTTTAAAAATTTGTCGTTCTGTAAATTTGGTAATTTTGTGAAAAAATAAAACTCTACGTCTATTTACAGACGTTTGATTAAAATATTTCCCTTTATTTTACTAAATTTTGAAAGTTGTTTTATTTTCAACGAGAGATTGAAAATTTAACAAATAATGAAATAATAAACTTTACAAGTAATCTTTACCAAAACTGCATTTTGTGAGATGGTGTTGTTGGAACATTGTAAGAAAATCATTCAGTCAATTATTTGAAATACTGAATTTAGTCTAATTTTTAAATTGACTAAAAAAAATGTAGTCTCACTCCTTAGTTGCTCTCTAAGCCAATCCAATCGAAATCAATTCAAAAATTTAAACAATCTCTGTATTCTGAATCAGTTTTGGAATGTAAAATTTACAATAACCAATAATGATTTGGTCACTGAAATCGTGGGAGAAACCAAACCAAAATCATAATTTAACAATCCAATTTGTAAACAATAAAATTTCGCTATAGTGACAAATGCTTTGACTTTATTTATTTTATAAATATTACAAACAATACAAATTCCGAAGACAACGAACGTCACAATATAAATTTTGTAAAAAAATGTAAATTTCTCAGTCGCATGCAATGTGTCAAGGCATGTCCCAAAAGGCATGCATTTTAAGAGAGTTTAAAAAAAAATACAAAATTATGCAACTCGAGCGTACAGCATCATGTAATTTTCTTTAATTAGAGATAAGACATTCTCAACTAATGGCCTTTTTGACTAAATGCCAATATTGCGGGACGAATGCTCATCAAAATAATTTAATCTCTATGTAATCCAATTCGAATTTATAAAAAATCCTAATATACAATTTACATAAACTATAAACCGTAATTGCACGTATTTGCGTAAATACTAAATTCTAAATAAAAATCTTTATTTCCTTATTATCGTGTGATTCACGCATTCTAGGTGTGCAATAATAATATTACAAAAGCAAAAAAAATATTGGCAATCAGTATATATTTACGACCAAAATAGTTTAAAAAACACTAAAGTCACACATAATATTGCATTAATATAAATATTTAGTATCGATGCGCTCAATGATGGTGATTATACAACAAGTTGTTCTCTCTAAACGCAGACTCTCGATATTATTAGAAATAAAATATTTAATTACTATCAATTATATAGTTTTTCATGTATAAATTTAGAAATTTTTGTTTAGTCGAAAACAATTTAAAATTATAAAATTAGAAATTGATTTTAATCTCTATAAATATACTCTACGCGCGCGTTATTGATCTGTTCGGGGCAACACATCAAATTGAAAATTGAGATCCGTTATAAGGAAAAGAATTTTTTGTTCTGTAAATCACAACAACATCAAACGACACAAAGACGAATAAATTCTCAAGTTTAAAAATAAAATTGGAAAATGCATTTTTTTTTTCTTTTTTTGCAACGAAAATAACAAAACGACATTTTATTAAACGCAGACACCAAGAATTCTTCACTATAGATTATTAAAAAAACATTACCGTCATCATTAGCATAATCCTCTCCTCGCCAATCCCAATTCGGTTGTGACATTAGTGACACAAAACAAGTTGCCATTTTATTATCTCTTTCTGTATTATTATTGATGATGAAGGCTACGTAATCTTATATAACACACTGTACACAAAATCAGAAAACTAACACGCACACCACAATTAATAGTTTTTTATTTATTAGAATCTCTATTTTGTAAAAGAAAAAAAAAATCAAAACACATAAACTGTTATTAAAATTTTTAATTTGTTTATAAATCCATCGATTTAATTTTTAAATAATTTATATTATTAAAAATTCAACTTTTAATTAACACACCAAACTAATAACTAAAAAAAACTAATAGTTTTTGTACTAATATTATTATTATTTATTGTGGTTTGTTATTATTTGACAAAGCCGAGCGCGGCACACACAACAACTATAATCTACTGCACAATTTGTTGTGCGCTCTTAAAAAATTGAATTAAACATTTTTCTTAAACAAAAAATAAATAAAGAAAATATTCTTTATAATTTAATTTTGTTTCGCGTGTATATGTGTATCATACGCGAATGGATATAGCTACACACGAAAAAAAGACAAACGTATTTGTTTGGTATAATTAGCGCTTTTTTTGTTGCAGAGGTGATATATCAAGGAACTGCAACGGAAAGATACTTTATTAGTTTTCGGTTTCGTCATTTATCTTTGCTGCTCGATTAGAAGAGAATACTAAACTGGCTGTTAAAAGAACAAAAAAAAATTTAAAGTTGGGAGATATATTAAGATTTTGTTGATCAAGTGATACTGCGCTAAATGCAAATTTTTAATGATCCCATGATTTTGAAATATTCATGTCGATTATAGAATCCGCGGGAGCTCGCGGATCGAAAACTACATATAAAAAAAATAGGAAACAATTGCTGCAAATCAAAGTATCCTGGAAATCTTCTATTGATTTACATGCAATTTGGATTCACCGTACAAACCCAATAGTTTTGTAGCGTTTCTAAAACAATTTCTTTTAAACGATTTGTAAAAAAATCCAAAGCGATTTCAAAGAAACTATGATATAAAATTTTTGTTTCCAATTTTTTTTATATGTAGTTTTCGATTCGCGATTGATTCGCTCCCGCGGATTCTATACACTCGACAATTTGGCCCCCAAGATTGGCACGAAAAAAAATGTTACCGTTTGTCAACAAAAAAATTGACAAATTTTTAAATGATTTGGGTCAACAAATCACTCGTTTTTTTGCAATGTTGGTTTCTGGCGAATTAACGGATCGATCACAAGGATGGTTCATGCTGAAACAATCAGTTAAATGATTTAGCATCACCGAATGTTATTTGTGTAAGAACCAATCCTAAACCTCATAAACTATTTGATAGTGTGCCTCATGCTATAGTTTCTATATTGAGACAAACACATTCTTTTTAATATTTTTCACCACTTGAGAATGATAGACTGCACTCACTTGTGGTGAAGACCAGATCTCGTACAATTGTTTATGCCGCGGGTCTATCATCAGCTATCAAACCTAGGGTAAACAGATGTGAGAAACCAGTCAAGAAAGCATTAAGCAGTGCTTGTTCAATACATTAACAAAATGGCACCTAAAGTTTCTTCATTTTACAACTTTGTTCATCAACATTTAACATTGGTATCTGCAGTACCTACGGAGTTTTTTTTGACAACATTATTTCATTTATAGATGTGATTGCTCCCCTGCAACTAGCTTTAAAAAAATTGGGTGGAGGTGTTCTTATTGCTGTACATTCTTCACTCTGTAGTTCACCGGTTAATTTAGTAATATCTGTAATGGAACAAGTCTGCACGAACATTTACATCAACAAAAGAAGACTATACATCTCGGCCATTAATGAACTTATAAATAAAGTAAATTCTTCAGATTGAGTATTGATGACTAATGACTTCAATCTGCCAAATATCACCTGGAAATTCGATCAAGAACGTTGGATTTTTGTCGATAATATGATTAGTGCCAACTTAAATCAAATCAACAACAACATAGCCAATCCAATGAACGTGAACGTTTTTTAGATCTTTTGTAGAGATCTTTTTGTAAAGTCACTAACGCCATTTGTCGTTAGTGATATTTATCACAAGTCGATAGAAATTATATTTAATTCTGTGGATCTTATACCAAAAAAAAACTGGTAATTATCAACAAACCACATTCAGCTTTGGAAGCAATTAAATGCTAACGTGAAACAATTTTATAAGATGATTCTGCAGCTATGTTTTGATAATCATGTTCCATTGTTTATCAAAGGAACCAGTAGCCATCCTCCATGGCTTGACGATCGACTGATAAATTTAAAAACCGCAAAACGAAAGCTTATGCTAAAATGATAAAATATGTGCTAGAATCGCATAAACTCATCTTTCTCAAATACAATGATGAATTCGTCGTTTACTTTAAGTTAAAATACAATTCCTATCTAGTTGGTGTCCAAGATAAAATTAAAACTAACCCTAAACAATGTTGGAAATTCTTTAAATCTAAACGGGAAATTGAGGGGTACTCGGTAAATATGTCTTACAATAACACTAAGAGTACTGACGCCAAGGAAATAACTGATATGTTTGCTTCTTTTATTTAATCTTTCCTCCTAGTATTACTGATGAAATTAGTATAACTGCACTGACAGATTTTGGTAACGGTTGTGGACCAGATAGCATACAATCATCTATTTTAATGAAACATGCAAATACTTTGGTGTATCCATTGTGGAATCTCTTCAACCCGTCTTTAGTATCCGGCGTATTTCCTGATAATATATTTGTTAGACAACATGGATTCATTCCAGGCAGATCAAAATTTGTAAATTTAGTTGAATTTACGAGTAAAACGATCGACGAAATAGAAAAGGACAGATAGATTTAGTTTACACAGACTTCAGTAACTATTTGTCATCGTAAGGCTCTTGATAATCTTCAAGCATTTCTTCTCATTTTTTTTCAAATTTGTAAAATGATAAAGCACTTATTTATAAAACCGCACTCAATATGCGTCAATTGAAAGTTATCAGAGTTATCTCGGGTGTTCCTTAAGATAACACAATGCAATGGACTCTGGATTTTTCTTGTTTTTATCGACCGAGTTAGGGACTGCATTACCGGTAAACGGTAAATCGATTTACCGGTTTTTACGCCCAAATTGGTGGTTTGGCGTCTATTGAAGGGGGGGACCAAAGTTGGGTAGATTAATCTACCAGCTCCGTAACCTTCCAGTAGGGTGCGCATCACGTTAGCTGTTCTGGTCATGTCATTAGGGAGCTGCGTGATGGGTACAATTGTGTAATGGGTAACCTGTTCACAATTCGCAAGTGTATATGCTGCCTCCTCGTGGCAACCACTGGTGACTAAGGCCATTTGGCACATTTACCATAAGAAAACTGTTAACTGCAAAGGGACATTCTGTTCTAAAATACAAAATAAATTAAATTCGAAAGAAGTAAAGTAATGGATTATGGAACATGATGCCATCCAAAACCAAAAAGAAAACTTTGGAGAAAATCATAGAAACAGATTTGAAAAAACAGATTTGAAGGAAACAGATTTGATTTTAGTAGAGCAGTGACATGGAGCTTACTTAGAATTACCGTTAAAAACATGTATTAATAATAAGGTAAGCAAAAGTTACTTAATAATTTACGGGTAAATCACTGTCGGTAATTTACCGATAATTCATTTCCTTTTAAATTCAAATTTAAAACTTGTCGGTAAATTTCCGGTAAATCGATCGAATTTTTATCGTTCACCGGTAAATGACAATTTCGGTAAATTTGCAGTCTCTAGACCGAGATACTGTGGTTATAAAAAATTCTAACGTGCTCATATTTGCATTTGTTCTTACCATCAGAGAAAGGTGCGATACTGACCTTTTACAGATATTAATGGCCTTAGTGAAATGAAAAAATGCCAGATTATGTCGTTCACAGGAAAAAAAAATCCTGTAATCAATACATACAAAATCCATAGTACTGAATTCCAACGTGTTTGTGAAATTATCGATCTAGGGGTTACATTCAACGAAATATAGCGTTTGTATAAGGTTACAAAATCAGCACCCTTTAAAACAGAAGAGTTCTTTTGGTTGCCGCCTTTATAGGAAATGCTATTCTTGTCCATATTGATTCACCAAACATCACTCAAAACAACTCAATTCATGTTCCAGCTAGGAGGCTCCGTTTTCATCGATTTTCGATTTCGAACACCATTCCACAAATTACGGGGAGAACAATTCTATTAATAGATTGGCCCAATCACTTAACGTTGCTTATCTAAAGAGAGCTACAAGAAAACATTAAAAAATTGAAGATTTACTTATTAAATTTTTAAAAAGGATCAAATTTTTAATTCAAAATATGACAACTCTCAGTTATAGTGAGTGCAGCATTTTGAATTGATTGAGATAAACTAATGGTGAAACATCAACAGGAACCATATCATCAGGGCACATCAGCAATTCACTAATTTTGATTCTTTGTCGATACTTCAAGCGACATGTTTCAATGAGCCAAGACAATCTACTAGAGTTGAACAAACAGCAGTACACATTTCAAATGTGCTGAAAGAAGGATGGAAACCCAAAATATTTCTGGGTACCATAAATGTGTCAGATTAATTATTATAATCTGTTTAGCAGAGGTAGAAAGTTATTTTAAATTTAAAAAGCCTTCGAAAATATTTTTGCCCCATATAAAGAACCTGACGACTTAATTTTGGGTCACAACCCTTCATTTAAAATCTAGCATTCTTTAATACTCATTCGACGGCCCTCCAATATAAAGACTCTGCCAAAATTACATTATCATGGGTGATATTCGTCTTTAGTACTCATCATATTTTAAAAATTCTTAACCACGACCACTTTTGAATAATTTTAGCCATTTGGTTACTGTGCAATATTTTGGCTCAGATTCACCGTAAACTCTATATGTGTAAGTAACCGTAAGCAAGTTTAATATGTCTGGTTTCATCGGGGCTCTATTAAGTTTTCATGAAGGGTTAACGTAACAAGAACTTTTGTGAAGGTACAAATATTTAATATGAATTAAATCCGCGACATCGATTTTTTTTTTAAAGGAAATCAGCATATTATTTATATAATTCAGTTTCTAAAAATTTGATATTGCCGATTTAATTCTTTATAAAAATGAATTAAATTCATGCGGAATAGCCATTCACTTCCCAAATTGTACCTTCACAAAAGTTCTTGTTACGTTAACCCTTCATGAAAACTTAATACTACCTTGATCAACAAGTTCCCGGAATAACCACCGTGTGGCGCTCCCATCGTTCCGATTTGAGTTCTGTGTTCTTTGTTAAGTTGGTACATCTGTTGTTGATATTCCCTCTAAATCTTAGCGTCATAACTTGACATTTGCAAAAGTTACGTAGTCAAGATTACATCTATCTCTGTGTGTGTTGGCGATTTTTCCATTATTTCCTCTCGGCTGCTGAAACGCGTTCCCCTTAATGGTTTTTTAACTCGATTGAACAGAAAGAAGTCACAGGGAGCCAAATCAGGTGAATTCGGTGGCTGTTGGATGGTATTTGTTACATTATTCGTCAAAAAATTACGAATAATGATGGCACTGTGCGACGGTGCGTTATCATGGTGCAAAATCCACGAGTTTTCTGCCCACAATTCTGGTCTCTTTCGGCGAATTGCTTCACGCAAACGTCTCATATCGCCCAAATAATACTCTTTGTTTACGGTCTGGCCTTCTGGCAAAAATTCATGATGCACTACACTGTTGTAATCCATGAAAACCGTGAGCATTGCCTTCTTTTTTGACTGAAAACGACGTGGTTTTTTTTTGGTGAACGCCATTCACTTGCCTGATGTCTGGTTTGCGTGTCGTACTCATAAACCCACGTCTCGTCTCCAGTAATGATATTTTTGATGAATGTGGGATCGGATTCAGCATCGCAAATCATGTCTAAAATTGTAAATAATTTCTAAAATTGTAAATAATCGCCAACACACACAGAGATAGATGTACTCTTGACTACGTAACTTTTGCAAATGTCAAGCTATGACGCTAAGATTTAGAGGGAATATCAACAACAGATGTACCAACTTAACAAAAAAAACAGAACTCAAATCGGAACGATGGGAGCGCCAACCGGTGGTTATTCCGGGAACTTGTTGATCAAGGTAGTAGACTGCAAAAGAGGCGGACTTAATTCATTCATAATTAAAAGTGAATTAATTCCGCGCAAATGCTTATGAACAATTTGACGCATTGAATTGAATTCTTAAATTTTCATCTCTGTCCCGAATTGCAATTGGTTCAAAGTACTAGGCAAAGTGCAATCCGGCAATTCCGTTTAAGGCATTATGCCCACTGCTGTAATGCTGAGTAAATAAACCAAACATTTTTAGATTTGTTTTTCATTTTTCAGTACACCTAAAATCCGCTGTATAGCACTGGCAACCGAAGTTTTCAGAACCTTCCAAACAGAATTCAGTTCGTCATAGCGGAATTGTTGTTTTCTTTGTGATTTTTCAGATATTCACCGTTGAAACGTTCTGTTCGGTCTCAAGGATCCTGTCTTTATTATCGGTCGTTTGGTGGTATGGCGTCTATTGGAAGGGGGGATCAAAGTTGAGTAGATTAATCTACCAGCTCCGTAACCTTCCAGTAGGGTGCGCATCACGTGAGCTGTTCTGGTCTTGTCATTAGGCAGCTGCGTGATGGGTACAATTGTGTAAGGGGTAACCTGTGCACAATTCGCAAGTGTATGTACTGCCTCCTCGTGGCAACCACTGGTAACTAAGGCCACTTGGCACATTTTAGGCCATTTGGCACAGGCCAAAGTACGGCGCTAAAGGAGAAAACCTTGACAAAAAACCCTAATCTAAGGTGGAACAGCATATGCCGAAAGATGAATGGCTGATAGGTTAATCAGCCCAAAATATGCGGACTCTGGATACCAGGCACTCTCCAGTTTTATTTTTAGCCTTCCTGTAGTAAAGCTGGGTGACCTGCAGGTGATTTGCAATTCCCAGCAACTCGTAAGAGTAAAATCAAACGGAATACGGGGCAGGAGTAGGAATATACGGGAGTGGCACAACCCTCTCGAGGTCCTTGAGCTCCAATGCTATCGTCTTTCTAGCGGAACTACATGCTGTAGTAAACATCTAGGAGGGAGAGCAATATGCCCAGATAGTATGTATCACGTACCGGGAGGCAGTATTGTCAGGTTCATTAAGAACCTGAATATTGACTGGACGGATAATTAAGCAGGGGCCAGCACAATAGATCTTTTAGGTCGCAGTGCGAAGTGGCTGATCGCCCGCATGGCCCCCCCAATAATAATAATAATAATCGGTCGTAATATAGTTATTATCGGTCGTAACTTCGTGTCGGAAGTACGGACCTCTGTTCTAACATAAGTTGGTCTGATTTTTGCCAGCTCTAGTATTAAAGTCATCAATCAACAAGTCTGCCGTCTGCTCAGGTCTAAATTGTAAAATGAGTCTATATCATCGGGTTGGCTAAAGGTGGGAGCGTGAATAAAGATTATCGACAGGTTGGCTTATTTCTTGCGCAAGAAGAGCTTACACATTCGATTATCGGTTACCTTGAAATCCAAGAGCCTTTTTTACTTGCGGGCCCAAGAAGAAAACCAAAACCATAACTTCCAAGGTTATTTCCACTGTAAACCGACATATTGCCTTAGGACTCATGTTCTTCACTTATAGACCATCTTTTTATTTTATTTTTATTTATTTTATACACAATAAATTTTTATGATCCGTACAGTCCATTTTGAGCATAAGGGCTCATTATAATGGAGTATATGGAAAAAATATGATACCCTAAACTTTTCTCCAATTTTTTCTGGATGCCCTCTGCATTTTTCCCCACTTCAATTCACCTGCTCGAATTACGGTTCTCGCATTATTGTCATACGTTATTCTTTCTTGTTCGCCTTATTGGGTTAATGCACCGGTCTAAGTGTGCGCAAGCAGCCACTCCAACCTAACCTAACCTAACCTAACCTATTGGGTTAATATGTTAGCGACTTTTACTATTTTTGTTTTTTTCATTATACTGTTTCTTCAGCTAGGCACTTCAGATTTTGCATATAAAATTCATGCAAATAATTATAATAAATACAAAATAGAAAAAAAAATACAAAATTAAATAAAATATGAGAGAAGTTCCCCGGGAAAATAGGTACATTTGTACAAACCCCACTCCCGGGATTTTCATCATAAATCCCGGGAATTTTTTATTTATATTTTTCTCAAAATTTTTCAATTTCGTCAGTCAGATATTTCAAAATTGTTTTATTCTATTTGATTTTTTTGTTAAATGAAAATCTACGTACCGTTCAAAAGTTCATCCTTCCTTGTTCTATCAAAGACACAATAAGCAAGTTGTTTCTTACAAAATTGGAAAGCTATAGAGAATAATGTTTTCCAAATGCATCCATAGAGGGAGGATACAGACTATATTTTTAAGCTATCGAATAATTTTACTAAACTCGGCAAGATGGAAAAGCCAAACATATTTAATGACTTAATAACTTAGAGAAATTTAAGGCTCCAACCCTAAAACCGTTATCGTTTGATGCTGAAAGCTTTTTTTCAAATACCAATATATATCGCATGTAAATAGTCGGTCATTCACTGTCTTTAACTGTTGTTCCTTTCCTCCTACAAAGTTTCCGAAGAGTCCGACTGGGAACAGTTCCTTGCTTCCCTAATTGGCAGAGTCACTGTGTCTATATAGAAACGTTACCTCACCAGTGACTGAGATTAAAACACTCTTCTTCAGAAATTTTTGAAACCAAGCAGTGAAGGACGCGTGTCCTCTTTGCGTTTAGTAAAAAATAACTCGCTGGTCAACACGCTGGTCATAGAAACGTTACCTCACCAGTGAATGAGATTAAAACACTCTTCTTCAGAAATTTTTGAAACCAAGCAGTGAAGGACGCGTGTTCCCTTTGCATTTAGTAAAAAATAACTCGCTGGTCAACGGAATAGGTAAACTTTCGAGCCTCTTGAAAATACATTTCTTGCATCCTTCCTTTTTCCATGAATTCACAATGTGGAAAGTTTACTGAAATTTCAAACTTTCAATATTTTTGGTGCACTGCCTTCAAATGATCGATCAGATGATAGATTATTCTACCTAATAAAATAAATAAAATGAAACAAATTTAAACGGTTACATCTAAAGGACAGTGTTGAGTTTTTGGGGCCATCCTGTGAAAAATCAACTTTACATTTTTCAACAAAAACTTCTAACGAAATTATCAAAAAAAAAAGGTTACCTCTCTTTAAAACCGCAATTGTCGAGACTACTTATATGACTCTATATTTATTTGTAGACAAATTGGGGGATTTAGATTCTAATCCAGAACATTGTCCAATCAAAAAACAAATTAAAGAATGGTTTAAGATCGTCGGTAATTATAAACAAAACAAAATCATTAGAAAAACGAATTTTAATTTTTGAAAGAATGCAGGAGTCCGAGAAAAATGTTCGGCTCCGGCTCCTACTCCGGAAATTTATAGATTTATTGACGACTCCGGCTCCAACTCCGACACCAGCTCCTGCTCCAAGACAACATACTAGTATATACCTTTCTATGCTTAAAGCAAATAGGGTTTTCATTTCCGTGAAACGCTGTTATTTATGTGCTCAAAAAGTATTGTTGTTTGGCATGGCAAGCAGGCAGTTTTTTTTTTTTTAACTTATATTGATAATTTTCATGACATACAGGGTGAGCTATTTTAATCGACTGATCCAAATATCTCCTAAAAAACATTTTCGGGTATGGCTATTTCCAGCTCTAGAAGAGTTATCCGGAGGATCGCGATGAGACATTTTCATAAGCGTTGGCTATTTTGCAATTGAATTATGTATCTCTTCTTTGACACTACAAAATTTTATTTCATTGATTTGTAAGATAGATTTAAGGCGCGATTATTGGTTTGAAAAGGTTTAAATACAAATTTTAGTATGCCCTTTGCCGTTAACAATACAGCATCCTAGCTGGTCAAAGTTTCTAATGATTTATCACCGATTGCAAAAGCCCGCCGCAGGTTCGAAATATTTCAGATTCCAGAAGACCCTTTTAATTCTTCTTTTTGTTTAATTTAAAATCAGTAATTTTCCGTGAAATGTAATAGCAAAATATTTAATTAGATTTACATTCTTAATATTAAATTGGAATAAATTAAGATTTCACGAAAATCTCTATCCAAATTTCTCCCCGAAAATTTTATAATTACATTTCTCGGGATTTCGAGAGTTAAAAAAGATAAAGATTTTTCGAGAAGAAACCCTAACTTCGGCTAATCGGATTTGGAATTCCAATTTGAACTGCACTAATACAAATCTGTGGCCACAAGTCATAATGTCATAAGTCGAGTTATGTCCTTTTACGTTTTCAAACTCGAAATCTCCGTAATTGATTTCATTTCATATCAATTACGGTTTTTTAAGCTTATAAAACATTGATGATATGAAATCGATTACGGATATTTCGGGTTTAAAAATGTAAAAGGGCATAACTCGACCTATGACATTATGACTTGTGGCCATAGAAATATAAATAATTGAGCTATATGTATGTAGTTAATCGATTTCCAATATTTTTAGGTAATTTCCCGGGATCCCGAGTTTATCGACCCCAGTTCCCAGAATTTAAAAAGCAGGCGGGAAAGCAACCCTCTACTGCAAATCAACTTCATAACTTATTTTCTAGTTGATAGTCATTTTCAAGGTTATTTGGAGGTCAACTTTGTTTTTTAAGTAGAAATCTAAAAATTCTTTCTTATATATTCTGAATCTACGTAAAAAAAAGAATTTGGGACGGGGGGGCACAATTCTGTAACAATTCGCCATGACATTGCTGTCGACGTAGGTGTACGAGGGCGGATTGAAAATGAAGCTACCTAGCGCTAGATGGCAGCACAAACACAAAAAAATTTTGTTTTTTAGAAATTGCGATCTGTCAAACGTCAGCTGATAAAATTTCACCCAAATTCATCGATTAGTTTATTTGTTGTAGTCGTTTGAAGTAAGCAACTTTTGTGTTTCTTGAAAAATGGAAAAACACGAATTTCGTGCAGTGATTAAACACTATTATTTGAAAGGGAAAACGGCGAAAGAGACAAAAGAAAAGCTCGATAAACATTACGGTTAGTCTGCTCCGTCAGATTACATGGTAAAATATTGGATTGCTGAATTTAAACGTGGCCGAAGAAGCACTGCAACAATACCATCAACAGGAAGGCCAAAAGAGGTGGTTACTGAAGAAAATATCAAGAAAATCCTCGATATCGTTATGAATGATCGCCGAATCAAGTTGCGTGAGATGGTTGAAATGGTAAACATATCATATGAACGTGTGTTCAACATTTTGCATGAACATTTGCATATGAAAAAGCTATCGGCAAGATGGGTGCCGCGTTTGCTCAGTGTCGAACAAAAACGAGTTCGACAGACCACTTCACAGCGGTGTTTGGACATGATAAAGCGTAATCCTGTTGATTTTTGGCGTCGATTAATTACTGTTGATGAAACGTGGGTCCACCACTACACACCTGAAACCAAAAATCAATCGAAACAATGGGTGGAAGCTGGTGGAAGTGCTCCGAAGAAGGCAAAGGCAGTGAAATCGGCTGGCAAGGTTATGGCCACTATATTTTGGGATGCACACGGAATATTCCTCATCGATTATCTTGAAAAAGGATCCACAATCACAGGAAAGTATTATCGTGCATTATTGGATCAATTGGTTGATGCAATCAAGGAAAAACGACCACATTTAAAGAAGAAAAATGTGCTCTTTCTTCAAGACAACGCACCGGTTCACACAGCATTAGATACGATGCTAAAATTACGTGAAATACACTTCGAATTGGTTGATCATCCACCTTATAGTCCAGATTTAGCTCCTAGTGACTTTTTCCTGTTTCCAAACTTGAAAAAATGGCTCGCAGGACAAAGATTCATCTCAAACAAAGAAGTGATTATCGAAACTAACGCGTATTTTGAGGGGTTCCCGAAATCGTATTATTCAGATGGTATAAAAAAGTTGGAATATCGTCTTACTAAGTGTGTCGAATTAAATGGAGACTATGTTGAGAAATAAATGGTTTTTGGCAAAAAAAAATTTTGTTTTCCTACTTTTGTAGCTTCATTTTCAATCCGCCCTCGTAAGTGGCAATTTCTACTTTTGCGGAAAATCGAAATGAAATTAGAATTCTATTTTCACCTGTTAATTTTCTTACTTTTTAGACAAATTTTACTAAATTATTAAAGCTTATCTTTAGATTGGAACATTGGCAAATTTATTTTCATTTTAAGGAATTTTTGGCTATCTACACTAACTCGAAATGAAGTGTGGAGTTACACTAAAATATTGAACTTACTCTAAGTGACTTTTTAAGATGGTTTGTTATAATTTTCTGGAAATTGAACAATGATGCCAAATAACTACAGGTAAGAATAGGAACGGACATGCAGAAGTAAAGGGACGAAAAGGGCATTTTTGTTAATGTGGTTTCGATTTCTCTATAGAATTGTTCTCCTTTGGGGATTATTTTCGGTGGAAAAATTTAAATAAATCTAGTGGTCTAGTCTGAAATGTAAAAGAGATAACAGTGAGGATTTCGGCCCCTAGACATTATTAAAGATAAAAAACAACGGTTTATCGTAAGAGGCATATTATAATTGAGGACACCTTAAAATCGAAGAAATACGGTGAATAAAAATTTAAATCTTCTTTATCATTGTGGTTTTCCTCGCTTTCGCCAAAATACCTTCATAATATAACAATATGTTTGTGAATTCCTTATGAATACTTAATTTTTAAGTGATCATTTTCTTGGTTTTATTTATATATAATTTGCTCATCTAACTAAAATAGTTCATTTCCATTGGTTAATACACGGAGATAAACTAAAATATAAGTACTTATTAGCTTTTACATTCTATTGGGAGATACACTAAAAATAGTTTGTGCTAATACAGCCTTGGCCAAAAGTATTGAGAACCCTTCTAATTTTGCACGTACACGATAAGTATAGCAGAAAACAAACCATTTTGTGGGAGGATGATTTTTTTCAGCATCTAAAAAGGTTTAAAAAAAATGACTTACACAGCTGCTAGCAATAAAACGTTTGGTGCAATAAAATTTTTCATTTGGCCATTTCTGTATTTATTTATCAGTTAGCTACTTTCGCTTATTGTTTACACATCAAGTGATCTAGTGCGCTTTTGGTGTTTTGTGTTATTAAATATAGTGATATTGTGTTAACATGCCAAAAAATGAACTTAGTTCAGAGCAACGAGTGCAGATACAGCTTCTGCTTGAGCAAGGGAAATCCCAGGTAGAAATTTCTAAAACTGTGAAATGTTCACGCCGATCTGTGCAATATGCTATTGAGCGATTTGCCGCAACCGGATCACGTAGTAATAGGCACAGAACCGGACGTAAACGCATCACCACAGACCGTGAGGACCGAAATCTAGTGAGAGAGTCATTGAAACATAAAAAAAAAACTTCTTCAGACCTTATTGCTGAGTGGCCAGTAGAAATTAAAAAAAACAATTTCTTCTCGAACCACTCGTAGAAAGCTTCAGGAAGCTGGTGTGAAAGGCTTTGAGGCCCGGAAGAAACCATGGCTCTCCGAAAATAACAAGAAGGCTCGGTATAAATGGGCTCAAAAATACCAAAGTTTGACCGAAGAAGATTGGTCAAATATTGTTTGGTCAGACCAATCAAACTTTTAAGTAGTGTTAGTCAATTTTATGCCCTATTAAAATTAAACAATATGATTTTAAAATAAAATTTATTGATAAAAATATTTTAGTTTTTCGAAGTCTCTATATTTTTTCTTTAATTCAGATTGTTGATACTCCTAGTGTGACGTTTGTGCGTCGCCGCGTCGGCGAAGAATTTAGCCCAGAGTGTGTGGTACCAACCGTAAAACACGGCGGAGGCAGCATAATGGTCTGGAGCGAAATGTTCGTATGTGATGGCCACATAAACTATTTAAAATATCTAAACGTCGTTGAATCTGCGTTGTTGCCTTCATTTTCAACACTTTTTGGCGAAATGAATATGGGTGGCGTTAAATTCCAGTAAGATAACGCACCATGCCACAAAGCCGCTCGCACAATGGCATGGTTTCGAGAAAAAGGCATTGAGCTTCTGGAGTGGCCTGCCCAGTCCCCGTACCTGAACCGCATAGAATATTTATGGAGTTTATTAAAAGGAAAGTCAGGCGCCACAAAATAAGCCCAAAAGAGAAGCTAAAATGCCGCCTGCGCCAAGAATGGAACTCTATACGTCCTGAAGAGTATAAAAAACTTGTCAGCTCTATGCTGAAAAGAATTTCTGTCGTAATTACGGCAAAGGGTAGGCCTACAAAATATTGATTTTTTATGAATAAATAGTAATGTTAATCTGTATAAATTGTTTCAATTTATTTCAATTTGATACTCCCCAAAAAACTGTAAGATATCACGAGTGCTCAATACTTTTGACCAATGCTGTAGTTAAAAAAACAAATCTTGATGGCAGATAAAGCAAAAACACAATTAACAATATTTGTTGATGGATGATACACCAAAATAACCACTCAGCGGCAGAAAGAGCAGGTTCAGTTTAGTAATAATCAATGTTAAACTCAAAAATCTTAATTTTGGAGATACAACAAGCGGATATAACCGCAATTCTAGAAGTGTCCATAACTAAGAGACATTTATATAAAAATCTCATTATAAAAATGTCTATACAAATTAGAAAATTTCCAACAGGAAACATTTGTACATGTACATACTAATCAATAAAATGTTTCTATTTTTTCACGAAACAGTCGCCTAAATAATCAACACATCAATAAATCATACCTAGATAATGTAAAATTATCCCTGACGATTTCCTTGATAATAAATTTGCAATTTTTTATTATTAAATTATATTCAGATGAAAATTTCATGGTTAACTCTGTGAAGGATATGTATAAAAAAATTTCCTCAATTATCAAGAATAATGTTCTTTCTTCGCCAGAGTATACAGATATTTTATTATTCAAAAGTGGAAAATATTTTTAGCGTGTAATATGTGTGTAGAGGATCGCACTTGAGATTGTAAATATTTGTTTGGTTTGAATTACATTAAACACCTTCACTTTGTGTGTGGCCTAAAAAATAAAAATCTGGTTTACAACAAAAATGCTTATTCTTTGTGTACCAAGTAAAGCGATGGGTTTTTACGTGCCTCCTACACACATATCAATATTATTTTAGCAACAAACTATTTTTGTTTCATTATTATTGGAGACTAATTCGTTGTAGGTTTTTGTCAATAAGCGTCTAGAGTTCTAGACAAAGCTGTCCTAAGTATCTGTTCAACTCTGAATCATTAAAACGCACAATACATACCATAAATCATGGATTTAAAAACAATAAAATTATTAAAATCAAAATTTCCATCTAAATATAAACTTATAAACTCTGTCAATCATCTCACATGAAAAAACAAAGGAGATTTTCTTTATTAATTATTTTTGCAGCGTAATACATCTGTTCTAGGAGGAAAACATGCGGTTGACAAGATGACAAGCCAAACTTACTAAGAACAACAATTTAACAATGAAAATCAAACTTGAATTACAGTTTAAATTATATATTATGGGCCCAAGGCATGCAATTTCCCAACAATATTCCTCAGATTAGTAATTTTAATCCAATTACAAAATTTCCAAATATATATACTTATATATATATATATATATATATATATATACATATATATATATATATATATATATATATATATATATATATATAGCTACTAGGTGTATGTTTGTACTACAAAACTATTAATATGACAGCTAAGTGTGATTCCACAAACAGTGCTCTGTATAAGTAATAAATTCAAACATGCAACAATTCAAAATTCAACAAAAATCAACAGTCTCTCTCCTTATAAAATAAAAAACGCGAACATAAAGAGAAATATGTACTGTGTAGTGTAATTATAGTTTGAGTATAGTAGTTTTATTGTATGTATTTAGTAAGTAAGAAAACGGAAGAAAAACAAAAACAAGACAAAGAAACTTAATATGTATGATCTTTTATATTAAAAAAATGTACAGTTTTTTTTTATAAAATTTCTATTTTTATAAATGTGGATGTGTTGTGCTCAAGAATGCATTTTCCACTTTTCCTCTTGCGCAGCACAGCCACAACACATGTGTTCTGCGCTCGTCATTTAAATGTAGGAAATCAATCTTTCAATTTTATTTTAATTGAAATTATATAGTTACTAACTAAGTTAATGTGTGTGCATGCCTGCATCTTATAAATATTTTGGCAAATTAAAACCGTTTTTATTCAATGACGCGCAATTTTGAAAACATTTGGCTGGATGATTCTCTTTGTAGTTTTTGAAGCGGCGGCGGCGGCTTACAATATTATGAACATAAGTAGCTAAATATCAGAAATGTAACACAATAGATACGAATCATGACGTTTGTTGGTTCATAAAAAGATTTGAAATTCTTTGGAAAACGTTTTCATTTTTTTTTTTTGTTCAATTTTACGTCTTTTAAATAAAATCATTTTCTATGAAACAATTTTCTCTGTTGTTTATTATTTAGGAAAATAAGAAGACAAAAAAATAAAAATAAACAAAAAGGTTTTGTTTGTTTATAAGAAGTTCGCTTTTCTTTTTTTCTCACGTGTATTTATTGTTATTGTGTGTCTTAAAATATGAGGAAGCCGTCTACGAAAGTTACGTTTGTAAGCTTTAATAATTTGATCTGTGTGCCCACAAAACTGCGTACGATGAATGCTTTGCTTTTTAGTAATGTGACGTGATTGTTACTTGACTTTTAACATGACTATATGATTTAAGCATTTGTCACCAGTTTTTCATTCTCAAGCAAAGGGTTTTCTTAGTAGACTGAATTTTAATAGAAATAATTTTAATAGTTGGCTCACAATTAATTTGGGCCCCAGGTGGCGGATTATAAAAAAATTTTATAAAGTATTTAAAAAAATATAACCATGGCAGGTTAGTGTTTGTAGTACCAAATTTTTAGTGTGGATTGTTCAGTTTTGATCAAATTTGGAAATTTTATTATAAGTTAATAATTTCTCACCTAACCCAATTTTAGGCTTTATGAAATCTGTTAAGAACGACCGTTAGACTTGAATTGAAGATTACAGAAGAGTTTTCCTCTCCTTATCCTGAAATTCTTACAGGTGGCTTATTAGTTAATCTCCCACATCGGATTAACTGAAGAGAGATCAGAAATTAAAAATAAATCTGTATGCAAATATTATATTTGGAAGTTAGGTTAACACAAAAACAATCCCTAGCTATACCACGATTTATTGTTTATCCTCCAACTCATTGAAATCATTTTGAACTGTTAACGAAACGCTGGATACTCCTCTCGCCCGTCCTGCTGAGGTCCGTCAGGTCATTGAAGAGGGGTGCTCCTAGAAACTTTAGTCTGTTTCATGCCAGACGAGTTCAGGTACAAATAAGATAAAGTACAGTCTCTTCCTCCTCTTCGTCCTCGCAACTACGACAGTAGTCATGTAAGAAGAAACCAAGTCTACTTGCATGCCCGCCTAAGAGACAGTGCCCTGTACTCACTCTAACAACCAGCTGTTTGAATGTCGTCAAGTTCAACTTTGGCCAGACCTGCCGAGTTATTACGCATGAGATTCCTCCTGAAGCAGCAGTTTGCATAACGCAAGAGGCTTTTCAACATCCTTTCCGCTTTTTGAAATATGGTCCGTTGAAGCACGTCGAGCCAGCTCATCATATATTCCCTGTACTATTGAAATTTCCTGCCACCCATATAATATGGATGTTGCACTGACCTGTCATCTCGTTAAGGGATGAGGAAATTATTTTAACGACAACAACCTTACTAACGTTATCACCGACGCTAGTGGTATTTTTAATTGTGTTGAAAGTGCATTCTTTTTGGCTCCAAAGGAAAATTGCGTTCTTGCGACAAAAGGTAAAGAGGCGGTGTATAACTCCATAAACAGCGACGAAAAGGAATGTTTGACGATTCTTATAATGGCTTGCGCTGATGGTACTCTTCCACCATCAATGATTGTGTTTAATTACAAAAGAATACCATTGAACTTAGTCAGGACCATGCCCAGGGAGTGGGGAATTGGAAAATCGGAATTTGGATGAATGATTGGCGAGGCATTTTTTGAATGCGTGGCAAATGTTTTCCTATACTGTGGCTAAAACAGAACAATGTAACTTTCCCAGTTGTTTTGTTCGTTGATGGCCATTGTTCGCATTTGACGCTTATCCTTAGCGAGTTTTCCAAGTACATATAATGAAATTATTTTGATTGCTCTGGAGAATAAATAATTATTCACAAAAATTGAAAAAGAAAACTTTGGTCCCTTGTTGTCTAGTGTCTTATACACTGCTGCCAATCCTACCATAATTCAAAGTGGCTTTAGAAAAACTGGTTTGTTTTCTTTTGGTTCGGAAGCAGTAAACTACGGCAAGTTAATTCAGAAACAAGAATTTTCACTCCAATCATCTACGCCGATTTCTAAAAGACAAACACATCAGGTTGATTATAATCAATTCCATAAAGGTTTAGAATCATTTTTGCCAAAAACCACCATTGATAAATTTACTAGCTCTAAGGCCCGATTGTATGAACGAGGATAGAAAAAATAAAATCCGAGAGTACAGATAAACCTTTATCCGAGAATTTTATTTTTTTCCTATTGTATGAACAATTTAAAATATTTTCCTATCCTCTGTTTTATAGCAGTTTTAGAGCAGTTTTTATTTGAGGTCTTAATACCTTTTTCTTAGCGATTATGTTTGACGTTTCTAGTTGATTAATACTGACTGAATCTCAAAACTAATTATATTGAAAAATATTTTGAATAGTGTTTAGTTTAATTAAAGTGTTGTTTACATTAAAAAGTGTTGTATACTGATTACTTAATATTTTTGTATTTGCTTTTGCAAAATGTAATTAATTATAAACACATTATTATAGTATAATTAAAATAGTTTTGGCGAAAATGGAATCATTGTCAGCACCTTCGTCAGACTACGATATTTTGGAAACTCGAAGTTTAAGTATGTACGGCCAAAAGTTTATAAAGATTATAATAATCCTCTAGAATTTTATTATGATGAGGAATTTCGAAAAAGGTATCGATTTCAAAAGTCGACATTCTTTTATATTGCGACTTTAATTAAAACTGAGCTGCAAGAAAACAGTATGGGGGGCTTCCCCTTTGTGTAGAAGACCTATTGTTAATACTATGCCACGAATAGTTTCCAAAATGTTATTGGTGATTTATCCGGAGTTGACACAGCTACAATATGTCGCACAGTACGAAAAATAAATAATATTCTAGCCTTTAAATTTCATCAATTTATAAAAATGTCCAACGAAGAGGAGCAGAAAACTACAACGCGAACATTTTATATAATGCATACCATTCCGAGAATAATCGGATTAATTGATGGGACACATACCATATTCCAATAGTTTCACCGGGTGGAATAAATGCTGAACTATTTCGGAATAGGAAGGGGTGGTTCTCAATCAACTGCCAGCTAGTGTGTGATGCTGAGTACAAAATTATTGATTTGATGGCACGGTAAGTTAAATAAATATAGTAAATTTAATTTACTGGTTTTAACAATAATAATGTACTATTTTTTAGATGGCATGGATCAGCACATGAACAAACTATATTCAACTTTTCTTTAATAAAAGTAAAGTTGGAAAAGGGCGAATTTGGTTATCAGTTCCTACTAGGAGATAGTGGTTACGCCAACAAAAATTATCTTATTACTCCATTGCGGAATCTAGTTACTGAAAGAGAAAAGTTGTATAACACAAAGCACAAAAGCACAAGGAATTTCGTGGAAAGATGTATGTATAGGGATATGGAAAAGTCGGTTTCCATCAGTTGCAACCAAAACCAGACTACACATTTCCAATTCTTTAAAAATGATTGTTGCTACAGCGGTATTACACAATATTGCTATGTTGCAAAGGGAACCCTTACCTCCGGATCAGGAAATAGAAGTGCCCCACATATATATTCAGCCAGTGCCAAGCGTCCGTAACACAACGGAAAGTTCTTCTGACGATAGATCTAGGAAATCTATTATTAATAATTTATAAACAACAGTAATTTTTTTAATTAAAGTATAAATTTTTTCAGAATAAATATTTTCAGAATCAACTGTAATTATAATTTCATTTTTATAAAAAAATTAATAAACAAAAATAAAAAACTAATTTTCTGATTCTTTTTCTTTTAAACGAATTTTCAGTTTTAAATACTGCTGTTTTAATTTTTCAGTTTTTATGATTTCTTCCATCATTTGGTTTTTTAGATTTTCAGAATATGATAATAAGATGATAAGAAACGTACATGAAACAAAGCATCTGATGAATCTATGTTATCTAATGGACACACCAACGCTTCCACAAATGAATACATTGGGTCGTTATAGCTTTTTTTGGGTTTATATGATCCACCGCCCGTTCTGAACCTTTCGGCCCTTTCTTCTGCGTTCGTTTTTCTCAATTCTCCCAATTTGTTTTTAAACCCATTTCGGAGCTGAGTTTCATTTTTTTTATTTACATTGTTTGCATTAAAATCAATTGCAATGTTTCGCCAAGCTTCATTTTTTTCCAATTCGACACTGCATCAGTTTTTTTTACTATTTACAATTTCTTTATATTTTTCAATAATTGAAAATAAATTTTCATATTCTTCCTTTTTCATACGTTTAATCGATGTATTATTATTATTTGACCACATCTTAAAAGTATAACATGGCAACAAAACAAACTGTGAACATTTTAAAATGTCAAGAAAACCAATAACAAAATTTTGTATCCTCTGTTCTATTCAACGGAAAGAGAAGATAGAAATAGAGGATATAACGGCCTAAATCAAAATTGACCGGACCATTAGAAGACCAACATTTGTTTTATTTGTGGGAAAGTGCGAAAGAAAAAATAGAGAACGTAAACATTTAAATACGGAGTTTGGTAATACCACACTGGGCAATAACATTGACCTGAGTGATGCATTGGCTCATCACGATGGAGCTACTTTGATTGATATTGAGGGAGTTCGGCAGGTATTGGAGGTTAGCATGGAAGAGTTAATCACAACACCTATAGATGATTTTATGGATCAAGTGGGAACTTCATTTCAGAAAAGTTTTTTTTGCGCGCACACAAAAATCGTTCCATCAGTAATAATTTCATCTGATGCTTACATTTCGGGTTGGTGACAAAATTCTGGATTAGAAAATCCCGAAAAAAAATTCCGAAAAATCAAGATTTTTATAATTTTAATTCGTTTTATACCTTAGAAGATGGGACGGGGCTACCACCCCAGACCCCCGCTTTGACGATTTTTAAAAAATCTAACTTCCATAGAAATTGGAGCATTTTTGAAAAATTTTTGTTTTTTAATATTTATTCACATACTAAAATAGAGAACTCACCAAAGCCGCTTAGCATTGGACCTTTTGCGCAAGGATGACAGGAAAACGTCCGAAAAATTTCAAAAATATTTACATTTGCAAAAATATTTACGTTTGTATTTCACTTACTAAAATAAAAAACTCTCCAAAGACGCTTAGCATTAGTCCTTCCCGCGAAGGGGTGAGATGAAATTATGTAGATCCCTTTTGTTTTCATATTGTAATTAACAAAAATGTATGGGATCTTCCTTTTCGATGAGGCATTTTTCGGGATTTTTTCGTTCGGGAATATGATGGTATCCCTTACATTTCATATTATGACAAGAAAGTACGTGAAGAAGATACGAGTTTTGAAAGAAAGATTGGGTCGAAAACAAAACCGAGAAGCAGAAAAAATTTAAAAAAAAATTTACCCCAAAAAAAAGAAAACAATAGAAAAGAAATCTACGGTTATGAGTGGTACAGTCATAGTCATAGTTAATTTCGAGGGCGAATATTTTCAAGCTTTTGTACTTGCGCAAGAACCAAATGGTATTTTAGTAAAGTAACGGTAATGAGCGGTTCAAATTGGAAATAGCCTGAGAAAGAAGACAAATTAGTTTATCAATTGCAATATGTAATTTCCATAATTGCAGAGCAAGAACTCATAAACGCCAGAGGAGTTTATACCATCAGGGAAATAGCTGAATTTACGCCAGATTTAGTTTTATTAGTTTAATAATTATAAAGTAAGCAAACAAACGCGTTAATCAGGGTTGGTAAAAAATATGTTTTAAATAAAAAAAACAAAAAAAACGTTTTTTTTTGTTTTAAACTGTTTTCTTTGTTTTAAACAGTTTTTTGGTTAGTAAGAAATAACGGTAAGGTACCTACATATTAATTCAGATGAATGAACAACTGTTTCGTATTAACTATTTTTATTGATTGTATGAGTTACAAACTTATAGCAAACAAAAAACTAACACTTATGTTTTTCATATAAAAAACACAAATAAAAAATATCTTCATGACATATAAAAAATAAATAAAATATTTCCCTTATGAATATACAAAATCAAAAATTTTTAAAGTCTGCAAGAACCTATGCACCTATTTTAATTAATTGCTGCGAAACGAAAACCAATTTAGCCGCCCTAATAGTTCCGAGTTTGCTTCTTAAAGCAGTTTGCGTTAAGCCAAATTTAGCAAAAATCCTTTCTATACCAGCTGATGACGATGTAGCAGTATGCAGCTAACCAATCAAATCCAAATTATTACTCGAAATAATATTCGGATAAAGCGATTACATCGACATCCAACATTCAAAATCTGTGAGCTGCTCACAATTTTTAAAATGTAAATCCCTGAATGGGTTTAATTTTGCGATAAATTTCATAAATGTGGTATTTATGAAATTTATTGAAAAATTTAATTCAATAAAATCCATTGCCTTTTCTCTTTCGTCTGTAGTAATAACTGATTTTTTTGGCTTAGGACTTAAAAGATATGCCGCAAAATGTGCATTTGTTAGTGTTTTATTGTATCTTTTTTGATATAATGTTTTAACAGTTCCATTTCCAGTCAAATGTGGCTCCAACCCTTTCCAGACCTCTACAGCGTCTGCTAATATGCAGGTATTACTTTGTATTTTGTCAAGTGCCTCTGTAATTGGCTTCAATTCCTCTGTAATTCCTACATTTCAATTTTTGTTTAAAACAACTGTTTAAAATAAAAAAAACAAGGTGTTTTAAACAATGTTTAAAACAGTGTTTTAAACAATGTTTAAAACAGTGTTTAAAACAAAGTGTTTAAAACTTACCAACCCTGCGCGTTATTAATTTAAATCTGTAGAGTTTTTGACACGTTCCATAATAGGGACGTAACTGGTTTATATTAGACACGAAAAATGTTTACTAGGGCCTTATAGTGTCCAAAATGCCTTTTTAATTAAGTATTAAATTAGTTCAAGTAAACATAATTATTTTATTGTTTTTCTACAAAAACAATAAATACATAACTCGTAAGTGAAAAGTCCTAACCCGAATATGTTGAGCAAATATTAAAAAATACAGCTTTGCACATTATAAAATGCGATATGTAGGTCCATATTATAGCCGTTTTGTGAAGTTTTTATTTTAGATAACGATACCAACCCTTCCTCCAACATGCTGGCTTTGAAAATTTACTGATGGGAAAAATCACATTGATTTATCGAAAATATAATGGCAGTGTGATAGATGGAATGTCAATTTTTCTATCAGTAAATTTTCAACACCAACATGGTGTGGGAACTGAAACCATTGGCATGAAATTTTTGATAAATCAGTAAACTACACTTTTCCGGGACACTCACTCTTTTTGTTAATTTGTGAAGCTACACTTTGTGTGAAAAATTTCATACCGGTGAGAACAACCTAAAATTTTCCAAACATGTGCAACAAATTCGAAGGAAGACTGCATACTTTGCGGTTTGTTTTATAATACAAATTTAGTGCAAGTCAATTATATTTCTTTTTTACATGAACATTGTAAAAGGGGGGAATTAAATATTTGACTTGCAGTTTGCCTTGGGTTCTAGTGTCTCCAATTTTATTTTACGTGCGACTCAGGAATTTAACAAATATTATTTTGTTCTGTATAATCAGACACAAAACAAATTTAATTTCCTTTATTACTTAAAATAAAAGAGGACAATCAATGATTCACTCTAGTAAAATTTTCCTAAATCATCAATTTTTTGTAAACTATGATTAGTCACAACACTACCCTACCTACTAAGAACAAAAACATAACAAACAAAAGGAATACGTAAAACTTTTTGCTTTTCAAGAACAATTGTGATTTCCAGGTCCAACAAAAAAAAAATCCTTTAAACATTAAGGGTAATTGTTGCTATCTCTAATTTTGTATTAAATTCAATTTTAGTACCAAACAATTGCAAGTTTGAAATACCTGCACATTAATTGAAAATTTAAAAAAAAAAAAGAAAAATTTTAAAAATACGAAAAATTAAGAAAATATCGTAGGAGGAATTACTATAGAGATCAAACCGCACAAAAAAAAGTACCCCAGTGACATTAACCTCGATATTTTTAATATCTTTGTTTATGCAATATAATCTGTTATTCGCGAAAATTGTCTTCGCAGCATCATTAAAAATTTGATAGCCTTACAAAATAAAATAATGTAAATATTTTTAAATGTTCGCGCAGACAGGATATGGAACTTGAACCAAATCATAAATTTCACTTTAAGTCTGTGTGTATGTGTGTTTGTACATTATAAAACTGCATTCAAATCTTTTTTAGCTAAACACGGCAACACTATATAACGTTTTAACGATTAGTTTAGTGGGTGTGTTTTCTAATAAGAAATATTTTAATTTTTACAACTATAACAATTTAATTTCAAACTCGATAAAATTCTTCCTTTGCGGGTTAGATTTAGAACAATTTGTGCCAAGGTTTTTCTTTATCGTCTGCACTTGATGTTTTTATGCATAATGTTACATATATTTTTGAATTCAAACAAAGAGTAACATCGGGGGGGGGGGGGGGGGGGGTTATAAATTATCAGCGACATTAGAACTCAAAAGAAATCTTTCTTAATATTAACCCAAACTATGCACATAAATTCAGTTCCCGAGGCCACATACACGAGTACATCACATACAGTAAATTTTTATAGATACAACAAAAATCAATAAACCTCCACCATATATGCACAGTTATATTATTACCATTGGTGAGGTTACATCATCCAAGATAATATTCTCCTCTTCTAACAAGTCAATACGTGACTTGCGAATTTACAAGTAAAACAAAACGTGCTGTTGTTAACTGTACACACTCAGCCCCAAAATACATACATATACATCTAGATTGGAAATTAGACAAAAAAAAATGGTTCGATCCCATTTTTATTTTCTTTGTGTTCGATTTGAAAAACAAAAAATAATCATTTAACATTTAGAAATCTACACATCCGAGTCGCGTCTTACAATTGCACAGATTTTTGATTTATTGCAAACCAATTTTCAATTAATTCAATATTTAACTATGTGAAAAAATCATATCAACAGATGATATTTTCGGTTTTGTTTCGTTTCTAATTTTCCCAAAAGTTTTTATTTTTGCTTTTCTTTTGCAAAATGAAAATTTTTAAATATTTTTAGAAAATTCTTTCCTCAAAAAAAAAAAAAAAACTAAAAACAAAAAAGAAGTGACAACATATATTTTTTTGTGTATGTTCAACATTTTTTTCAAATACGTTATGTATTAAAACACTGTTGCTAACTTAGAATAAAATACGAAAACACAGAGGAAAAAAAAGAAAATCCACTTCACAATTTTCTAAATATTCTTCGATTTTATCTGCTTATACAGCACAAAATATGTATATATGTATAGTGTATAATAAAAAAATTCGATGGAAGAAAAATGTCGACTAGTATACGCGACATCAAAAATTCTTTTATTTTTATTTATACGTCTTGTTTATATACGTATAAGTGTCGTGTGTGTGTGTGTGTAGGATTTTTCATTTAATTTTTTCGTTCCCTCCGTCTAAATCTCATTTCCAAAAAACAAAATAATTTACCAAGAAAATATTTTTTGGTGGTTTTTCTTTTCATCTTCTAATATATTTCATCCCCCATCGTCGTCGTCACATACAAATTCCAAAATTCTTTTCGTTTTTTATTATTTATTATTTATTTCTACTTTTTATTGACATTTTAGTATACATACATACATTGAAAAAAATTAAATTGGAACGAAGAATCCTGTTAAATTTTATAAATATAAGACGTCGTCGAATTAGCATATTTCAGAGGAGATAATAATAATATAAGTAAACGTAATATTATAAATCATAATATTTTTGTTGTAACGGGGGTGCTTTTTTCGGCGTACAGACAAAATGAAATTAATTAAAATCAGTCAATAATTTTTTTTTTGTTTTACACAGAGAATAATGTTAATAATAGAAATAAGAGACAGATTATTTGTGTGACATAATTGTTTTATTACTCTAAAATTTTGTTATTACACACGAGTCACAATGGCTAGAATCAAGTATATCAAAAATAGTCGATTTTATAAGCATTTAGCACTTTACGCACGTTTTAAGTGCTACTCAGTAGATGGTGCTGTCTTAACTTTTAACAACGATCCTAAATTTTGCCCCCGTCTCATATTATCTGACCATATTAAAAATTTCATTGAACAGTATTGTCGAGCCACTGCGTAACAATTTTAGGTCCCTTTTAAACCTAGTCCAAAATGCCATACAAACAAATCACGTTTTCTTTGAAATTACTACTTTGAAATTTCACGAGTCCGATCGGAATTTCGGTCCGGAAAATTATGTGCATACGTGAATTCATTACAAGTCAATTCAACTCACATGTCAATCGCTGACATAACCTTACTAAATTCCATCACAATCTCCAACTCAACTTCCACCTCAATCTTAATGCAATCGCCAATTATATACATATAACTAATTAGGTACAAAATAATTGACATGAATTCCTCTTTTATGACATTATTTTGATTTTCTGGTATCGAAAATAAAAATTTACGAGGTAAGCTTAATTTAATATTTTATGCAGTCAATTTTATCATAATTAATCATTTCATGTTGCATAACACGCTGTAAAATTTAATGTAATTTAATCATTTAGATTTTAAGCGTCGTGCATATACAGGTGTCCCATTTTAAAAGACCCACTCAAATATTTCGTCTCAATTTTCGTCATCTATGTAAAAGTTATAAAATTTTACGGGGGCAATCGATTGGTGACGTTAAGTTGACCTTGAATTCTGTTTTCAAGGTTGTTTGAAGGTCAACTCTTATTTAGGAACCCTCAAGGTCAAGGTCATTTGAAAATCAACTCGACGTCAGACAACAAATTTAACACTAAAACAACGACCGGTCAAAATGACCGATTTATGTTAGAATTGTTTTGGAAATTGTTGATGATTTTTAATATTATTACTTTATTGTCATATTAAAAGTCATCATAAATTTTTAAAATAATTCTAACATAATAATTTAAAAAAATGTAGATCCGTCATTTTGACAGGTCGGTAGTTCTAGTGTTAAAATTTGGATTTTTTTTTTATTTTGCTTTCTCCTGTATTTAGTTGTTTATAATTGAATTTTAGGCTTTTCAAAAAACAGAAATATATCGATTACTATTTCACTCTCTTCCCTTTATGAAGAGCAGAGGCGAAAAAATCGAAATTATAAATTTGAAATTTGTTCACTGACGCCCAGTTGACCTTCAAGTAACGTAAAAACAGATTTGAAGGTCAAACTTGAGGTCACCAACGATCTCTCCCGTAAAATCCTATAATTTTTAAATAAGTTATTTTTTTGATAGGCAGCTTTCCAGACGACCCTATGTGTCAGAACTTATTCCTTTCGCTGTAGTTGAGAAATAATACGTTCCAAAGAAAGGCTCTCAACAGCTTTTTGCGAAACAGACGTAATTGCTCGACTAATATGACATAAGGCTACTTAGGTCGGACTGAGACTTAAATGTAACCTTCACCATATTTCTGGGACCACTCTGTCTGCAGATTTCCTTTCCCTTCAGCTGATGGACATTCCTTAAACTAAAATCACCCTTGGACGCCCCTATCAAATCAAAAAGATTTTGATTCTGTAAAACTGCTCCTAAATGGGAAATGCTCAGTATTTCATGCTTAAAGTGTCTTTACAAGTACGCAATACAGCATTACCAAAGGGATAACGACAGCACTGAAGAAGTGGATAAAGAACATAGAGGATTTTATTTTTGATATTGGATTTGTACTTTTGGGACATGCCTTGTGCCTGCAGAAGAAGATTAGTAAGCCCCACATTTCGTCTGTGGAAAAGAGAATCGAGGTTACAGGGGATGTTAGAATCTGAAACCACTCGGCATGCGCAGTTCTGAACTCTCTCGAGGGCAGCCAAGTGAGCCTTCCGTGTGCCAGCCAAACATGTAACTTATATTCTATTCCTGTCTGATACACGTATGATTCGTAAATTTGTAAAAGTCTCGAACTATGGGGTTAGGTATCCACAGCTAATTTATCTGATTCACCCAAGAACAAGTATTTGCCGTTTTTGCCAATAAAAATCCACGACTGAGAATTTAGTAAATCATTTATAATTGTATCTTGGTGTAAGCGCTAACTTTTCAGTTTTGAGAAAATTCACTTTGAAGATCTAATAATCAAATTTTCTCAACAACACAACGGATGTGTGCTGTCATCGGCATAAAAGATCATTAATGAAAATAAGAAAAAGTTTCCGGGATAAGAAGGATCCCGGACGAAGTTAAATAAATCACCGATGGTCTAACCCGTTGGTGTTCTTGGCATTTCATCAAAGGAAATTGATTATTGTTTGTAGCACCTTAGAAAGAACAGCGGTAACGGTTCTCGAGCAACAATTCGCACAGAACATTATATATTTTCGATAGTAGCTATTAGTAGCGTCGAGGCTAGTTAATTTATTGGTATCAATATCCGCAAGAACCTTAGTAACTACTCTAGGCCTTAATCTTATTTGCGACATTAGAATTCCCGACAAATTTATCATGCGAATTATTTATTTTTATTAATTCAATGAATGGCCAATAAATAAACAGATCCAATGGTAGAAATGTCAATGTAAATGAACCTTCGAAGTTTATTAACGAAATATTCGTACTACTTACCCACAATGTAATAAGATTTATATTTTATGTAACTGTGTTTCTGCATGGAAAAAGTGATGGGTTTTAAGGGTCATTGACAGGTAATCGTACTGGTGTCTAGAAAATTCTGATTTTGGAGCTTTGTTGATAATTCTAAAAAAATTCCAGAATTTACACAGAAGCAATTTGTTTTGAGAGTTTCTCAGAAAAAGTCAAAAGTCTCCAATCACATTAAAGGCCAAAAATGAGCGCCCGTGCAGCGTAGCGATGCGCCACCGCCTCCACGATTATTTAAGATTTATCTTGATATTTTCGAAATTTTTCGCTTTTTGATGGTTTTTTTTAAAGATTATTATAGGGATTTCAGAAATTATTTAAGGGGCTAGGCTTTTGAGGTTGAAAATTATACGAGATTTTCAAAATTTTGCTTATTGCTTTGTTTGACTTTGAATTATAATAAGTAAACATTTTATAATATAGGCCGAAATTTTTCATAACTTATAAGATGACGGTTACCACATTATTTGAATTTTATCGAGATTGCTGAGCGTCCTGATTTTACTTTTTGACGGTGGTGTTGAGTTGTAGATATTGATTTGGCTTCCCTATGTTTGACGGTACACGCTGTAACTTTCAGAATTATTGAAGAACTGAATTTGTGTTGCATACTGTTCCTTGGTGATTAATGCTTAGTGCATGATGTTGAGTTGCACGTTGTCAAATTTTAGTTAAGCTTTCCGATGGCTTTCCGAAAAGTTTATCATTACATATGCCATAATGAGCTCTTGATTTTACGAAATTCCGAATCCAAAAAGTTTAGGTGAGGTTTTAAAACCCAGTGACAGGTAAAAGTAGAATCTTTCTGTTGAGTTTTAGAAGCGATCCACATTTTTGCAAGCGGGGAATGAACTGGTGGGGTTATATACAAGATACGCGAAGAGGTATCTAGAATTAGAGAATATCATTATGCTGTACCGGGATTATTATATGAGCCAAAAGAAATATTCGCGTGACACTCTGCACCAAAAAAAAAAAAAAAATTTAGATGGGACTCTGATTGGAATTCAATATTGTAATCTATAATAAAAAATAAATTTTGTAGAACAACAATAATAGTTATTTAAGGTACTAGTGAGCAAAACGAGATATTATCCACGAGGATCTTTGCTCATGAGTGGCATACAACGTTTTATACACTTTTGTTGAAATAAATTTCGTAAATTAATAATAAATATGTAGTTCCATTTTGTGTTTTCACACTGGAGCATTGAATTTTGAAATACATTTTATCATAGTGATCGTTTATTAACATGTCATGGTGTACTTTAATTTAACTACTTTTTGGACAATTGAATATAGTTTCTCATTCAATTTGCCTACAAATAATTTTCCAATGACTAGCTACTCAACATTTTGTTATATGAAACATAACTCACGTTGCGCCTACGCATATATCAAAAGTAGGTTATCGGGCTATTATATATCAAAAGTGGATAAAACTATTACTACACATCATACATCTAGTAAGCGCATCAAAATTGCGAAAAAATTGATTTCAGGATTATACTTTATAAATTTTATTATTTTAGTGCTTGTTTTGCTATTCAATGAACGGTTAGAAATGCATAATGTCCTTTGGGCGTATTTATTCGAACATATATTTGGGCGAATTTAAATAAAAATCAAAAAACAATATCAGTATCGTCATCTAACACTTCACTGATGATCTTCACATGGAAGCACTATATGTATTTATACAGGATGGGCCATCTGTTGGTCCTTTTTTCAATCAATGAATTTTAGTACTTAATGTTATCTGTTCTAAAAAATTGTTTGACATATGAAAAGTCAAAAATATGCCATTTATTATTAAGGAGTCGCTAACAACAAAACAACGCATTTTGATTGTCCAAATTTATTATGAAAATACTCGTTCAAAAACAACAACATTTCGTAAATTACGTGAGAGTTTAGGTCGGCATGGATGTCCTACTGAGCAAGCAATTGGCAAAATTATTGATAGTTTTGAAGAAACTGGTTCAGTCGAAAGTCGTAGACCGTATCAACCAATGTTCATCCAGTTCATACTCCTGATGCAGTGGCAGCTGTTAGTGAAAGTGTTCATAATGAACCAAGCACAACAACCAGGCATCGTTCACAAGAACTAAACATTTTACGAACCACATTACGACGCATTTTTCATGTTGATCTTCATTTGCATCCATACAAAATTCAACTAACTCAAATTGGGGCCACCAGACCATTTAAATCGTCGTCGTTTTGTTAGTTGGATGCTTGAACAAAATGAAGGTTTTTCATCAAAAAACATCTTTAGCG
This sequence comes from Tipula vernalis, assembly GCA_958295665.1. Lineage (NCBI taxonomy): Eukaryota > Metazoa > Arthropoda > Insecta > Diptera > Tipulidae > Tipula > Tipula vernalis. Next base: position 124,594,283 of record OY282559.1, read on the forward strand.
ATGAAGATCATTTTCATCTTAGTGAGTAAGTCAATAAGCAAAATTGTCGAATTTGGGGAGCGGAAAATCCTTATTGTATTCACGAAGCAGAACTTCATCCTCCAAGAGTCACTGTTTTGTGTGGTTTATGGGCTGGTGGCATCATTAGCCTGTTTCTCTTTGAAAACGAACAGGAAAATGCCCTTACAGTGAATGGGAAACGTTATCGCAACATATTAACTGGTTTTTGTGGCCCAAATTGAATGAATTGCGCGTCAACGACCTTTGGTTTCAACAAGACGAAGCGACATACCACGCAAATCGTACAACAATCCATTTATTGTCAACAAAATTTGCTGATCGCATAATTTCAAGAAATTGTGAAGTTCCTTGGTCACCAAGAAGCCCGGATTTAATACCACTTGATTATTTTTGGTGGGGTTATTTGAAAGATAAGGTTTATGCTAATCATCAACAACAAAAAATTCAACAACCTAAAAACAATATTCGAGCTGAAATTGAGGGCATTGATCCGCTTTTATTGGAAAAAGTTATCGAAAATTTTGTTGTTCGGATGCAGCCCTGTAGACGAAGCCGTGCAGACGAGAATACACAGATATGCTTAAAATTGCCAATGGGGAGAAGTACCTCACTTCACAACTCAAATCATTGAAAAATGGTAGCCCCCTCAACCCCAAACTCATCGCCCAACTGGTCAACGAGGATCGAAAACCATGTGACAGTACCACGTGTTAATAACCACGAGTTTTTGGCTTAATTCGTATGGACAGATGAGACTCCAATTTACCCAGACGACACTTTTCTAGCTTTATTTAGCAGACTCGACGAAGTCGCTCCCTACTGGAACCTTTCGAACTATACTTATAACGTTGTATGTGGTCAGGCCAATGAACGAATTTACACACAATCGTTTTTATGTCTATAAATTACATATGGACTAAGGCGAATTTTTTTTTCAACCACCCTTTGTCAAAATCTTAAAATTTCTTGTTAATATTGACAGATCAGAACTATTTATGACATCATCAATGAAAGAAGAAAAAAAAACCTAACAGCAGGGAGGAGCAGTTGGAGTTGGTGTTTTTTATAAAAGATGCGAATGCCAATAACGAAAAAATACTTTTTTTTTTATAACTTTTAGTATATGTACATATGTATATGTAGTTGGTTCAAAAGTTTTCGTCAGAAGGTTAGCTTGTTTAAAAACGAGATTTGGTTTTAGTATTTTAGTAAACTAGATAAATCTCGTGAAATGAAATAAGCAGACAAAAACCATAAAAATTGATTTAACTCGCGAAATTTTATAACATTCTAACCTAAATCAACTTTATAATTGGGTACGGAAGTCTACTTTTGTGAATGTTAATTCTACACCCATTTAATTGCAATTCCCAGAATTCGCGAATAAATAATAAATTATTTAAATTATTCTGAATGAATTGATGAAACTAAATGGGACTTTCCTGATATTTGACAAGAATTGTGCAATATGTTGAAAATGTTTTCAATTTTTTCTTATTTTTTTAAATATCCGATTACTTATCAATATTTTATTACTGTTATTACTCTTAATATTGACTGGGATTTTGTTGACAATAATTAAACATGATTGATTTTGTACGCTGATATGGATTTTATAGATGAAATACTTTCATTAGGGCTAAAGCAATGCGTTTTCATAAAGAACAAAAGCGGAAATATTTTGGAATTAGCGTTCGTATCACTGGACCATGAAGTTACCGTTCGGGCTTGTAAGGACTTAGCGGGATCATCTAGCATTTACCATTAAATTTTACTTTACTTCTGGGATATTGCGAAACAATTCAAAATACTGTTCATTCAGTAAATTATAATTTTGTAAGTGGGGGGCTACATTTCATTTAATACTTTTCTCGATAACTAAGACTGGTCATACAATTTTTCCTACAAAATGAGTTCTATGAGTACGTTTATGCTCAGAGTCGAGTCATCTTTTAGTTAACTTTGGATCATCTTGTAGTTATCTTTTTTAGCGTTTATACTGCAGAGTCAAATCGTAGTCGAGTCGAAACTAGGTTGAAACCGAGTCAGAAACGTCAAAAAAAAATCATAATTTTTATTTTCAATAAAAATTATGATTATTAAAATTATGATTAAAGCAATTTATTTTACAAGTTTGCACTTTGCAGTATACAAAATTACAGAAACACAAAAATCGGAGATGCGAGTTACGTTATCGCAACAACATCCTGTATTTAATTTCATTTAAACTAAATTATATTAAATTACTATTTTGTTCCCATCATTTATTATAACGTAAGCTAAATTCTTTAATGATAATTTTATTTGATACATTAATATACAATTCTTAGAATTATAATTATAATTAATTATTTGTTAACGTAGCACTTCTAAATACCATGTAAATCATTTTTCCATATATGATAAGTCAGTTTTACACGAACCTTCTAATAAAGAACATTAAAAATATATTAAATAGTTTTCTTTACCAAGTGATAATACTTAACTGGCGCAGTTGATAGGATTGATATTTTTAAATATCAATATATAAAAATAAAAGTATTTATCGTAAATTTTAAAAAATAATATACAAAAATAACAATAATAATATATACATAATATAAAGTAAACCAAAAAGTATATAACAAAATAAAATAATATAATAAAGTAGAAGTATATAAACGTAGATAACGAAAAAGTAAATAAGTGAAAGAGAATAAAATAATTTAAAACAAAAGTGTGTGGAAACTTTTAAACGAAAATTTCGTTTACTGTGATATAAATTGTGAAAATTTTCTATCCTAATCTATATATATATAGAAAAATATCAAGAAAATTTATTCAAGTGCATCGCATAAAAGTGAAAAAAGTAAAAATCATAAACGGAAAATAACTATAGTTGTGGTATTCAATTCACAAAAATTTCAACATCAACGGCATATTGGTGTTTAAATATTATTGACGTCACAACGGGGCGATGAACAACTGGTATTGGGCAATAATCGGCAGTTTGGTCTGGTAAGTCTTATATTTTGTTATATTCGCTATCCTTTATATAGTTATTTCCTTTTATGTTCCCACCTTTTAAAAAACTTGGTAAATTGAAGAATTCGTGTATCACTCAACCAAAACATACCGCGGATTACGGTATAAGTTTAGAACATATTAAAATTAAAAGTAATAATTTAGTATCATTTAAATTAAATTCACTCAAAATGAATCCAGACGCGAATAACGCGATTTTTAATCACTTGCGTATACCCGACGCAATTAAGGATTTACCTCGATTCGAGGGAAATACTAGAAGTCTGTATGACTTTATCGACAATGTCGAAGAAATTCTTAGTTTAATGAAGGATATTGAAGGTACAAGTTACGCTAAAATTATATTAAGGGCAATACGGAATAAGATAGTTGGACCAGCCAACGACGTCTTAAACATGTACGGGACTCCACTGACATGGACTGATATAAAAAATAATTTAACGACTCACTATTCCGATAAAAGAAATGAAACTAGTTTAATTAAAGATTTACATTCTATGACCCAAATAAATGAAACAGTTGAAAGTTTTTATTCTAAAATAATAGATTTATATTCTACAATAATAAACCATATTAAAATCCATGAAACAGATAATAACGTTGTTAAATCTAAACAAACACTCTATGAGCAAATGTGTCTAAACACATTCCTATCTGGCCTTAAGGAACCTTTAGGGTCAATCATAAGGGCAATGCGACCCAGTTCACTAGCAGAAGCATTTAGCTATTGTTTGCGAGAACAAAATATCAACTATATGAAAAATAATAAAATTCACATAGTTAATAACCAACCATTCAAACTTCACGGAAATGTTGGTTCAATCTCAAAGCCACAAAATAACCCACATCTGAGACAGAATATTTCATATAACCAAATACCAACTAGGAATATTTCACCTAATTTTAACTTCAGGACACCTTCAAATAATTTTTACAACCAATCTCCAAATAATTTTAATTATCCAAGACCACCTCAAAATTTTAATAATTTTAGAACCCCACAAAATTCCAATCACAAAACCTTTCAACAATATTATAAACCTCAACAATATTCAAACCAGTTTACAAAACCCAATTACCCAAAACCAGAACCAATGGATATATCAAGTGGACATTCAAAATATAGATCCCCTAATCAATATCAAGCAAATAGAACAATTCAACCCACTAACCAGCCAAGATTTGTATCGGAAGAACTATTTAATATTGAAGGCGAATCAAATGATTCTGTGACAGATACAACAGAATTAGATTATTTAGAATCTCAAGAAGATTATTTAGAACCTCAACAAGAAATCGAAATAGACGAGGAAAATTTTCGTTTAATCGCCTCGGAGAACAAATCGGATATTTAGACATAAATAATAATAATACTAATAAAGACCATCTTCTTCCTTACATTCATATTAGGAACGGTAATAAAAATTTAAAATTTCTTATTGACACAGGTAGTTCAAAATCTTTTGTAAACCCAATTTTAATCGACGAAAAAGACTTTATTGTTATTGACCCTATAGAAATTACGACTATATTTAATAAACAGAACATAGACAAAAAACTTGTTATACCTGGACTTAAAGAATTTAGAACAAACGAAAACTTGACCTTTTATCTCTTTAAATTCCATAATTACTTTGACGGATTAATAGGTACAGAAATGATGCAACAATTAAAAATTCGACTCAATTTCATAGAGAATTATTTAGAAACTGACACAGTTAAGATCCCATTACTTTCAAAGCCTTGTTTAATGTCAAAAACATATGAAATTCCCCCACACTCTAAATTAATTACACGACTACCAGTAGACTTAGAAAACGGAGACTTCTATTTAAAACCAACTATAATCACGGACGAAATACAAATTTCTGAAGGACTATACCATAGTGACAAATGGTATTCTAACATTGAAATAAAAAATACATCAAACGAACCTAAGACATTTAGGCTAGAACAACCCTTAAAAGTAGAATCAATAGAACAGAAATATTTCGAATTACATAATTATTCAATCGACCAATTTAAAAACCAAATTCTAACTAAATCAAACAGTGACCTACAAAATTTACTAAGACTGGACCACTTGAATGACGAAGAAAAAACTGAACTACTTAAAACTTGCAAAAAACATGAAGACATATTCCTTAAAGACGGTGATCTTTTAACATTCACCAACGAAATTAAACATTCTATTAACACAACAGATGATGTACCAATATACACAAAATCGTACCGTTACCCTGAAATCCACAAAGACGAAATAAAATCACAAATATCTAAAATGTTAGAACAGGGCATTATACAACCCAGTTTCTCACCCTGGTCGTTCCCCATTTGGATCGTACCAAAAAAGGCAGACGCTAGTGGAAAACAAAAATGGCGACTAGTTATAGATTATAGAAAACTGAACGATAAAACAGTAGACGATAGATACCCTCTTCCTAACATCAATGAAATTTTAGATAAACTAGGGAAATGCTTATATTTTAGTACGTTAGATTTAGCTTCCGGATTTCATCAGATTGAAATCAACAAAAGGGACATTCCCAAAACAGCTTTTAGTGTTGACAATGGGCATTACGAATTTATTCGAATGCCTTTCGGCTTAAAAAATGCGCCGTCAACGTTCCAAAGAGTAATGGATAACATTCTAAGGAAATATCAAGGGCGAATTTGTCTGTGTTATATGGACGATATTATAATCTATTCGACCTCCCTACAAGAACATACTGAAAATTTAAGTAAAATATTTCAAAGACTCAGGGAAGCAAACCTAAAAGTCCAATTGGACAAGTGCGAATTCTTACATAAGGAAATTGAATTTTTGGGCCACGTAGTGACACCGGAAGGTGTTAAACCGAACCCTAAGAAGATTAAAGCTGTAAAAGAATTCCCGTTACCCAAAACTGAAAAACAAATTAAAAGTTTTTTAGGGTTACTAGGGTATTATAGAAAGTTCTTAAAAGATTTTGCAAGAATTACAAAACCCCTCACTGAATGCTTACGAAAAGACAAAGGTATTGTTATTGATCAAACCTACTTGGAATGCTTTGAAACCTGCAAAAATTTGTTGTGTAACGACCCATTATTACAATACCCCGATTTCAACAAACCCTTTAACTTAACGACCGATGCTAGCAATTTCGCTCTAGGAGCGGTACTTTCCCAAGGACCAATAGGGTCCGATAAGCCAACGTGTTATGCCAGTAGAACTCTAACAAAAACCGAACAAAATTATAGTACAATTGAGAAGGAGTTATTAGCAATCGTCTGGGCAACGAAATACTTTAGACCGTATTTATACGGTAGGAAATTTAACATCATAACAGACCATAAACCTTTAGTATGGCTTTTCTCGTTAAAGGAACCAAATTCCAAATTAGTAAGGTGGCGATTGAAATTAGAAGAATTTGACTACAACATACATTATAAAAAGGGGAAAATGAATACAAATGCAGATGCATTATCACGTATAGAAATTAATTTACAAGAAGAAACTAGTTCGAATGATTCAATTATTAATAATGTAGGAGATTTAGAAACCATACATTCTGGAGAGGAAAACTTAGATGAGGGAATACCAATATCTGAAAGATCGTTGAACGAATTCACGTACCAGGTTATACTAGAAAATAGTATAATAGATAAACCAGATATAAAATATAAGATATTATTTAAAACACAAAAAAGATTTATAATACGAAGAAATGACTTCATGAAAGAGGAAGTCATGTTAGAAATATTCAAAAACTATTTTATTCCGAAAAAAATAACAGGAATACTAACAGATGATGAGACCTTTAAACTCGTACAAGCAACATTTTCTAAATATTTTAGTTATTCTAAGATTAAATTAATTAGATGTAATTTTATAGTAAGAGACGTAGTAGAGAGAGGTGACCAAGAAGATATAATTAGGAATTACCATATTAAATCCAACCATAGAGGTATACAAGAAACTCTCTTACACTTAAAAAGAGATTATTTCTTTCCAAAAATGAAAAATGTTATTTCTAGTATAATTAACAATTGTGAAATCTGCCAAACCTATAAATATGAAAGAAATGTTAAACAAATAAAATACGAATTAACGGAAACCCCGGATAGACCACTAAAAATATTACACATAGATGTATATGCTTCACATAAAGAAAACTTTCTAACTATAATAGATAAATTTAGTAAATTTTCAAGTGCCTACCATTTATAGGAAGAAATAGTATTTATATAGTAAAAGCTTTAAAACATTTCATTTCCCACCATGGTATACCCGTGAAAATTATAGCAGACAATGGACAGGAATTTCTCTCAAGTATTTTTAAGGATTTTTTGAAATTATATAACATAGAAATACATTATACTACTGCAAAGAATTCCACAGGGAATTCACCAGTAGAACGTTTCCACTCAACATTAACAGAAATAATCAGAATTATATTTAATCAAGATAAGACCAAATCCATCAACGAAATAATGGACGAAGCAATTATTACATATAATAATGCCATACACTCGACGACCAAATTAACTCCATTCGAGCTACTAAATGGACATTATACCAAATCAAACCCATTAAATTTGGCAAAACAAAACAACGAATCTAGGGAAGATTTCATTAGGAACCATTCTAAAAATTATGATGATTTATGCAGGTTAGCACATAATATTAGCTTAGTAAATAAAACGAGAAACATAGAAAATTTAAATGAAAATAGAGTAGAACCAGAAAATTATGAAGTAGGTGAAGAGATTTATGAATTAGAAAACCGTAGAAATAAGTTAGCACCTAGGTTTATGAAACATATAGTTGTAAGTGATAATAAAGTAACAGTAACGACGGACAAAAGAAAGGTTCATAAGCAAAAGATAAAAAATAAACGCAATACTTAATTTATTTTCAGGACACTTAAACTTCAAAGTACGGTACAGCAAAAAATAGAAATTCATGACTTGAATAACAACAACGGACTTTTACCCCTAAAATTAGGAAATGCAAGAATAATAACGAGTTATTCGAAACTGCTTCACATAATCAACCTAACAGAGTATGACATAAATTTAAATTTAATAACAAGAAATATTGACTACTTTCACAATCAATATTTTGAACAAATACTATTCAACATGGACATGTTGAGTGAACATTTGAATGATATTTCCGAATCATTACTTTTAGCCAAACTCGGGATCATATCTAAACATATCTTACACCCAACCGAAATCAATTACGTTTCCGTTATGTTAAGAGAACAAAGTGTTAATGTTTTTTCCGACGAAAACATTTACGAATTCCTCGAACTTCAAGCTTACTATAACCATACTAATATAATTTTTATTATTAAAATACCAATATTTCACCCAAATTCATTTTCTTTTTACCATTTAAAAGAATTACCAATTAACATTCCTACACTATCCAAATTAAAACCCCGTTCCTTTTATTAAGTGAATATTTTCAACAATATGTGAATAAACCATGCCTCACCATCGAAAAGATAAGATATTGCCAAAAAGAATCCATTCAACCGAACACAGTAAATGGATGCGTCCCAAATATCATCAATAATCAACCAGCAAATTGCACCTTAATAACCAATACAGACATCGGTGACACAATAGAAATGTTTGAACCCGAACACCTGCTTATCATATCGCAAAATGAAGTTGCTATAGAAACATCGTGTGGTACCAACATAAAACACAAATCATTGAAAGGAATATTATTAATTCATTTCAAAAACTGTTCAATTTCCATAAATGGCTTCGAATACAAAAGCAGAACTCCAATATATTGGGACACGATAGAAATAATTTCAACAATATACAACGACATTCAACATCTTGAGATAGTTGAAAAACCCAACTTTCAAAAACTGAATAATTGGACATTGGAAAATTTGAAGGAAATAATTGTATTGAAACAGACCACTAATGAATCATTTAAATCTTTAATTGCAGGATTTACTATTCTTCTAATAATCATATTTTATATAATTTATAAGATTGTCAACCAATTCAATTTAATGCAATGTAGGAAGAATCCAATCCAGCAAGATGAACCCACGATTACAGCTACAACCAATGACACCACAAACCCAGCGACCTTATGGCCGTCGCTTCACTCTTAGAGGGGAGGAGTTACGTTATCGCAACAACATCCTGTATTTAATTTCATTTAAACTAAATTATATTAAATTACTATTTTGTTCCCATCATTTATTATAACGTAAGCTAAATTCTTTAATGATAATTTTATTTGATACATTAATATACAATTCTTAGAATTATAATTATAATTAATTATTTGTTAACGTAGCACTTCTAAATACCATGTAAATCATTTTTCCATATATGATAAGTCAGTTTTACACGAACCTTCTAATAAAGAACATTAAAAATATATTAAATAGTTTTCTTTACCAAGTGATAATACTTAACTTGCGCACACGAATTAAGAAATCAAAATGGTGTCTTTTTATTATTATTTTTTGTTTTTATTTTTCGATTCGACTCCGTTTATAGTGGATGATTTTAGAGTTAACTCGACTCGACCCTAGAAATTTTTTAGGTCGAGTCGAGTTAACTACAAGATGACTCGACTCCGTTTATAGTAAAAGATAACCTAGGTTCAAACCAGGTCGAACCCTAAGCATAAACGTACTCTATGATAGCAAATTCTCCTATAGGAATTTTTTCCCATAGGAATGAGTTCCATAATAGCCACGAATTAACTTTTGACACGATTGATGGAATACAAAACTATCTTCATGAAAATTCTAGAGTGAAATGTCATCTTTCAAACGTGCGTATGACGCAATCTGATTAGTGTTGTCCGATATATGACCATCTAGTGACAAAAATCTCTCAATACTTTTTCTCCAACCCAATAAAAAGATTAAGTGCTGGATAACTGCCAAATAGAATTTTATTTATTTAAATATCACCCCCAGCTGGTTAGGGGTAACAACCAACAACCAATTTTGTTACCAAAATAATCATGAAAAAATCATTTCGAGCAGTGTCGTTCTATTGAATATGTTAAAATTTGATTTTTTTCATGAACCCGAAAGACATTAATTAGCTTCTACAAAATTTTATTTCAAAAAATATTTTTTGATTTAAAATTAAAAATTTAATAAGAATAGAAGTTCTGAAAATTCTGTGATTTTTTTCTTCTTGTTCTGTGATATTTCATATGCCGATGCCGTTCAATGTGCAAAGGAACAACTTCCTTAAGTTTAATCAAATTTTGAATTAGGTACATACATATATATAAGTAGTTGGAAATTACAAATGTGATTGCAAAAATTAATCTAATCGTCTTTTGAATTAGTCAAAAATAAAACAAAAAGTTTATTATTATATCACCTGTCGTCTAGTCGAGTAAAAGTTATATCAATTATTAAAAACACTTATCCTAGCCATAAATTTAAAAAAGGGTTATCCTTTCCCAAAATATTGTATAAAACATAACACAAGTAGAATAGTACATAGTAGAAGTATATAACTTAAATATTAATTCAATATAATTTTTTAAAACCTTACAAAATCTATACATAAGTAATAAAATAATTACACACTTACATTTTTGTTTTGTTTTATCCATTAGCATAATAACATGTAAGCCAGTTTTGCAAATATACTATTTTTCCTCTTCCACAATAAAGTAAAACTATAAAAAATTACTTTATTGATAGGTGTTTTACAAATAATCTATCACGTTTTTTTAAATTATGTATAAAACTAAAAAAAAAAAAAAAAAAAAATAAATAATTAAATATTTTAGTTTGTTGAAAACGGTAAGAAGCGCGCGCTTACACAAAGCAGAATAAACACTATTATAGTAATAGTAAGTAGATAAATGTTTAATTTTATTGTTGTTAGTAATCACATAACAAGTAATGCACACTTACTATAAAATTGAGACATTTCTTTTTTGTCAACAAATTTTCTTTCCTTTTTTTTTATTACAAACCTAACTTTTTTTTTTTTTATTATTACAAATTATAAAAATGCAAAAAACTAACAAATATTTCACTTAGTAGGTATGATTAGATTACTGAAAAAATTTAAAAAACACTTGATGCGCTCATCTTAATTATCCTTGCATTAGAGTGTGAGATCCTCGATATTATTTTATTGATCAGTTGTTGATGCTGACTAGTAATCAATTTTATCTAGAAATAAGAAAACAAAAAAAAAAACAATTAGTTTTTCATTATGAAAGGAAATTAATTTTATTTTTATTCCCTTCAAAAGATGAATAATAATTTTTGCCAATGTTGTTGTTTCTTTATTTGTATATGGATTATGAATTTTAATTTATTACGAATATTACAAAAAAATACAAATAATTTTTTTTTTTTTCTATAAATGGATGATTTGGATTATACATAATAAAGAAAGAAAATAAACTTAAGAAAACAAATTTAAGATGAACTGTATCTTGCATCTTATTTATTTCGTTCTTTTTTTGGTTTTGGTTTTAATTTCACGCATTGCAGAACAAACAGTATACTGTAAACTGTGTTCAAGGTGATTCAATTATTTAAGATTTTCGTATGGTTTTGTTTTTTTTTTTCTAAAATGGTAAAAATATAACAGAAAATCCGGACAAAATTTGAATTTAAAAACTTTTTTCGTTAACTGAAATGAACAAACTTAAATTTGTCTCACTCTGCGATAAATATTTAAAGTAAAATTAAAATCGCAATCCTCCTCGATTTTTTTTTAAAACTACTTGTTGTTGTTGCATAGAACAAAATTTTAATTAAATGATCTATACCGTACTATTCCGAATAATGTAGCATGGTACACTATTCGAATTTTACACTCTTAGAAGCTTAAAAATGAAGAATTAATATTACACCATGGTACACTAATTAGACCTTTTATTCCTAACACACGTACCAGTGGTAAATTATTGGGATCTTGCAAAAATTTTATGGAAAAGAAATAAAAGTTAAAATTATTTTATTTTTTTATTAATTCATAGTCTTTGTGCAAATTCAATCTTATTTGAAATATTTAAAAAATACAAAATAGTACCCATTTCATCGGATAAGCTTAAAAAAAATTTATTTGGATCCATTCAGTTAGTAGGCACTTTAATGTAGGACATCTGGTAGTTCACTTGAGCCATCTGATTCTTCACTAGGGTCAGATTCTTCTGGAAAACTTCTAAGAAACTAGATATCCCACAACATTCAAAGGATCGCATAATAATTTCCGAATTGACCCGTTTAACTGAGATCTTGATACTTAGGTATCTTTCGATATCCATTTATGGTAAAAACTTCTGGTCCCTCTTCAAACCATTTGTTCCAGATATCCCGCATCGCTTTTTTAAAAGGAGCGTTTATGGAAACATCAAGAGGCTGTAGAAAAGATGTCGTTTTCGGTGGAATAATGAGGGTTTTTGTATAGTATTTACTCTGAAGAAGACCTGACTACTTCTGGTTTCAAATGCGATCCAAAAGATTCCATCAATAACAGCGACTTATGTTTACTAAACGTACCCTTACGTCTAGCAAAGCAAGAAGTCACTCAATGCTTCATTAATTTTGTATTCATTGATCCACCATCGCTCTATTCAACGTTATTTAGTAATAAAACCTGTGGATTTTTTTTCAAGCCCATAGAAATTATCATTGTTCGAATTATAATTAGATCGGCCGCCACACATAGCACAACAGTAAATCTATTTTTTGAGTGTCCGGTGTCTTGAAATGTAGAGTGCGATTGTGACACATGTCAAAATAACACGGAGTTTCATCCATATTATAAATATTTGAGTGTGAAAGAGAAGCGGATTCGTTATTCGCCTTCGTTTGTTGTAGGCTTACATGCGTCAATTTTCTTAAAGACATATTATGACGTCGGCAAACATTTCAGATCCAATGATCCGAGCTCACAAAATCCTTATAATCTTCAGGAAACACGTAGTTTTGTTTTTCCTTAATAGTGCAACAATTGACAACAAGTTTCTTTGCTTGTTGCTCACGAAACCACTTTACTATCGCACCCTTAAGCCTGTCGTATCGCGGTTTCCTACCCCCACCACTCACACGTTTTGCATTGCCTTCCTGTTTAGTCCAGAGAGAATAATTCGTCTGCTTTTAACCGGGCAATGATTTTTAATTTTCCAGTTACAGAGATTTGAGCTTTCCTTGGCATCGTGGTTGAAGGTCTATATCCTGTTTTATTAAATTAAAGTTATGATTATAATAAATCAAATTAAAATAGGATAGCATCAGTCGTCTTATGAAACCTATTTATCAGTTTAAATAAAATTTTATTTTTATCCCAAGCAGTATTCAATTGAATATCAAAAACATTATTAAATCACTTTATACACACCTACAGTTTTAGTTATTTAGTTAACAAGCTAGTAAAACACTTGGTATACAAAGAGACTTTACTATGGTAATATTTAAATGTTAGGTAACCAATTAGTGCGCGAATTCCTTAAATTTCTATTATTCGAGTAAAAATAAAAAAGTCACGTTTTATTCGAGTATCTAAAACGTTTATAACAGGAGAAAAAGAAGAGAAAAGAGAGAAGAATTAATAGTGTACGTACCATGTTACACTAATTAGACCATTTATTCTTAGCAGTGTACCAGTGGTACACTAATATTACTGGTACATTATTCGGAATAGTACGGTACAAGTTTTTAGAAATTCAGGAAAATTAAAAAAAAATGTTTTCACCAATCAGGTAATTTTTAGAATTTTAACTGCAAGCAAACGTCTTAGATTTTTAATTTTTTTTTTTGGCGAATCATCGAAATAAACAGGAGAGGAAGAACTCGTATTTTCCAAATAGAGAATAAGTAAGCTCATTGGTACTAGTGTATAAGTTCACGTTTATTTGCGGGCGACACTTTGTTTAGTCTGATGGAAACTACCTGATGCTTCTGAAGTTTATTTTAGAATGCGGAGCTTATTGAAATTGGTGTTAAATCAAAATTGGCCTTAGGATATCGAAATGTTGCTTGTATTATATATTTATTTATTAATACCTGCAGTGAATATACAATCGGTAAGCAAACATACAAAAACAAAAATTAACAATTATCTGTAGACAAAATCAATCGTCAGCGTGACGATTATGCCTAATGTTAAACACTATCACTTCAGTATCGTCGTTAGTCTGATGAATAGTCATAGCTATAAAGCACAGAGTGGTAAAGAGATCGGTGGTTCGATCCTCACCAGGGCAATGTAATTTTTACTACGGAAATCGACGACCGAGGTTGATGAAACGAGTCGCAAAATCCAGAATATGGCCATTAATTAATTCAGCAAAACACAATCAATATTCCAGAAGCAAGGCGTGTACAAAAACAAACCGAGGAGAAATGAAGAATGGTGTGGAAAGAGAGTGGAGAGAGTGCAATTAAATGTGTAAATTGCAATGATTTCGTCGTGAGAAGGGATGGAAATTTCGTGAGTTTATTGACCCTTTAAGTCGCAGCTTAAAGTCAGTTTTTTAATTCAACCCAGTGATAAGTAGTGAACAAGAGGTAAATAAAGTGAACCAGCAAAACTATCACCCAAATTGTCATAGTCGGGCCACATTTCAAGTGACGTGACTAGAACCCGTATCTCGTCGTGCCAACATTGGTATTGTTGAAGTCGATCGTAATAATTTGTCGATTTTTTTTTTTTAAATTATGTACAAATTCTTAACAACATTTATAAAAAAAACATAATAAACTATATTCTTTTACGTTCCATTTTAACCCTTGTAGTCACTTGTAAAATTGATGTGATAAGAATGTCATTTGAAGTAACGTTTGTCTTTTCAAGTGACTTGAGGCGTAAGAAGCGACTTCGACAATAGGGATATTGAGGCGATGTGACTTTAGTCATCTAAAGTGACGTGACACGACTTCGGTAATTGGGGTGTATAAGAGCTAAAAAGTGCTGGAAAGAAATCTTGTGTTTATTGCAGAATAAATTGTACAGTTTTAATAAACCAATCCGAGTGTTTGTGTTTCAATGCAAAATCCAATACGAATCTTGAAAAGAGCCCGAAATTCGTAACAATTTGGTGGTGTCAGAAGTGGGATTTTGCGATACACAATGTCGAAAAACATTAATGCGTACACATCACAACAATCTAAGGATGAATTGCAGCGACGAGGACTGCCCACGGAAGGCAATAAAACGGATCTACTACATTCATGACTTCAAAAGGCAGTTAAACTTGACCAAGAAGAGGCTAGTGGTGAAGATGGAGAATCCGTAAGATCGCGACCACCATCATCTTCAGTACAGGTCATAGTGTCACGACCATCATCACCAGTAGGAGAGCCCTTAGTACCAAAACTATCCTAGACGAAGGAGAAGGATCGTCTAGCAGCCGAACCCAAACCGGAGCCTGTACCGGAAGAAGAGCAAGCGGATGGGGTAAGAACAAAATGCAAAATTTGCTCAGCTACCTTCCTGACCCCCACCCCCCATGAGTGGGGGGGGGGGATCAGGAAAACTAAGTACCACCAGCTTTGCGGGGCGAAAGCTGCTGAAAGTGAGAGAATGACCCAGGGTCACTGTTCAAATTGCTCTACTTGGCAAGGACTGCAACAGCTTACTCGTTAGTGGCGCATTAAAGAAACAACCGTGTACATTCACTCTGGATACCAGATGGTTATACATCGTCCGGCACTGACATGGTGCCGCAAAAGCCTGTGAAAAAGTGATTCGATACAACATAAGATCTGCCACTGGAGACGCTGCAGCAGTGAAAGGAGAGTGTACCCTATTAGTCACCGTCGGAGGGATGCGGTTTGAACATCGATTCATTGTTGCCACCACAACGGACCAATGCATCTTAGGCCTACGTCTTATATCAGAGGACCAAATGTCACTATGTGCAATGTGGCCAAACAACCGATGGCCAAAAAGATTATCTGTGCCAGAATCAATGGTAACGTTCATGGTAGCAAGCTAGGAATAGTGGAGCCAACCAAAATAGTAGAAGATAACCTATTATGTGGAAGAACCCTGGTAAAACTCATGCCAAACATACCAGTGAGAGTAATGAACGTGAGCCCTACAGTAAGCGTGATCAAGGAAGGTGTAGTGATTGGCAACGCTAAGGGGAACAATTTCATCACAAATTGCTTACCGGAAGAACAACGTAACAAGGCAACACACCCAGCAAGGAAGAGGACCATTCGCTCATTATGTGATCATCTCGAAGAAGCAGACGCAAAAGCGGCAATAAAAGTGCTGGAAGGATTGGCCCACGTCTTCGCCATGAACGATGATGAAATGGGAAAAAGTGATATAGTGCAACATCGAATCGACACCGGGAATGCAACTCTAATTCGACAAGCAAAATGGAGCGCGACGGAATAATCGATAAGTCTAGCAGCCCGTGGAATTCGCCAGTAGTGCTTGTACACAAGGACTCGGTGAGGTTTTGTGTCGACTACCACAAGCTGAACAATGTATCAGGAGCCAAAATCTTCAGCACCCTAGATTTCAAAAGTGGGCATTGGTACGTAGCAATTCATGAGGCCGACAAAGACAAAACAGCCTTTACTGCAGGAGTGCAGGAAATGGTCTGTACCAATTTTCTGTAATGTCATTTGGTCAATGCAACGCACTTGCCACGTTTGAGAGATTGATGACGCACGTTCTACAACAGGGTCTTAACCGGAGAATATGTTTGGCGTATCTGGATGACATTATCGTATCAGGGCGCACATTTAACGTACACATTATACGTTGTTTCGTTTGTACAGCTAAAGAAGAAACTTTGCAGTTCTCCTATGTTGGCGTATTCACGGGTAGGAGATCTTTTCATCTTGGATACCGACGCCAGAAATACGGGAATAGGAGCAGTGCTATCACAAAACCAGGGAGGTACAGAACGCGTATTAGCATACTACAGTCGCGCACTATCCAAAACAGAAAAAAACTATTGCGTTAACCGAAGTGGATTGTTAGCGGTGGTAGATTGCGTCAAACATTTCCATAAGTACCTGTGTGGAAAAGAATTTCTTCTACGAATGGACTAGGCAGCTCTGAAACGGCTAATGTTTTTCAAGGGCCTAGAGGGACAAGTTGGATCGAAAGACTACTGGCCTACACGTTCAAAGCAGAACAGAAACGAGGATTGTTAAATAACAATGTAGATGGAATGTCCAGGAGGCCTTGTAGTTTCTAATGATCAAATGGATGGAGGGAGGCACCAGATCGCAGTGGCATGAAATCGCGACTAAAAATGCAACCTTGAAAAGTTATTGGGCTCAGTGGAAGTCGTTAAAAACCGAGGATGGGTTGCTGATAAGACTTTGAGCGCATTTGGGCATCAATAAAACATAGGACAAGATAAGACTCCGGTTCTATTGGGTCAATTGTCGAAGAGATGTGGAGGGATGGTGTAGGAAGTGTGAGGTTTGCGCCGCAAGTAAAGGATCACAAACAAGAACAAAAGGGTAAATGAAGCAATACAATGTCGGGGCACCGTTTGAGCGGATAGCCATGGATATTGCTGTATTATTTCCCATGACGAAAGATGAAAATCGGTACATGCTCATATGTACCGATAATGAATGAAGAAGCTCGAATAGTTGCGGACGTGTTTTTAACCAATTTGGATGCAGATTTGGAGTACCGTTAGAGTTACATCGAATCATCTTTGTTCCAAGAATTGTGTCAAATATTCAACATCAAGAAAACGAGGAATACATCGTTGTATCCACAGTTCGATGGTATGGTCGAGAAATTCAACAAAACACTGGAAGGGCATCTACGCAAAGAGGTCAATGACAATCAGGATAATTGGTACCGGTGCATTCCATTGCTAATGATGACGTATCGTATCTCGTATTTGACAGGCTGATTTTTATGTGACATCAAATTTCCATGTGCGGTCAAATAGCACAAGACTTGTGGAGGGAGATTTAGTTTGGCTCTACAATCCAAAACGAAGAAAGTCATCGAACAGATCAACCATGTTGTGTACCGGATTCAACAAAGCCCCAGGACAAAAATGAAGGTGGCTCACATCGACAGGTTGATACGTTACAACGCCGGAAGCACAAATGAATCTGTTCGGGATGAACAGAATTAAGGTGGGGCACCCCCCATGTGACGATTATGCCGGATAAAGTGTTGGATAAAGTGACAAGTACGTAGCATAAAGTGGTACATATCGACGGTTCGACCTCACCAGGGCAATGTAATATACTACATAAATACTGTATATATACTCCAAGCACGAGGATAGAAGAACTGGCTACATACATTAATACATACATCATAAATTGGATGGTTTGCAATGAGCTCTTTCGAAATCGAACTCTTAACAGCGATCAACACACCTCCTCCCTTCAGGCTGATACGAAAATCATCTCGATCATTCCTGTGAACGACGTAGTTGGATGGAAAATATTCCTCCGAATTGAAACTTTTAGAAAAGCCATGTTTCAGAGGTAATAATCACATCGCAATCGTTGTCAAGCACGCCAAGCAAGAATAATTTAGATTTACCTTGAATGCTAGAGGCGTTACGGTAGTACATCGAGGTAAAAGCAGTTTAATGAAATTGCGAAATATAATTGAAATTGCCCCATTTTATTATTCTTTAGAGGTTTTCTTTAGAAACGAAAATTTATTAAAATTAATTAAACAAAGAACAAGATTTTACTGCCACTGTTTGTGTCGCATTAACCTGCCGGTAATTGGGACTTTTACCTTAGTTGGTTCTGTCCTAAATGCATAATTAATATGAAAGAATTCTAAATTGGACTGTAATTCATGCAGAGTCTTGAAAATCCATAACTGCTAAGGCTACTGCAGAGTTAACCGATCGGAAGGAAAAGCTCATCATGACAATCACATCACACATACATCTTCATCGATAGCAGTGATTTCGGCAAGTATTACGTCTACGGCCGAGACAACATCTGAGAAAACACCATTACCCCCCCCCCCATTAACAACATAGGCAGAAACGATTGAGCTATCCAATTTACTCTTGCAATCTTCGGAAAGTCAACGAAATGCAACAATCCGATGACCAAGTTACGATTAGTGCATTAAAACCTAGACGATCAATTTAAACTTGAACTTGAGGAATAGAGGAATTCAAAACTGCGAAACTTCGTTTCATCCAAGTATCCATAGCTCTGAGTTTTTTCCAAACGACTATGTCGATTATAGACGTGATCGATCGGCCATGATTAGTATTTACCAATTAGTTAAATATCTTCAGTGTAGCACAAACAGTACAAGTATTCTGTTTTGTTCTAAATGATTGTGCACCACAAACCTATAGAACTTCTATTTGATGTACATGAAATGTCACTGAGCAGCAACTTTCACACTAGAAACGCGATGTCCCACAACTTTAGGAAAATAAATAAAAACGAAATCAATGAGCTTTTAGAAGACATAAATTGGTAGGATGAATTTACTGATAATATCAACACGAATGTTGAAAAATTCTTTGACGTAATCTCTTGCCCCTTCGAACGAACATTACCATTCGATCAAACCAAACAATAATCCTCCGTAGTATGATGACTTTCTAGTTAATTTAAAAAATTTAAAAACCAAGGCTTATCAAAAAATGAAAAAAAGGCAATTCGGAAACAAATAAAGATTCATCAATATCAACTCTAAATTCGCCAGTTATTTTAATATCAAGTTAAAGGATATCCTGCAACAATGCACCAAGGGGAATCTAAATCGTCCTCGTTACAAGAAATAAGTAGCCAATATCTTTGCAAAATTTTTTCAATCGACATACAAGCCGAGAAATATCCATGACTTCAAAAAACGATAACCAGCTAAATGCAACAGTTCCGTGGTGATTGTAACCCGTACTATTGGTGAAGACCAATTATTAGAAGCATTAAATCATATAGGAGCCGGTTGTGGTTCGAACGGAGTCCCATCTTTTATACCGAAAAACCATGCAAAACAATTTTGTCGTTATAAACTCTTCAACATGTTACTAACTTCACAGGCATTTTTCCTACTAAATGTGCAACGTCTAGGTTTATGCCAATCTTCAAATCAGGAAAAAGCAACAAAATCTCATGTTACAGAGGTATTGCAGCCATATCAATGATACCAAAATTGTTTGAAATGCTGTATCCATAAATTTATCCTCTCGCGTTATCTTTCTAACTGTAACATGGGTTTGTATCAGGTAGATCGATCACAACCAATTTAGTTAAATTTAGTAATAGTATTGTCAAAGCCATCGAATAACATTAGCAGGTTGGACACTGTCTACATCGACTTCAGCAAACTTTTGATTCCATCTAACACTGTAAGGCGCTGGAAAGCCTGCATTCCATTGGCTTTTCAACTGATTTTGTAGTCACAATTCATCGAAATTTGTGGACGGGAATAAAATCTAGTAAAAGCTTCATCAGGAGCTCCCTAAGGGTCACAAGTATTCCCTTGGATTTTCCTAATATTTATTAATAGTGGCGTCAATAGTTATTATCAACTCATTGGTACTTATCCTTGCTGATGGCCTAAAAATCTTTAAAGTCATTGCCAATCTAAATGATGTAATTTTAATACAAAGTGACATTGATAGAATCAGCGAGTGGCGCGACGCAAAGAGTTCATTGAACTCCACCTTAATTTTAACAAATGTAAAATTATGTCCTTCCACCGAAAGAAATCATCCATAATTATGGACTAGAGTAGCTAAATCAATAGCAATTTCTGCACTACACAAAACATAAAGCGAAAATATGAACGTTTTCATGCGTAAATTGAAAATAATTTAGGTACCATGGAGAATCGAACCCACTTATTTTCAATGAGAAGCGGAGTTATCAACGCTGTTGTATTTTATGGCGAACAACAAAGCGAACAAAAGTTCTTCGGCCCTGCCCGAATACCGTGATAAATAATAATTTGTGATATTTATGTGAGAAATGTTCCCCTTGGTAGTCATTTTTAAGTTTTCCTGCTCGAATAGCGTAAGAATTTTTGCGTGATAGGTAATATCGCCGTCTGTCATGTTTCATTTTTTGAAAATCGATGAAAATAATCCAAAAATTGTAATATTTCCGGCATTGTCGCACTGTGTATTTCTTAATATAACTTTCATTGAGAATGTAATTATGAATGAGTGCCGATTTTAACGAAACATTTTTCAGAATGTAAATATTCGTGATCCTTTATGCGCTAATTGTTGCCTATTTTCAGACCATAAACAATAGAAATCTAGAGCAATACTTAAACGATCTTGCAGTCTCCTTTCATTTCAAGTTCAGAAATTGTATGCGATCAAAATGTTGAAACGCTGGAAGTTCCAAAAACTAATTTATCACTCGGCAAGTATTAGTAAACTGTTGAACATTTTGAAAGTAATGTTTCTTACCATTGCAAATTTGGTGGAGGGACGCCAAAGTGACATATAAACATTAACCAGCTACATAATCGATTAAGTTCGGTAAGTTGTTAAGTTTTTGGTACTATACATATTTTAATTTTGGTTATTGAATTTTATTTTTATTTTACAGCATTACCACATGCAAGTGACATCGAGCACCATTTCATACGGTCTCTTCCAATTTTTGGCAAAATTGCTTCAACTACAGTAACAAAAAAAGTTCGCGTCTACTAAAACATCATATTCTTCGAAAATTGTGTTAACATTGATATAATTTCATTCAAAAAATCCATTTTTGTATTTTGCGTTTCACCAAAGTGAAATTACTCCGTCAAATTATTTTTATTATTTTAGTTTTTTGAATGAAATTTCAAAATAAAATTGGATTTAGAAGCAATGCCTTTTAGGATGTATCGTCGCTGGACGCTGATGTTTCTGGACAGACTTAAATTCTCTCCCCCATTGAATTTAAGTTCATCGGAATTTGGAAGGCAAATCAGCCTGGGATTAATAACCCCTTCAATCTGTGACCAAGGTGAAGAACTCCTCCAGGAGCAATACGTGTTCATAAACTTGTACGTATTCTAAATATGCTACTAAATATTTTAAGAAATTTCATCTAATATAAATTAGCGTGTCACCGAACACAACCTCCACTTTTTCAAAATGGAATTTATAAAAATACCTATTTCGGCATAGAATTCCGTTTATTTACTTTATTGCAATCAGAAAATTGAGCAAAAAATTCCTCCGTAACTCGGCTACTTTACTATAATATGCAGAATATTTTTTTGCAGGAAGTAGTACGAAGTCTCCTTTTATTTCTAATCTCTTCTTCTGCATTGTTGGGTTGGTACAAACCAGATAATTTTGAAAATGGGACATTTACTTTAAAATTATTTAAAAGTATTTCTATTTAATTAGCAATTAAAAAATTTGGTGGCATTCTCGTGAACTAATATGTATATATACAAATATTTAAGTTACGATATTCGAAATTAATAAAAAAAAAATAAAATTAATTTTAGTAAAATGGGCGGAATTTACACCTTTGGTCTGCTCCTGTCACACCTTCAAAAATTCCTACAAAAATTATTAAGTGATAGAGCGAAAAATAGAGGAGCAGCTAAGCTAAGATCAATTCCTTATGAAAGGGATACCAACTAAAAGAAGAATTTTTAATCGATGATATTTCCCTGAAAGCCGATCACTTTGATGTTCTTTGAGAATTAAAGTATTTTTCCATTTCCATGAAAATTGGTCCCAGCCTGTGGTGAAAGGAAAAAGGAATGTAAGAGAGAAATAAGAATTCGAAAAGTAACATATGACCGTAACGTAAGTTACTATTCTATTCAATAGAAACCATGCCCCAATAATTTAATATAAACTTGGAAAGCAGAATCACATTAATTTACGTTACGTCACAGTTTTCTTTTACCTACAAATTATAAGTGAAAAATAAAATATAATTGAAAACTGTTTAAAAAAATAAAATGTTGTATTAATAAAATATGTGACAATATTTATAGAATGCTTGACAATAGAGAAGAAATCAATAAGTTTTAACCAAATTTTGTTTACTGAAATATTGGGGGGAATACTCGTGAAAATATGTTCGAATGTTACATTGTTCTGTGCCGTGTTGCAAAATAAGTATTTTTATAAATAAAGCTAAATACCTAACTTTCAAAGAAAATAATCTTTAAAAAAAAATTGTTCTACAAACAAATTTTTAAGAGTTTAATTCAAAAAGACAAACAGTGGAAAAAGAAAAACAAACAATTATATTTTACAGAAGTAGTAATACGGTGAAAATGAGATATAATTACAGAACGATTACATGCTCCGTTACATAAACGGGTTAAATAACGAGGAAACGGAGGTTTGCTCAACAGTTTGCTCGATTTAATAATAAGTAAACATTGGAAACTTCCTTGGACTACTACAATAAAACAGTAATCAAATGAAAACCAAAATGAAATGCTTAACTGTATTGTGCCAACTGATTGGCTATTAATTAACATGTAAGGTTTTGAGAAACGTGTGGTAGGATAAGGTGGTAGCCTAAGCGAAAGGGATCTTAAAATGTTTCACCAAAGTAGTCTGTTTTAGTCTATCTGTCTCTTACAATGAATACTGCTTCGCTTATCTCTTCAAAAGCGCTTAGCTTTAGGGTTAGTTTACTAGCCGCATCATTATGGTTAGTTTACTAGCCGGCTATCAGCCCGTCTTAACCTCCCCTCTAGCTTCACGATTTTTCACGCGTTCATAAATCACATGGTCTATGTTCTCATGTTCGTGACCCCATTCGCAAATCTTGAGTCTCATAGAATTTTTTACATGTATGTTGCTTTTATTTACCTTTTCCTTTAGATATCTCTAGAGGTCCTATTATCAGAAAGTTCTCATATGTAAAATCCTGCCTTTATTCTAATACTTAATATGTTAATCGGAATAACACCAAGTATCACAGGAAGCGTCGGTATGCAAATGTTGTTCCAAGTAGAATTCCCCATTGAGCGTGTCCTATGGTGGTTGGAATTACTATGCGTCGTAGATGCTACAATTCATATATCATGGAGTGTGCCTTGCTTCAGCCTCATATTTATCGCGCCACTTCAGTGCAAAGAATACACACACACACACACACACACACACACACACACACACACACACACACACACACACACACACGAGTTTTGGAGGTGAATAGCTCCATTTTATTTTCGTTTCGTCAATATACACAAATACAATATAGACCAATAAATAGCCAGCCTTGAGTTTCCAGCAAGACGGATGCCTTGCGGATTTCCCTTGTTTATAATTTTGTTTAGTGTACCATGGTCGGTAAAAACAGTTGAAATTCTGCCAGAATTGATTATGGATTAGAGATTTGAACGACAATCCTATTTTACTACATACTTCATTCTATAGGCCAGCATAGATTATCAAAAGCTTCAAATACGTCTAAGAACTACGCACTTTTGCTAAAACTGTTTAACCTTGTTGACCCAGGTCACCATAGCGCCCTGCGGTGCATACCTGAATGAATCAAAACCTTCTGTTACCACATTTACCACTAGCTTAAAATATATCAAATAACCGACCAGTAATTAATTTCTGGAGTAGTTCACCCAAGACTGGCTGGCATTGTCAATTGTATTTATGCTTTTGGGTCGGTTTGATATAGTTCACCACATTTTAGAAAGATAATGACTCTACCATTCTTCCATGCTGTACGAAAGATCCATTTCTTCAGATACAGGGCCCTATCTAGACCTCAGTGTGACCTGGCTCTGTACCTATTTTCATTGATATAACCGCCGACGTTGTTTCGTCACTATTAAATTGTTCCACATCCGATATGACTGGGGCAGTGGATGTTCGTGGCCGACATTTTTTTTGCGCAAATGTACCATTTTCCTCAATATCATCAGGTAGCAGGGTATTAGGTAAAGATCGAATAGAGCCCTTCCAACAAGTAGTCACAGCGCTGTCGTAACTTATCTCCTAAGTTTTTCAAGCTGTCCTGTAAATGAACTTGTATATAAAATCCCAGGGTGATCGGTTCCATCTGTGATCACATTTCAGAGTGCTACATAGCTAGGCTTCTTAACTTGTTTCTTTTTGGTGGTTAAACCTTTAGTCCAATAAGGCATATTACCATTTTGTGACTGTTCAAGTGGAATACTTTCGTTATGTACTTGTATGAGCGAGCTTGCTGAACACTCAACTCTGCCTACATCTTTTGCAGTGGTTATATTCAGGTTGCCTTTCACAATCCTTGCTAGTTTGTAACAGATTGCTAAATTTTTCCCAGTCCATGTGGTTAAGCGAACAGCGTTGTACCTTAGTCCAAATTTTTTTTACCGATCAATTTGATACTCTTCTCAAGAGATCACTTCTCGTTAAAGTTTAGTCAATATTCGATTCCTCATTGTGCCTATAGCTGGTTGGTAGGAATCCTTTATTAATAACTAAAAGGCTATTCTACAAACTGTTCAATGAAACTTCCGCTCTGATTAGTATCTTTGTTACGCAAGAGTCCGGATTTAGCATTGAAATTGTCATGCATAAAGTCTACTGTTTCATCAGAATATTGAAAGTAGGTACTGGGTAGTACGGATCTCTCTTCTATAAACAAACAACGTAAACCTTAATATTTCTATATTATTATTTATGACTGCGATGTCTGCTTTTGCACTTTTATTGCATTATCTAATTTCACTTCTGACAGCCTTTGCAGTTTGCATACCACGGATTCCGCGTTTCGTACAGTGACATGTTTCAATTTGTATAAGTGTTTTATAACCGTGCAGTCAGGTTTTTTAAATTTTGTCAATAACTATCAAACCCTAGATTTTATTTCGGCAGATTGAATCTAACATAGAATAAACAAAATGAGATATGTAAACAAATGTACGTTACGTACGCGTGACAAAATTGATATGGAACTAATGGAATGATTGATATTCAGTTGGGCAATCCTCAATTAACAAATATTTGTATTTTTATTCAACAGATGATGTTTTCTTCATCATTAGATTCAAGGCCGCTCTGTAAGCCGTAAGATCTTGCTGTAGGATGAATGGCCATAATGTCATAAACCTTGTTTGGTTTCTTACAGCAAATATATGTATTTAGGAGCCTCAGTTTTTGGTGGGCAAACTTTTTTGTCATGATTACCTAAGACTGCGTGACTGCCTACAGAACTTTGCTATATATACATTTTTATTTTTCATTTGTTGATATCGCTAGAGTTTTGTCTAACAATTTTCTCCAGTTCAGTAATGTACTAATTCTCGTTATTCAATAACAAGTTTCGACCATAATATCATCTTTGATATTACTGACATTTTTAACAGCAACATTGGAAGCAACAGGAAAGCCAATCTGCTACACCTTCTTTTTAACATAATCATTAATCACTATTTCTACATTGCCACTAACTATTGGTTTCACAGTGACAACCGTTAAGATTTGCCATTGAGATTTTTTAGGTTTTACTCAATAAGGACTTTAACAACTGAACTTAAGAGGTCTTACCCTCCGTTCTTCAAAGGCTCCATAATTTTTTTTTTCTTTACGATAGATTGCCTTTTAAGCTGAGTGCCTCTAGGCACCTCGATTGGTCAATGGCTTTAATGCATGATAAGTAATGTTGCTTTCTTTCTCTTTTGGCTACTATTATTTTTACGCTCGCCGTTAGCTCGTTTTCAAGGGCAACTACCCTTTAAGGAACTACCCTGAAGCCTTGCCCTTCCAGTTCCAGTAACAAATCATTAATAAAAAGGTTCGAAAAAGGTGGTATCCAGCCAACGAGCGATTCATCCGAGATTGTTGAATGCCCCTCCTTATCCGAGGTTACCAAAGAGTATTCCTTAAATTCTGGGGATTTCTCAATAGGACAAATCAGGCAGTGTAGAGCCGTTTCTACCGATCCCCCCGTTACAGTATGCAGGTTGAGATTTCGATCACCTAGTCGGCTCAACAGAGGCTCTAATCTGAGCTTCTATTTGTCTTTTCAGTATCTTAAGCATAAGCTACTAGGTCTAAGGTCTTCGGGATGGCAATGAGAGCTTTTCCCCACCTTAGGTATAAATACAGTGAGATTCACTTATAACGACATTGAGAATCCGTTGTTATAAACGAATGTCGTAATATACGAATTTTAATTATATGATTAACATCACAAATCAGTTCAAATTTCCGATGTTATAAGCGAAAGGTCATTATATCCGAGGGCGTTATAAGTGAATTTCACTGTATTACGTTTACCTCAGCCCATTCAGTGGGAATGTGGCAAAGTTTCAAGCTGTTGTTTCCTAGTTTAAAGCTGTTAATTGCCCAACTATCTTCCTCCTGGTTACTATTGTATTTTCAAGCCCTTAATCCATAAAAGTATTCGGCATTTCGGGTGAAAGTTCGGAGCACTCCTGAAAATGGGTTATCAGTAGTAACTCCAAAGATTCAGCACTAGTTATGGTTCAAGAACCATCCGATCGCTGAAGATGAGTCGGAATGATAAGACTTGAAGCCAGTACTTTGAGCAGCATCGGAGCCTCCGAGGCCCATTCAGTGGGAATGTGGCAAAGTTTCAAGCTGTTGTTTCCAAGTTTAAAGCTGTTAATTGCCCAACTATCTTCCTCCTGGTTACTATTGTATTTTCAAGCCCTTAATCCATAAAAGTATTCGGCATTTCGGGTGAAAGTTCGGAGCACTCCTGAAAGTGGGTTATCAGTAGTAACTCCAAAGATTCAGCACTAGTTATGGTTCAAGAACCATCCGATCGCTGAAGATGAGTCGGAATGATAAGACTTGAAGCCAGTACTTTGAGCAGCATCGGAGCCTCCGAGGACTCCTGTATTTTACCACAGTAGAGCCTCTCTTGGGCATTTCTTATTTCATACTTGTATGTTCTGAGGACTTCCTAATAGCAGTCTCAATCCGCAGCAGTTTCTTGCCTTTAATGAAAAGCCTTTTGCATTTTTGACGAGAGCTTTGGAGCGGTTCTGGCCACCAAAGTGGCCTTTGTTTACCAAAAGGTCTATTCAGAGGAGAGTTTGTATAACTACAACACTAATATTTATCACTCGAGGGGGACATACCATGATCCCCCTACTATATCAAATGATGATGCTCAGAGAAAAGAGATAAATTGTGTAATCAACTGGAAGCAATCATAGTTGGCGGAGGAGACGCTAATAGATTTTTATTCAAACCATCTGTCCATTGGCTCGTATTAAATTCTCACATCTAAATATTCACCAATAAACATGGTAATCACATGATGGATCAATGCTTAACCAAATTGATCATATTCTGATAAGAAAGTGATCTTAGCTCATTATCTCGATCCATCATAATCAAAGACGACGTCGGGAGGGAGCTTGCGTTTAATCATTATTTTGGTTGCCCGGTTCTATTGAAAAATATTTTCACAAAATATAGTTAGAATAGTTAGTACCGCATTCCAAAATGTTGTTCTGGGCGAATTAATGGCTCATTATCGAGATTTTTTTCTATTAATCCTATGATGAACTCGAAGCAGTTTTTGACCTGAAAGTAAATTTGATTTTTTTTTTTCTGTTTTGGAAAATATAAGCGTCTAGAATACAACAAAGTGCCACACAACATTTCGCTGCCTCATATAGAAACAAGTCGAACAAGTTAGAAGCAAACGTCAGCCTCTCTAAAGACTGACCTTCGAACGGTGCTTATAACGTATTGGTGAATGTTGGATATGACCAGCACTGAGAAGCTAATTCAGGACCTTGGGCAATATTCAATATTAAATATGTTATGCAGGTTTTACATCGTCTTCTATTTCATTTCACAAAGTGTATAAAAGTCACTTAAAGTTCTTTTAATAGGAAACCTTTGGACATCAGTTTGGCCAAAATACAAATATTTCCAAGCATTTAAATATTTTGAAAAATTGTTGCAACCAGTTGTTACATTTTCAGATAGCACGAAATCATTATACAAATACAGATTAATATAAAAATAAGCTAAATCCAGATTTAAATTAGACAAACAAATAGTAGTACATTGACCTTCTCTGGAGGGTAAAAACGTAAACCGTGATTCATACCACATCATTGACTTATGTAATTATGTATGTATGTTGATTAAATTTCTGAACATATATGTATGTGTACATACTCTCATTGAAAAATAGCCACGCGCTTATCAATCAAATTAGAATCGAATTTTCATTTATGTAAACAAATCCCATATTACAACGCACTTAGCATTAATTTCTAATCTAACGACGATGACGATAATATTCAAAAGGAAATGTCTAATTGCGTTGTTATTATATTTTTTTTTTTTTATTAAACTTACAATACATGGAAAAACCATGGAAAAGTTTTTCTCTTCTTGCGCTCATATACACTCTCATCGGTATCGCATATGCATCATATTATTGTGTCGTCGCCGTCGTCATGTTGTTTTGAAAGATTGATTATCATCGTCATATGATTTTTGGTGATGATGACGAACTTTATGTGTTATGACGAATAATTTTTTTTTTTTCGGAAATTTGATTAGACATTTTTTTTTTCATGGTTTGGTCGGGGGGCTTTTTCTATTAAATCGATATACATAGGTGAGAAATTTGTTTTTAAGAAGAAACAAAATTATTTCGGAAATTCATCGATGATGGAAAAGCATACGCGCCATATTTTATTTTTATTTTTTATAATATCGGCGATGGGCAAAACTAGGGATATATATATATATATATATATATATATATATATATATATAGATATATAGATATATATATATATATATATATATATATATATATTTATTCACTGGAAAAACATTTTGTAATTTAATATATTTTCTCTTTATATTTGTTTTGTTTATTGATTAAAACCCCAAATGCGCGGCAAAATAATTTAATTATATTTATTAATTTCTCAAGTAGACTGTGTTGTGTATATATTTTTCCAATTTCAATGACTTTTACTTTTTGTGTTCGTCATATACATTTGTTGTTTTGTGTTACCAAGAGTTATTTGTGTAATCTTGCATTTGCTAACCACGACCCCATTTCGGAATAAAAACAAACAATAATTTTAGGTTTTTATCAATTTTATGTATAAAAATTCATTAACAAAATTTTGATAATTTTAATCTCGCTCAGTCGTTCTATATAATATACATATATGTATATATAAGCACATATGTACATTAATGATGAACAAGGCAGAATTTTGGGTGACCCATTTTTTTGATAGGTTTCATAATCTTAATTTATGATTAATTAGGTTTATCATTGAATTACTACAATAATTGACCGTGTATAATCTCTTACAATCAGCCTACATGATATGTTTAAATATTTAAAATATTACGAATTATCTATTAGCCCCGTTTTCAGAATTTTCAAAAATTTTATAATTATTCAAGTTTCTAAGTTAAAGCCGAAATTACATTTACAGTATATATATGCATGTCTATACCTTAGACAATATAAGTACCGATATGCTTTTAATTCAGAGAAATCTTGCTTTGGGACTTAGACATATAAACCTTTAGCGACATGTCATCAGATTTAGATAAAGGAAAACGATTTTTCATTGCCTAATATAAAATTAAAACACAATCAAAATAAACAAATCAGATGTTTACCTTAATTACACAAAATCTCCCTAATCTAGACTCCAAGAATGGTAAATTCAAAAAATATGATGGCAATAAGGGAACTTTTTGGACTATAATAACAAATAAGTCTATAGTAACAGCGGTCTTTATTGCTTTTAAATGCGCGACACTATAAACATATTTTTTATCAGTGACCATGACCTTAAACTACACGAAGTTGTTTCACGCATTAGAAAATGTTCCGATTAGAAAAATCGAAACCTTAAAAACAAGTTCCTAGCTCAAATCTATGTACAATATATTAAGCATCCAGCAAAACACAAACAAATTTTCTAATAATCAATTTATACTGCACACATTCCCATTTCCTGTTATGATTAATACGGATTCCCTGAAATACTTTCATTTTGGTTTTCCCCCATATAACAACACTATATTTTCGAAAATGATTGTGTGTTTTTTTTTACAGCCACACACATTTAATGTGTATATGTACTTATTATTAGCTTGATAGTTTTAGTTTCCTATTTTTTAATTTTTATTTTTTTTTTATTTTTCATCACATTTATGAATAATTGCGTTTTTGTTCAAAGTCTAATGATAGTGTGTTGTTGTGTTTAGTTCGAAATAATAAAAAAAACTGTATAAATATATTTCTATCCCATTTCTTCTTTTAGAACAGTAGTAATAAATGAAACAACAACAAACTGCAATTCACATGTCATTTTGCATTAGAAAAAATGCAATATCTTTTGTTAGTTTTCGTTGTGTAATTTTTTTTTTTTATTTCGTATTAAGTATTTTAAGTACAGTTGAAGTACAGAAAATTAATGGTGGGAATTTTGTAAAGTATTTGTCTCAAAAAATCTAAGATTGAAGATCATTTTTTTTGGCCTCCTTCAGTTTGTTTAATTAGTCTTGAATCATGAAATCAAAGACGAAAAAAAACAGAAAAATCTTGATTTCCGACAAAATTTAAAACAAAAGCAAACCTTCCTACCTAAGCCCATCGTTACCGAAACTAAGATAAACGAGGGCCTTGGTGGTTTGCACTTGGTCTATATATAACATTTTTTCTATGAGAGGATAGCATCTACTGTCACATTTTAAAACGGCATACGCAAAACTATTTAATGCACTCGTGCGAAAGTCTTTATGCACGTCATCAGCGATAATGCGTATATATTTACTTTGTTTAGAAAAGGCAGGAAGAAACGTGCGGATATTAATTTAATACCAATTCTATGTGTATATACTCATAGGCATATTGGGTATTGGGGTCGATTGAATAAAATAATGAGCGAAAAAACGAAGAGAACGAAAAAACGAAGAGAACGAAAAAACGAAGAGAGCGAACCGGCAACCGGAAGCAGCAAGCCACTTCAGTCTTAGCTGTTTGAGAGTAAAGTTCTTTATAGCGTTCTTGCCGTTGCAAAAGATAAGGAAGCCACTGGATCGGACAACACACATCGTAACTCTATTGTTAGAGCAAAGAAGTTAAAATGAAATGTTTATAGTCCTTGACAATGGTCAAAGGATTATCAAGTGAATTGAATACAGCTTTACTCTCTGTAAAAGGAAAACATTTTTGCCATTAACAGGAGATTCAAAGTATCAATGAGACTAGAATTCCACCTCAGAAACAGCACTTTGCGAACCCATACGATCTTAAATCATACAGAGGGACACTCACACGAAACGCCGCAGAGCAAGCAATGCCTAGAATGAAAAGGTTCCACTGAGGCAAATACATAACATAATAGACCCCTTAGCAAGAAGCGGAATAGAAGACAAACACAACTAAAATAGTGGCTCTTTAAGCAATATTTTGTTGCACATTAAGTTTTGTTAATGAAGTCTTTAGTTTGACCTCTGACCATCAAACAAGGGAAGCATATGAGGATTGGTAAAACGTACGATTTACAAGTAATAACCACATTTTGGTACTCAAGCCCTAAGATATCGTAAAAGCTCTTCAAGAGGCTTCACTTGGTCTGATCTAGTAATCGTTTTCCCAAAAGAAGGAGAAAGAAGGGGATTAAGGGGAAAAGAGATTCACCAGTCACTTTCCAGTTAAAAATTAAATCAATTCTGAACAGAATTAAAAGTTGGCTCACAGCCTTAATTGGGTATTTCAGAAGTGCGTTTATAATTGAATAGAGAAACGCCTCGACGGCTAATGATTCGACGATTAACCAATCACAAGTCACAGTGGGTGACTTAATATAGGGTTTCCTAATTGGAATGTCGAAATTTTGTAATTCTTTCATCTCGTATCCCTTTGTCTTTTTTGACATCTGTAGTGACATAAATATTCAGTAAACTTTGCCATTTCATCATGGAAAGAATCATAGTACAATAACTTATAGAAATTATTCAGGGCTAAGACGGAAATTCGTGTTATGTAATTCTTACCTATCACTCGTTAGGTGAAAGTTTTTGCTAATAAAACCACCATCTTAACGAGCGTTATATTCGCCGCCTCCTTAAAAAGTTGGAGTAAATTGGCTCTGAACTAGGGCTCGTATTCTCGGGTATCGAATACTCGGGTAATTGCTTTGGGTATGTATCGCGGAAAAATGCATGAGAACCCTTCAAACTTTCCGTTATCTATCTCCAATTTATTTAATATCAGAGCCATCTAAATCAGCCGTTAGAACAAATATTTTGTCAAAGAACGTAGAAACGCGGGAAGGCAAAAATGTTACAACTTATTCTAGATTGCCAGAAACGGTGGAACAGGCTTATTTCGACCATCAACCGCACTCTGTGAATTAAGCGCTGAAAAAATTATCTAGACAAATATCTAGAATTTTTAAAGGAAATCTCACTTGTTCTTGAACCGCTTGAGCTAGCGCTACAAGAACTAAGCAACGAAAGGCGACACTAACAACAGCTGAAGACACTGTTTATTATGGTATTTAAAACCCCAATTTTCTTGATATGGATCTCCAAAATAAGTTGTTTCCACAAGATGGTGCTACGTGCCCACAAGCGGCGAAGCAATAGCTCCATTGCATGAAAAGTTTCTTGGACGAGTAATTTTACGAAACGGTGACGTTAATTGGCCGCCTACATCGTAAGACGTGTAAATGCCGCTATGAATCCTCATTTATGCCGAAAGGTTATCGAAAATTGGAATAAACTAATTCGCGCCACTCAGCGAAACCCATCACCATGTGAACGGCATTATTTTGCATTATTAAGGGCATCGATGTGCTTTCACAGACAATAAAAATATTAAAATTCCGCTGTTTGTTTTTTATTCAATTTTAAAATTCGAATTCCGAACATTGAAAAAATCCTGTACAAGAAAACCACGAATATAATATAGCACATATTGTCAAGTGCGAAGCTAGCTCCGGAATCGACTTAGGATCGAGAAAGTTAAGATATTTAAATTTATTCAACCTACCAAATATATAAAAAAAAGAAAGAAATAAAAGATTTTTTGAAATCTTAATATTTAATTAATTTTTTAGGGGTTTTAGGTCGTGGACAGTTGGATTGGTGAATTGGATTGGTTCGAGCCAAGAAAAATTCACGAAAAAACTAGGCTTGAATTTTTTAGGTTTACAGCGCAGAAAATTTGTACTAATATCGAGTTAGCTCAAACGAAGTTACCAACAATTAAACGTGCGTTGCGGAAAAAAACTAAATTTATTTAAAATCGCACATGTAGCATTGTGCCGAGTCCGCAGTCCACAACAAGCGAACAAAACAAAA
Source organism: Tipula vernalis (assembly GCA_958295665.1). Taxonomy (NCBI): domain Eukaryota; kingdom Metazoa; phylum Arthropoda; class Insecta; order Diptera; family Tipulidae; genus Tipula; species Tipula vernalis. The sequence goes on from OY282559.1 coordinate 124,628,556, forward strand.
ACATAGTTTTTGCGACAAACTGGAGAAATATTGGAAACAATTCTACGACTTTTTTGTATTTTTTCTTTTGTCTTCGGTTTCAAAAAATATTTTTGTCTTGTTTTTATATTTTGTAACATTTTTTTTATTCGTTTAATATTAATTGGTTGCCAAAAACAACTTTTAAAAGAATTGGAGTGTCTGAGAGAATGGTACATAATTGAGTAACTTGTTTAGTAAATCGACCAAAATATGTAAAATAGAATCAAGAGATGTATCGCTGGTTTGGCAAACCAGTACTTTGGAATCCGCAGTAAATGGATTACAAAAATATAATAAATGTTGTACACATCTTTACAACAAACACTGATTTGATTGATGACGATTTATTCTAATGTCCTCGTGTATGACTAAAATATACGAACATTTTTTTTGTTAAATTGTCAATGCGCGATCTTGGCTTAAAGCAGTGTTATAAATAGTATAGCGACCGTAGCAAATGAACAATGGTAGCATGACGGAACGTATCGGACTTTTCTAAATCACTTAGATAGTGGCATTATATGCTGAATCAGGATTTCAACAATAATGCACCTTGCGATTGACATCATCACCATCATGATTCTTGATCTCGGTAAATTGGGCATTACCGGTTGTTTCCATTATTATATTTTGGAAGATAAAGGAACACAACGAATGGTAAATAAACGAGTTGTGAGACTTTATCGTCGTACATTGCTGCTATCTTTAGGAAAACTTCAAGCAATTCTGTACTTCTTTTGTTGTACTTAAATGCTCTTCTAACAGAAAGCTCAAGTCTTCTAGCTAATTCTCCAATACACACTCAACGGTCCTTCTCAAATACCAGATTCTGCTAAAACTACATTTTCATGGGTTTCGTGTTTTTGCCATCTTTACTAAAGAATTCAATTTTATTTTATATCCATTTTTAATTTTTACTAAAACGGTTATGCACAAATTGACGTTTACTCTTTGAATAAACAATTTAAAATTAAAACAAAATTTTATTTAGAACTACTACCACAAAGAAATTTAAAAAAATATATCTATCTCCATCACTATTTAATTTCATATGCTTATTGGTTACTACAAATCAGGGATGAAATTTACATAAATCCAAAGTACTAAAATGTTGAGCAACAGAGGAAGTTTATTTATGCCTCAAAATTCGGTAACACCACTGAACCGGCTGCTTTACGGAAATTTCAAAGTATGGTAAGCTGGTAATCTCTGACGATGAGATTGAATGTCGGGTGCTTGTGCTTGTGTCAGTTGGCCATGACGTTGGTTGGCTCAATTTCATTTCGTTCAAAATCGCCGTTGATTAAGTCCATTTCAGCAAACTCCTTCAACTACACATATGGCCTGCCGGAGCATTGGCCCGAGAGTTTGTACCTCGTTCAAAAAACTTCAGACGGACCCTTGTGGAATAATACCGTGATCTACCAATGTTAATAGTAACGTTTTCTATCGACCTAAACTCCATAATATTATGCCCACCATTTCATCAAATAATTCCAGCAACCATAATATCTACACCTAAATTACCAAAATAATAGCGGGATACCAATTTACTCATCTATTTTGTCTTATAACTAGGACATCGTTTTTTTTACGGAGACCTGGTTGATTTCAAATCGGAGGAATATTTTCCTTTATGCTACACCGTTTTTCGTAGTGATCGCGATTCAAATATTAGAGAGATCACTGTTAGTGGTGTGATCGTCGTTGTCAGTTGTGACTATGGTGACTCAATTTGGGAGTCTATATACCATTTGGTAGTACTTCAGACTTTTACCAAGGATTTTTTGAATTTATTGCCAATAATGTTCAACCACTATTTAATAAAACTGATCAGGTGTTGATTGTGGGCGACTTTAATCTGCCAAAAATCTCTTGGTGCTGGATCGATGACCAGTTTATGGGATCATCCGTTGATCTCACTTCTAGCTGTGTTAGAAAGTTTTGCGATTTGGAACGCGTCAATTCAATACTATTTTTAACGAGTTTGAACGTATTTTAGACTTAGTTTTTCCATCTTGCGAATTCATCGACATATGGTAGAATCTTGTCCGGATGTAGCGGAACATCACACGCCACTTTTAATTAAATTTTAATTTTTAGATTATGATTTTTGTAGTTTTATTGAAAGCGATTTTAAATTTGATTTTAGGAATGCTGATCTGTGCCCGAATTCCGGTTCGATGACAAATGATTATGAGAAACGACTTGATTTTTTATTTCAACTAGTCGGTTGCATTTTTATTTAGGATAGGCGAAATTAAAAATAAAGTCATTTCTCATTCTCATTTGTCATTGAACCAGAATTTGGGTGCTGGTGTCGCTAAACAACTTTTTTGATAATGTTGATTGGACAGCTTTATTTCACTTATTGGCCATTTCGGTTACTGTTTCAAAGTTTTATAGTATTTTATGACGAATGGTTTTGAATTATTCGTGGTTTTGAATTAGTTTTTTGTGGGTTCGATGTATACAGAATCATGGTTCAATCACCGCTTAAAAAACCTCACAAATCGTAAGTCTAGAGCATTTAAGAATTATAAGCTTTCTGGGGATATTAACGGCAAATCTATATATCGTGATTTATGCAAAGTGTTTAAGTACCTCACCGATTTTCTTTACAAAATGTATGTTTTCCAGATCCAAAGTGAAATTTTGATTAATCCTAAACGGTTTTTTGCATTTATAAATCAAAAAGAAATTCACGTGGCTATCCGAGGATTATGTCATGGAATAATGTTTCATTCTCAGGTCCTCATGAAATATGTGACGCGTTTGCCAAATTTTTTCAGGCCCCTTTTGATAACTCTGATATATCTAACTTTTCAGGTATCATTGATGGTCGCTAAGTGTGCGCTTTCTTTGTCTATACCATTACTTTATTTGTTTAATAAGAGTCTATCAAGGGGAGTGTTTCCTGATATTTGAGAAAAACATTTATAGTTTCTATATTTAAATCTTTTAGAAGGAGTGATATTGCATGCTACAGAGGTATCTCAATTCTCTCGGTTAAACCTAAACTTTTTGAATCGTTAATAAAATCTATAATTGAGATTCATATTATTAAACCTACAAGTGCTCGTCAACATGGCTTCGTTCGGGGTAAATCAACAATTATTAATTTGATGGTTTTTTGGGGCAATGTTTTCGAAACTGTTGGAAACCGTACCCAGGTTGATGTTGTCTACATAGATTTTTCGAAAGCTTTGATTGAGTTCGGATCCGATTTCTTTCCAATAAAATGGATCGCATCTTATCTGACATCAAAACATCAATAAGTGAGTATTTCGCAGGTCCGTTTGTTTGAATTTGTTATACCTTCTGGTGTTTTTCAAGGCAGCCCATGACATGTGTGGGACCTTTACTGTTCACTGTACTTATTGACGATATTGTTCAGTGCTTCAGGTTTTGTAAGTGTCCATTGTATGCTGACGACTTAAAAATGTATGCTACAATTAATTCTTTAATTGACACTGCGCAATTGCAAGACGAACTTGTTGTCTTTTGTGATTGGTCCGCTTAGATTAAGTTGCCCTTGAACACGTGTCGATCACGCTTATCTAGCATATAGGCCCCTTATTTATTATTTATTATCGAAAGTATTCAAAAATAATTTTTATGCATTACGTCGTTTACCTAACTTGAACCATGGTTTTGTTCGTGAACCCTATATAAATCGTCTCGCGTTAATAAATTGACAAACTTTAGAAAGCAGACGCTTGCCCACCAAAATTACAACGAAAAAGCATTATTATGTTAGTTTGCCGTCGCTTTTCGGTCTTTTCGGCGATTAGATTTGAATTTAGTCGAAATTCGAAGAGTTGGCCAACGAAAAATGATTCGTTCTTCCTAAGGTGCTGACTAACGTTTACAGAAAAAATTGAATATAAATATTTTTGGAAAGGACTGAAATGTTGAACAAAAGTATCGAAGTACTTTTTATTTTCAAAAGAACCGAAAAAAATACTAAAGGATCAACTTTTTCATCCCTGCTACGAATATATGCAATGGCCCTCGTAAAATTTGAAATTCGTTGAACAGAGCAAGTAGAAAGATATTCGTCGTTCGAACAGGTGAAACTCCACCACCAAGAAGAAAAACGAAAACCTAAATAAAATGACGTTGATGGATCAATCACGTTCAAAATTTCAGGAGACTTTCTCGAAAAAATTCAGCGATTTTCTGCGAAGCAGTTTTCTAAGTCGAGCTTATTCTAAACTTCGAAGAAAAACGACTTGCTTTAATATGATGTGATATGATTAATTTTACGAACAGAGAATGTGATGTGTGAAGCTAGAAAGTTAAATCGAGATATAAATATTTTCCAAGATACGTCAAAGAAATCCTTGCATTTTTTTGACCAGTCAACCAGACGCATCCCTCACAGTATATATAATCGATAAAGCACGCGACAAAAAAAAACGAAAAGAACCTGGACCATGGTCAAAATCAATGAAAGTTTAGCGTATTGAATAATGGAAGACTCTGAAAATAAACAACTAATAAGTTGGGCGATGAATTTAGAATAAAGCTAAGTATTGCCGAATTTTAAACGTTCAAATTTTAAACAATCGGAACACATTGTTCCGTTTTTTAAAAAACGATAAAATCGAGCGGCGCTAGTTGAAGTGGGACTAATACAAAATAATCAGTGCAGGTAAATAAATCAACCAAAATTTTATTAAATAGTAATCAAACATCAAAATCTAAAACTGTTAATAATCAAAATCTATCAACAATACTTGAGAACTCTTATCCTGAAAGACACCTCAAAATTCACTCTGGGACCCTGGGCCATAAAACTAACAAATGATTCTGTTACTTTTCCTAAAACTGATCTCACTACTAAGGAATTGGGTTGTTCATTTGATGAGTTATGCGAACTATGCTCAAAAAGAAGAGAGAAAAATATGAAAGTTACTAAACAATTTAAAAAATCACCATTAAAATCAGCTGTTATTTTAACCCTGTCAAAAAACCGTCATGGTTCTAAAGATGAATAGTAACCACATTACTTAAAGATTCTGTGACTATTCACAACAACCAATGTCATGGGAGCATCAATGACAATGCCTAAAAATAAAAACCAATCAATAATGCCTGAGTTCACTGAAAATATGTCAATTTTTGCCCAACATCAAAGATCAAAGTTGGCTTTGTTCACCACCGTCACAACAACATCATCAAACTTAAATGACGAAAATTCAACAGGAATAAACAAATACGATCACTTTTTAGAAGGAGATTTAGGTAAAAGCATTTATGTACCGAAACGAATGATTGATGATGAAGACAATCTTGACGAATATCAAAAATCGTAAAATGTCTGCGCTTAACAGGCGAAAAAATTTGAAAGTTCTGATAAAGTATTTAATTCGATTGAATATATTCCTATAGGTGCGATCGGTTTTATTTATGCAGCTAAAACTCTGATTGCTAGTAATTTAGACGACATCAAGAAACTTGGATGAATTAATCTTGATGATACTAGGTGATTGAATTATTAACCATCGTTGATCTTCTTCATGCGACAGATATAATTCACGGTGACATCAAACTGGATCAACTTTCTATTAAAATCAAATAGGTCACTTAATTCAAGTAGGCCAATACTCAAACTAATTGATTATGACAATTCACTTGATATGCAACATTTGTATTGTTTGCCCGGAACAATACTTGTCTAGATTGTTTGGCCATTACAAGAAAGCAGCAAACAAATTAGGGAAAATCTGTATTTTAACAAAACTGTCATGATATTGCCTCAATACAGTCTGGAAATGTATTGAATGTGGCAGGTTGTCAAACTTTTCCAAATTTGCAGGATTTTAAATTAGATTTAAAGGTTATTTTGGCAGATGTTGAACAAAATAAATAAAGAAGTGACGATTTATGGCGCCGTGTCGTGTGTAATGGCAGACAATGACAGCTTGATAAAAGAATTCAAGTAAAACTCTTATGACGAACTATCGTCCTCTAAAATCGATAAATAGTACCTTGAAGGAAGAAATGGGGTAAATGTGTCTATTGTAATCGATTCCAATTGATACGGTCATTATGAAATTTCTCTCAAAGAAATTGTGGGCAGAATGGGTTTTTAAGAATAACATGTCTTAAGGGGTAACAGTCTTAAATATTTCAACTTGTCTACTTTGTTCTTATACACACGAGTATATGAAGAAAATTATTGCAGTTATGAGTAAGACGTGTTGAAATTCGGCAGTAGTGAGCGCGCTAAAGAAGTGCAAGCTTCAGGTGTATCTGTTGGAGCTGAAGATTAAGATATACCTTGGAGAACAGCAGAATATATTCTGTATGTATTCCAGTTGTAAAATAGTTTGAGTTTCATGTGGAAAGTTTTCCAGGGATAAATTACCGTGATTAAGCCATCTCGAATTTAAGAAGACAGATGAACTGGCTTGAAGATGGCAAATGAAGTTTAGGCTTCACAACCGTGTATCTGTTGAAACAGGTTAAAACGGAAGATCTGAAGAAGAGACTACACTGAAGAGCTTCATCTGGACATGTTTTCCAGAGAACCAATGTTGGTAGGCATTCCGGAGGACGTGCTGAATTGAATAAAGGCACCAGCGCCATCAAAAACTAATGGCGGCGTTGGCAACTTATAGACTATTCTAAAGCTGCCAAATTTGTGTGTCGAGCAATGCAAACGGATACCCTCAAGAATTACGATGACAAGCCATTTCAGACTTAAGAAGACAGACGGACCAATAATTCCTAAGAAGACGTATGCAGTTCACATTTCAGATTCAAACGTTGAAGCAAAAAATTAAGATCCGCACGCAGACTATAACCCTTTCTAAGCACGTATAACAGATTTTAGTTCAACAGGTGTTAAGCTTCGAGTTAACCATAAAGAAAAATCTGTTTAGCTCTATCGAAATTTAGTAGAGATATACAGAACATTTTTACACGAAACAAAAACATCGGTGTGTCACAAAGAATTTTAGAACATCTCTACCAATCGCTCTTAATTGCAGTTGTACATGGTTTATTTAATTTTTGATATTTCAGTCACAACCCGAAAGATCCCATAGAGTTCATTAATTGCCAAACCATGTCTGTTCAATAAACTCAATCAGCTGCTGCAGTTGTAGCATACTGGTTAAAATTTCAATCAAAAATATTAATCTTGGAGATTGTGCTGGTGTATCTATAAAGAAGTTTTTCAAGGGTTGTTTCTAACTTTTTCTCCTCACTTTTAAATATGTCACTACAATATTGTCAAAAAGGCGAACTAAATTATTTCATGTTCACAAAGCTAATTATTTGATAATTTAAAGAATTTGATAAGGCTTTTGAAAATATCAGGGCAAGACGATGCACGGAAACAGGGGATGCACGACACGTTCAAACATTTCGGAATTTGGAGTTCTTCTATGCCGTTTTCTTAAAATGTATATTTGAGCGTCGATTTTGATCGTAAAAAAAAAAATAGAAGAGTTTCATGAAAAAAATAAGGACTTCTAGATTTTATGCAATGTAATACGGCGCTTGAGCTGAACCAGTACCCACTGCCCACACCCGCTAAGATTTTTGTGAAATTCGCAGGTTACACTGTCTTCAGTAATATTGACCTCTCGGATGCCTTCCTCCAATTCGAGCTCGATGAAAACGCCAAGAAGCTCATGGTGATCAATACGCACGTCGGATTTTTCCAAGTCAATCGCTTGCAGCCCGGAGTGAAAACAGCACCCGGCATTTTCCAACAGGTAATGGAAACGATGCTAGGGGAATTCACACGTTGCAGCATATCTAGACGATATCACTGTGGCTGGGACGAGCGAGCAGGACCATGGAAAGAAGCGGTTCTCTGTCGTCGACCGCGTCCAGGAGTAGTGGTTCGCTCTTAAGCTCGCAAAATGTTGTGGCCTCAGTATTGTTGCAATATATTTTGCGACGATTGTGAGTCAATAGATTTGCACTGTACTGTAATAACTTTCGAAATCGAAAACCGCTTACGCTATATTTGATCTTTGTATTTTACGAAGAGGATATTTTTATGATTTTTTCGAGTTTGGCTTTTGAACTGAGTGCTTAGTAAATATCTTGTGTATTTGAATAAAAATATAAATTTAATTATCTGGTAATGAATATCATAATATTTAATAAATTCAGAAAATAATTTGAAATTAGCATTTATTGTACACAAATTTAATACAAACTAAACTTTCTGTTTAAACTCATCGATAAAAACTGGACAATGTTCTTTCGGGTACTTGGGCCACATCATCGACGCTAATGGGTTGCGCCGGTTATCTCAATGCTTCGTTCTTTTCTGGGAGCCATCAGTTGGTATGGGAAGTTTATTAAAGGAGTAAATGATTCGCGAGGACCATTGGACGAATTATTGCGAGATGACGTTAAGTACGAATGGACATCGGCCCGCGATGAATCATTCATCAAACTTAAAGTTCTGGCAGCAGATCTCGCATTGGCGCATTATGAGCCAAAGAAGGAAATCATTGTCGCTGCCTGGGGCGATACTGCTGCACAAATTCAAAGATGGATCGGAACGCCCCATTAGTATGCAGCATCCTCATTTAGCAAGGCTGAAAAGAATTATGCGTAGAACCAGCGAGAAGCCCTTGCGCTAGTGTTCACGCTTAAAAAGTTTCATCGTTATATCTACGGCCGGAAGTTCGAGGTATGTACCGATTACCAGCCATTGCTGGCAGTGTTTGGATCGAAAAAAGGAGTCCCTGTCTACTTTGCCAATCGTCTGCAGTGCTATGCTCTTATCGTACTCGCCTACGATTTTGATATCAAATACATCAGTACGAAAAGTTTTGCGTATGCTGCTTGCGTAGAACCAGCGAGAAGCCCTTGCGCTAGTGTTCACGCTTAAAAAGTTTCATCGTTATATCTACGGCCGGAAGTTCGAGGTATGTACCGATTACCAGCCATTGCTGGCAGTGTTTGGATCGAAAAAAGGAGTCCCTGTCTACTTTGCCAATCGTCTGCAGTGCTATGCTCTTATCGTACTCGCCTACGATTTTGATATCAAATACATCAGTACGAAAAGTTTTGCGTATGCTGGGCACGCAAGGGACAGCACGCAAGAAGCTGTTAGCGCTAAGCAAGGCTTACTGCGCCGGAATTGACAGCGAAGACGGGAAATGTATGGACCCAGGAAATGCACGCTGCAAGCGTGGCCGATGCCGAAGGGCCCATGGACCCGCATTCACATCGATTATGCCGGCCCCAGTTTTCAAGATGAGTAGTATAACATCGGAAAAAACCATTGAAAACTTACAGGAAATATTCGCTCGCCAAGGACTTGTGACAGCATCGTTAGTGACAATACCCCACAGTTAATTTCCGACGGTTTCAAGAAGATGTGTAATGAAAATGACATTGAACATATTGCTATGGCACCATACAACCCACAGTCGAACGGCCGGGCCGGGCCGAGCGTTTCGTCGACCTGTTAAAGAGAAAATAAGACTGATAAAGACCGAAATTCCTGAGGTGCTACCGATGCACACATTCATATGCACTAGGAATGAAGTCGCCGTACAAACTGATGTCAGGACATGAGATTAAAACGAAGTTGGTATGCGTAACTCAATGATGGAAGAACAGTTCAACGATCATCACGAGGCCAAGTGGAAGGATTTTAATGTAGGAGACGCCATTTATTACAAATCCGTGCTTCACAACAATAGATTTGAATGGCAGCCGGGGAAAATCGAGAGCCGTAAAGGAGCTGTTTATAAAATGTTGATTAAGGAGCTACATTGTAACAATCAAACGGCAAAACAAACGCTTCATTCGAGCTCACACAAATCAGCTGTAGTGCCGTTATGCCAGGTCAGTTGATGGACATGTTCGAGCTAACGCTGTTATAAGAAATCGTTGAACCGATGATCATGCCTCGGGAACTGCTTGCTGGTCTGAATAAACCAATCGAAGCCGAAGAACGTGCACGAGCCAACGCCCTCCCGGACTGAGAAGATACCCTGCCAAACCAAATATTTATCTGCGGAAGAGTGTGATGACACCAGCTACGGTGGCCGGAGGTTTTAAAAGTAGAGTTCAGCGACATGGAATTTATGGTTTTATGGAATAGCGAATGGATCTGTGTGAATAAATAAAGATCACATTATTCTATATTACGTTACCAAGAATTGTAATTTTAATTATCCCAGAATAAAGCAATAAGAAATAGTTGGGGATTGGCGAATAGCGAGCAATTACCCAAACCACCTGATCCATCATTTCCTGTTCGACATTTGGCGATGTGTGATGCCGGCAAATGATATAAGTAAATACATATACACAAAAATTATTATGGAGTAGTGGCGCCATCACAACCTGTCTTAAATTAGCGATGAAAAGTTAAACGTTATTATTTCGATTCGCCATAATATCTTAGCGCACAGACTGTATGTATTTAAATACGTTTTATGCAAGGAAGCAATATAATTTTTATTTTATTTACTTTAGTACCTAAGTATCGTTACACAATTATTTCCCAATAAAATAAAAATAAAGAAAACAGGTATGCACAACACGTGTTTTAAATAATCCACCGTTGTTAGTTTATAAAATATATAAAAAATACAATTTCTAATTAATTATATTCAAACATGTATTTAGAGTATACATAAACACAAAAAATTGGAGAAACAAACCATTTTCCCCAAAAACAAAAAATTTATGTACAGTAAAAAAGGGAAAACGACAATCGATTACTCATCAAAAAAAAAAAAAAAAAAAAAAATTATTACGTCATCCATTTTGATATTTTTCTAACACAAAAATATAAACAAAATATGCTTAATTTTTTAATACATATAATATGAAATATAATTATGTGTTTTATATCGTATAACTTTTTAATTTATATATAAAATTTAACTGAATAATTTTATATAAATAAAAATATTTGACGTTACTGTCATCCATTTACAATCAATTTAAAATTGAAAAAAAAAACAACAAAGTTTTAATTTTTTTGGTTTATTTTAGTGCATTGACCGATGGACGAGACTAGTTTTGTTTTTTTTTTTTTTATTTCGTATAGATTTTTAGGTTTATGGTAAATAAAAACCGAATAGTTAAAAATAGATAAATAAAATATTGTATATTAATAAAATAGCGTAAATATTACTAAATAATTGGGAGATTTAATAGATTTTTTTTGCATTGTTATTAAAATTTATGCAGTTTCTACTTTTTTTTTGTTTTTCTGTTTAGTTTTTATGTCGGCATTAAAAAAACTTGATAATGCGGCAACCATGGAGAAAAAAATTGTTGATGATAATGATGGAGTAGATTTTTTTTTTTTGTTAATTTACATTTTTACCAAAGGGAGAGAATAAGATGACAATATGTTTGTATATAATCTATCCTTTTTTGTCTTTTTTCTTCATAACAATTTTCAAAAAAAAAAAATAGCAATGAAAAAAAAAAACAAAAACAAAATGCGTTTTGGAAAAATAAAAATGTCCATCCACCACTGTACCATCGTACCCGAAAACATCGGACCAATATTGCTTTTCATGTACAAAAAACACATATACACAAATAGAGAAACAACAAAAACATTATACAATATTTTTTTTTACATAATTGCACTCCGCTCTCACCTTGCGACTACCCTTATATCCATATCCAATAAACAGAATATCCATTTAAAATTAAACCATGGTTTTAGGTTTCTAATATTTCATATTGTGTGTACAGCTTTTCCACACAAAACTAAAATATCTCCAATTTTCTTTAGACACACACACACACTTTTTATTTGTATTTTTATTTATACATCACATAAATTGATTTTGAACAAGCAAAACTTTTTTTTTCTGTATTAAAATCAATCCAGAGCGAAAACAACACACCACACTGGTTTTATAAAAAAATTAGTTACTTTATATTAAATATATTGTTATTTATTAAAAATGTAAGATATAAAATACAAAACTATAACTTAATCATAATAATAATAATACGAACGAAAAAAAAAAATGTCAGAGCGTTCACCTTTGGTACTTTTGTACCAACCAAAAAACCGAAATGACACACACGCGACTTTTTATCACTTTTCTGAAGAAAAATATACTTCTATACGATTTTTTTTTATTTATGTTTTTTTTCCTTCATGTACTTTTTATTTTATTTATTCACACACAACACACCACAGATAAAATATACCGTTTTTAATTCAATAAACTTTTTTAATTTATATAATTTATGACTTTTTATGTTATATAGATACAATATTTTTGTGATTATAAAATAAAATTAAAAAAAACTTCTATATTTTTGCTTTTAATTTTTATTTTTTTTTTTGTGTGTGCTTGGATACGTACGGTCATAGCACACATAATATAAACATGGCGAATGTGTAATGATTGGAAAAAGCGCGTTTTTTGTCAAATGTGGTGGTTTTTGGTACTAATTCAATAGAATTTATTTCCATTTTGTATTCTTTATAGTGTGACCTGATTGAATTTATTCATTGTAACGAGTATTGCAAAGTTTTATGTAATTTGCAATTAATAAACTCACCCTAAAAATTCAAAAATGTATTTTATAAAAAATAAAATGGTAACAATAATTAATTATTATTTATTTATTGTTATTAGCCATACAGCATGTCAAATGCAATTGGTTACAAAAAAAACTAAAACATATTTAAAACATACATATAATATACATATATAAATAATAGTAAAAATAAAAATTTACTTAATCTAAAAAAAAAAAAAAAATGGCACTAAAATGAAACTGTTATGTATTTTGTAGATACGTAAAACGCAGTATATTAACTGGGATTGCTGACTGACTCTCTTTATTATAATGGCGTACAAAAAAGTATATGTATGTTTGGAATGAATATAGCTATCAATCGTCTTTACACTAATGGTTTTACATGATGATTTTACACTGGTGGTTAAGATATAACAGCTCTTCCCCTCGCAAGTAATTCTTCTGTGAATATAATTTCGTACCTTTTTTATGTTAGCAATCTAAACGTTTCGTTGTCGTGTGGATCGCCGCAACTCTACTGGAGCCTCCGTTTGCACAATTCCACTTGACATTCCTGACACGACTGTTGCCTGTGTTGTAGATGGTATCGATGTATTTGGAATTTCTGTAGGAATGTTTGATGATTCATTTTCGGTTGTTGAATTATCATCTTGCATAGATGACTGTGTTTTTACATTATTTTGTTGATCTGTTGTATTTTGATTTTGTATCAAATCATCGAGATCTTGTTGAATACCAGGTAATGGTTGCAAATTATCACCAACTTTTCGTATTTGTTCAATGTGTCATTTCCACTCACGACCATCATCCAATTTCACTTGAAAATGTAAAACACCCACTTTGTCGATGATCCTGCCGAATTGCCATTTGTTTTTAGATAAATAATCACGCACAGCAACACGATCGGCAATATTCAATTTCGGTTTTGGTTGATTGCATTCATGCGATTTGTTTATTTGTTTTTCGACTGGCATCATTAGATCTAAACGGGAACGTATTTGTCGACCAAACATAAGCATTGATGGTGATCGCCCAGTAGCAGGATGTATACTTCGTCTGTAGGACAACAAAATATTTGCAACTTCCATTCGTAAATCACTTCGTTTAGCTTTAATAGTTTTTAGTTTGTCTTTAATCATTTCCACGTAAATTTCTGCCTGTCCATTCGTACTCGGATGATATGGTGCACCTTGTTTATGTTGGATACCATTTGATTGTAAAAAGTTTTTGAATTCATGCGATACAAATTGCGTACCCCAATCACTAACAAAAACTGATGGAATACCAAATGTTGAGAAAATTTCCCGACATGTTTGAATGGTTGTATCCGCAGTAATATTCGGCAAAATATGAGCTTCTGGCCATTTTGTATACGCATCGACCAACACGAATAAATATTGTCCGTGTATAGGTCCCGCAAAATCCCCATGCACACGTTGAAATGGTTTTGTTGGCGTTTCCCAACAATGGACTGGATGTAATTTACTCGGTTGAGCACGATGTGATTGACACAAATTACAATTTATCACCATTTCTTCAATTTCTTTGTCCATATTATTCCACCAGCAATAGCCTCTTGCCAATGCCTTCATTTTAGCCATATCAAAATGTGCAGTGTGTAATTCATCCAACACTTGCTTTCGTAATTCCGTTGGTACGTACACACGTATACCACGCATTAGACAATCCAGTTGTAATGTAAATTCAGTTTGATTGATACCAAAACGATCAGTTCCATTGCACTTGCGACCAATTTTCAACGCATGTATTAAATTTTTCACGGTCGGATCCTTTTTTGTAGCTTCACCAAGTTCGGTTGTAGTCACTGGCAAATTTTCGATTGCATTAATTTCGATTACATCTGTTTCTTCGATTGTATTGGTTGTATTCGGAACTGGTAATCGAGACATCGCGTTAGCATTTGCATTTTCATTTGATTTTTTATGCCGTACCACGTAATCAAATGAACTTAAGAATATAGCGTAGTGTTGCATTCTTGTAGTAGATAGTACAGGTAAACTTGCGTTCAGTGAAATGATTTGAGCAATCGGTTTGTTGTCCGTACACAATGGAAATTTTCTGCCAAAAATGTACTGATAAAATTTCTTGACACCAAAAATAATTGCATATGCCTCACGATCGATTTGACTGTATCGTTTTTGAACATCGGATAACGTTTGTGATGCATATTGAATTGGCCTCTCTGTGCCATCTGGAAATGTATGACTCAACACAGCCCCTACACCGTACGGACTTGCATCAACCGCTAACACTAGTGGTAATTTTGGATTGTAATGAACCAAAACTGTATCCGATTGCATGACATTTTTCGCATCGATGAACGCTTTTTCGCAGGTTGTATTCCACTTAAACTCAACACCATCTTTTATTAAATTGTACAATGGATGTAGCATTATACTTAAATTCTGCACAAATCGACCGTAGTAATTTATTAAGCCGACAAATGATCGCACTTCTTCTTTTGATGTAGGACGTTTCATCTGTTGTATGGCATCCATTTTACTTGACATTTTATGAATACCGTGGCGATCAATTAAATATCCACAATATTCAATTCGGTCCTTCATAAATTCCGATTTGTCCAAATTCACCCGCATATTCCTTTCATTTAATCTTTTGAAAACCTCTTGTAAACGTAGCAAATGTGTAATATCATCAGGAGCAGTGATTTTAATATCATCCAAAAATACAACTACGCCATCAAGGTCTCTTAATAATTGTTCCATGTATTTTTGCCATTTCGCTGGAGCAGAAGCTACCCCAAACATTAAACGTTTAGGACGATACAATCCTTTATGTGTGTTTAAGGTAAGCAATTTTCTGTCATCTGGATGTATTTCCAATTGTACATATGCCTTTGACAAATCGATTTTTGAAAAGTTCTCGCCACCGGCCCATAGACGCAAACAATTCATCAATAGATGGCAATGGGTATTCATCAATTTCTAACCATGGATTGATGGTCACTTTGTAGTCGCCGCATATACGGACTCGATTATTCGCTTTGCGCACAGACACAACTGGTGTACCCCAATCGCTAGTGTCCACTTTTTCCATAATATCGTCCTCAACTAATTTATCCAATTCCTTTTCCACTGATTGCATTAATGGAAATGGAACCCGACGTGCCTTTATGAACACTGGAACGACAATACTTTTCACGTGTAAACGTGCTTTAAAACCAGTGATGCAACCCATTGTATTTGAAAATAATTTTTCGTATTTTTGTAGCAGCGATTGTAATTTCAAATTTTTTTCGCATTTTATTGCAGCATGTATATTTGATTGCAATGTACTTACTTCCCCCCTTCTGTTCCTGTTGAAACTGCTTAAAAATCTTGGCCCAATCCAATTTAATTTGTCTTAGCCATTCACGTCCCAACAATGGATTTCGTCGTGATCGAGCAATGTACAGTTTCAAATCTGTGTGTAATTCGTCGGTTTCAACCTTTACGTAAGTGAATCCCAATATGTCCAGTCTGGCTTCGGTGTAACTTTCCAATTCTGTATCGTTGGGTTGTAAAATCAATGAACTAAAATGGAATCAATGAACTGGACTACCGGTATCTATTTCAAATGTAAAAGGAATATCATTGATTTTCAAATCGTAAAAATATTTATTCCGAAGATCATTTTTATTTTCAATGAGCAAAATTTCACTGATCTTCATATTATTTTGAACTTCTTCCAATTGATGTGCTTCGCATTTGTTTTTTTTCATGCAAACTCTTTCTAAATGACCTTTTTGTTTGCAGAAATTGCAATTTGCATTTATGAATGTGCATTTGTTGGCTAAATGATCCGGTTTGCCGCACCGAAAACATTTTCTGCCACCATTTGTATTTGTGGTAGTAGCCACTTCATTCGATTTCTTCGCATCGCCGTTTGTACCGCCTCCGCCTTTACCACTGTATGACTTCTTCTTTTTCGTATGTATTTTGACATGATTAACTGTATTCGTGTCTTTGTATTTGTAAATTTCAGCGCTACCTCGTTCCGATGCTTCCATCGATTTCTCAGTGCTTAATGCCCTTTCCAACGTTAAATCTTGCTTTTCCAGTAACCGATTTAAAATACGTTCATTTTTCATACCGAACAAGAATTGATTCCGCAAAGCAGTGTCTAAATGTGCACCAAATTTACACTCGGTTGACATACGACGCAACGCCACCAGAAATTCATCACAATTTTCATGGTCTTTTTGCTTACGTAAATGGAATCGATAGTTTTCCAATATTTCATTCGGTGTTGGTTCGTAATAAGCCTTCAATTTAGCCACAATTTCCTTGTACTGTTGATCTTTGGCTTTTGCAGGAGCAATTTTATCGCACAACATGTTGTACGCATCACCGCCCATGTACATCAGGAGATAACTAACCTTATTTCCCTCGCCATTTTCTACCAGTCCAATAGCATTTTCGAAACGATCAACCCATCGGCTCCACTTTCCCACTTTGGCATCAAATGGTTCCATTGTAATCGTATTTTGCATTACTGTAGTAGTCGCCATTTTAGATGTAATTAAAAAAAAAATCACACAACTTCGAATCTTTCGATTGTAAATATTTTTTGATGTAGAAATTGCACGAATAATTCTTTTCTTTTTTTTTTTTTCTTGTCCTCGTCGCCAACTTGTTATGTATTTTGTAGATAAGTAAAACGCAGTATATTAACTGGGATTGCTGACTGACTCTCTTTATTATAATGGCGTACAAAAAAGTATATGTATGTATGTTTGGAATGAATATAGCTATCAATCGTCTTTACACTAATGGTTTTACATGATGAGTTTACACTGGTGGTTAAGATATAACAGCTCTTCCCCTCGCAAGTAATTCTTCTGTGAATATAATTTCGTACCAGTGTAAGGTGGTTAAGATATAACAGAAACTATCAATTTAACACCCAGTTAAAATGTTATACATCATTGAGATCACATTGACTACGAATAACTGCACCGTAATAACAATAGTTAGTAGTGTGTCGTCGGAATTAAAAGTAAATCCCGTGAACCTAAATAGCGCTGTGGAGCATAAATGATAAAAAGTCAAAGCAAGTCTGCACAATTAACTTTTCCACAAAGAATGTCGCGTGTAAAAGTGGTACTTGTTATTTTATATGAGGTTGGGATTTAATAAAATGCAAACTTTACTTATTAAATGTTTTATTTCATATATCTTTGCAAATTCCCACAATTAGAATTTTCCTTTATCAATATTATTTATTTAGTTTAGTTAAAACCACCATGACACCTTTTTTTTCTTTTTCTTCTATCTCTCTACTTGATCTTGTCCTTGTGCCGAAATATCATTCTTATATGTGTGTGTATGTGATGCGGTAAATATGAGCACGACTGACACGACTCATGTTTACCATTCGGTTGTTATGTTCACTTGTTCATATATAATTCTTACAGTACTCACACACCTACGCCTTGAAGATAATGTTTGAATACCCAAAACAATTTATAACCAATGGGTTCATTTGATGGCAGTTTTCTAAGTACAAATAATAAAAATTGCCTTTGAATGCTTTCAATTCTAATTGAATGAAAATCATAGGTTAGGTTTAGGTGGCGGTCCACTAGGACCAGACATAGACACAAAAATGGTCCGTAGCCATGAGTGAGAGTGATAGTAGTGGCTTTCCAATCGACCACTCCAAATATTTATAAGCACTTATGGTTCGTGCCTTTGCTAGATTTACTATAGATACTTTAGGAAAGACATGAACCATAAGTGCTTACAAGTACTTGCGGTGGTCGATTGGAAAGTCACTACTAGGAAGGAGACCATGATATAACTCTAGCATACTCGATTTGTGTCCTGAAAAATGAAGTATATAATGACTTGAAGGTCAGCGTATCGTGAAAGTCTTTCGAGCTATGTTTGATAAATTCCAGCGGATGCTTAAATATGGAGTATGTCACCACTTGAAATTTCTTCACATAAAGGCTCATGTGGTTTAAAGTAGACCAGTCACAAAAGGCGTTCAAGTCTTTTTGGAATAGATCTCGCAATCCAATTCGCAAGATATATTACAAAATATTTTCATATCATCAGCAAATAATAGACATTCTGCAAACTCGAACGATTTAATAACGTCGTTAACATACAACGAAAATAGCAAAGGCTCTAAATGACTTACCTTGAGGTACGCCTGAAAAACCGTGAAGCATTCAGACGATGTGTCATCAATTTTTATATACATTCTACGATTCTATAAGTAAGATTTTAGCATATTTAACGGTAAATGTGATTCAGTCGGTCGAAAGCTTTGGAAAAATCACAGGCTACATCGCCCTGAGTTTTATTCATTGCGTGTAAATAATCCTTAAAAAGTGCTAAATTAGTAACAGTTGATCGATCGAGCAAAAATCCATGTTGATATCAATTGCTTACAGTGGAAAAATAACACATCTTTAACCGCATTGATTCAAATACGATAGGTAATTTGTTACATTATTGCGGGGTCCCTTTTTATAGACCAATGTATGAAACCGTCCAAAGCTCTGGAAAGCTTTTCTGATTAAATAAATAACAAAGTGGAGCCGATAGACCAGTTGCTCAACCCTTACTTAATCAATGATGCCGGCAGACCATCAGGAGCCGGACCTTTCGAATCATCCATATTTCGAAGCGCATTCTCAATATCTAATTGCGAAAACAAAAATTTAGAAAATTTAGTTCTTGGTTCACACGAAGTATTTATGGTATCCTTAACAAATACACTGCTGAAATAGTTGGCAAAGAAATTACAAATTGTAACTGGATTGTTCGATTTCTGCCCATTTAGCCTGTTTATACCAAGCGAAACGCAATACTTCCTCGTTCCATACCTCTTTGCCTACAAACTTTGATTTATTTGTCAAACTCCGGGAAATTGAAATCCCCATAAATAATCAAATCTGTATTCTCATTCAAAAAATGGAGTGTATTATTTGTTAGACTGTTCACCGATTGCAATTCGTTGTAGAACGAAATACTAGAATTGCAAGGGCAATAGATCGCACAGATAACTAACTAATGTTTGTCTGAGTTTAGCTTAACGCCTATTCTAACTTTGGGTCAGAGAATAACAGCTCACTAAACATCTTTTACGCACAGCAATTAGAATGCCGCCACCCTTAAGATGTGTACTAAAACTATGACAGTTACGTCGGAAAACAGAAAAATCCGACGGAAAAACTCAGAGGTGTTGAAATTAATAGCCAGCCATGTCCATGCGCAGTAGCGCCGTTTAACGAGAGAGCTGCAATATTTGCCAGCCAGAAGGATCAGTAGTCTGTCAATAACCAATAACTATAATAGAAGATACAGTAGGCCTCCTGTGGGATAACTTTTACAGCCCTTATGTTCACTAATACGCCACCTAATTTGGCTGTAATCTTGCGATATTTCGGCATGGAGCGGATCCACTTACTCGTAGGAGGCGGAACTCCCTTTTCCATTGCTGCCTTCTCTATCGATTCATAGGAGATATTGCCAAACGCCTCTTCATTGTCCATAAAGGCACAGAGAGCTATTTCTTTATTAGCCACCGCTCTTTCAATCCTATATAGACCGCTAAGAGCCATTAGAGTAGATTTACCAGATTGATAAGCAAACTCGGCCCGATGTAGCGGGTTTTTGACGAGAATCTCACTTCTTATTTGATAATCCAAGATTTTTCCATCTTTTTCAATAGAAAATATTTAAAGGTTAATTGTCCGATAAGCCTTGGGCTGTGAGTCCGGATGACCCCCTCCCTTGGTATAAAGACCACATTTACTCTCCTCCAGGGTTTCGGAATCTAGTTAAAAGCATAGCTTGCCCGAAACATCTGGATCAAGCTAGGGAGAATTTCCTCAATATTTTTTTGTAGTAATGTCGGAAAGATGCCATCTATGATAGTGGACTCTCTTCGCTTAACGAGACAGCTGTTCTCGAATGCCAAGTAGATATATAGATATGCAGCTACGCGACAGAACCCCAATCCCTCTGGAGACCCTATGTTCACCATAATCGAGGGCATTTCTGATCCGAGTAATATAATACTCTATGAGTACCAGTCGGTCAGTTTTAGAATTCTAATTTCTTGCCGCTACATGGTGTCGGCCGCCAAATCGAATCTGATGTGCATGTGATCCGGTAAATAGGCCTCTTCAGACACATGTCATTTATTTACTAAAATGCTCAAATGAATACTGACAAGCCAGAGGGTAGGATTCCAATCATCTCTGATTCTGCAGCCTGCCTTAACGTAACTCCAGACCGGATTGCAAAACCCTCCTGGCCTTTTTTACCGCTGGTGGGTTACCGTAATCTGAGCGGACTCTTCTCTTAGGCGCCTAGACCTCAGGAGGAGCACCGGCCTTCTTCAATGGCCGCAGCGCCAGAAGCTTTGTCTCGCATCCGGGCGTCTTGCCCTGAGCAAAAAGCCTCATGTACCGCTTTTTCGCAGCTCCAAACATCTTCAGACGAGGAGCCGCGACAGGTTTTTCAATAACATTGGCAATCCCCTTCCGGTCCTCACCAGCATTTGTACTCTCCCCTGCTTTTACAGAGGATTTTCCCTTACTTGTGTGGGCCAAGGCTCTGCTGAGGTGACCTTATCGGAATGAAGGTCTAGACCCTCAAAAACCGTACGGATGTCCCCATCCAACGGTTCAACCGTCGGGAATTCTGTAGTGGAAAGAAGGACGAGGTCCTTGAAATCCACCTCGGAATTTCCGCAGCTGTGCGACGCTTTAGGATCGTCACCATCATTATTATTATTTTTTAATTGTAGACATTTAGTTCCCACGAGTTGCTGGGATAGGAACGTCCCCTGGAAGACTAAATAAAACTGGAGGTCGCCTGATATCCAGAGTCTGCATACTTAGGACTGATTAACCTATCAGCCATTCATCCATCGGAAACAAAAAGACGGCTGGAAGCCTTCATGTTCCAGCTATTTGTGCAAAACTTTTATCAGTTAGACAAATGGCTGACAGGATATTCGTTGCGTTTCGACTATAAAAGTAAAGGCAAAAGTTGGAAGGCGATTCTTACAAATAACTTGTACAAATTAAATCCATCATCTGTGCATGGCTGGTTTGTCGATTTAGAATGAACAACAGCAATAATGTTCCTTCGTTTATTGGGTATTTAACAACGTCGTTTACACTGATTTCTGCAAGGCCTTTGACAAGATCGATCATGCATTGCTGCTGCAGAAACTTGACTTCTTGGATTGTAACTTTTTGCTAATTGATTGAATTAGGTCTTATGTGGAATTTAGAACTGAAATTGTGAAAATTGATTGTTGCACTTTGTTAATTATTGTTTCGTCTTTTTATTATATTTTACTTTCACGATCACTTCAGTATTTTATGATTTATATATATACATATTTTAATAAATGAAACACAACTTTATTGCTCAATGCCAGCCTTTTTCCTGACTTATTTTATTTGTTCAAAAACCACTGAACTTATTTCAGGGATGCACACATCTTATCATTTACATAACTATAATAAGAGGTGTGCACTACTTTATGTTACACACTTCAAGCACAGAAGAAAGATTAACCAGAATAGACATTGCGTGGATCAAATTTTTTTTTTCATCTTACCTTCTTTTTTGGACATTGAAGTATAATTATTTTCGAATATTATGATTTTTTTGAATATTTAATACAAATTATGCTGTCAAAACAAAACTTGTCATATAATTTCACTAACTATACTGTTAAGGATTCTCAATTTTTATTATTTCAATTAAAAACCAGTGAACCAAAGAATACATAACCCAACTTTCTCTTACCTTCGGCGAATCAAGGTCAAAAAAATGAGTCCAAATTTTATGACGGTTGACGGTGGTTTGGCGACTATTGGGGGGGGGGGGGGACTAAAGTTGAATAGATTAATCTACCAGCTCCGTAACCTTCCAGTAGGGTGCGCATCACGTGAGCTGTTCTGGTCTTGTCATTAGGCAGCTGCGTGATGGGTACAATTGTGTAAGGGGTAACCTGTTCACAATTCGCAAGTGTACGTACTGCCTCCTCGTGGCAACCACTGGTAACTAAGGCCACTTGGCACATTTTTGGCCATTTGGCACAGGCTAAAGTACGGCGCTAAAGGAGAAAACCTTGACAAAAAACCCTAATCTAAGGTGGAACAGCATATGCCGAAAGATGAATGGCTGATAGGTTAATCAGCCCAAAATATGCGGACTCTGGATACCAGGCACCCTCCAGTTTTATTTAGCCTTCCTGTAGTAAAGCTGGGTGACCTACAGGTGATTTGCAATTCCGAGCAACTCGTAAGAGTAAAATCAAACAGAATACGGGGCAGGAGTAGGAATATACGAGAGTGGGACAACCCTCTCGAGTTCCTTGAGCTCCAATGCTACCGTCTTTCTAGCGGAACTACATGATGTAGTAAACATCTAGGAGGGAGAGCAATAAGCCCAGATAGTATGTATCACGTACCGGGAGGCAGTATCATCAGATTCATTAAGAACCTGAATATTGACTGGACGGATAATTAAGCAGGGGCCAGCACAATAGATCTTTTAGGTCGCAGTGCGAAGTGGCTGATCGCCCGCATGGCCTCCCCAATAATAATAATAATAATAATATGACGGTTGACCAAATTTCCAATAATTTATGACGGTTCTGGTTAATCTTTCTTCTGTGCTTCAAGAGTGATTAATGTTTCTTCAGGAGTCCCTCAAGGTAGTCGTTTCGTAAATAATCTGGTAAAGTGTATGAGGCACTCCGACATTCCAATTTATGCGGACGACATTAAAATTTTTAAAACTATTTCTTGCGACAATGATGCAATTGATTTAAATCAGATCTGACAAACTTCAAAGCTTGGTATATATCGTATAATTTGATGCTAAACATTTCCAAATACAAGACAATGTATTTTACCTAATTACGCTCAGCCGCTAGTTACGCTTACTTAATTGGCCGGACGTTTGTATACGCATCTTGATGTTTTATTATAAAATATCTGTCCAATAAATATGATGTTAAATAATATTCTGAAGAAATCATGTGTCAACTATCGCTTAATTTTGTATTGTAATCCCACATAGCACACCTTGTCAAAAGCTTGTGCTGTACATGAATAAAGCAGAACAATATATGGTATTTTTTCCTCCAAGGCTTCATTAACTACTTGGACTATATTCTGTGTACTTGTTCTATTGTTGAGTGTTCCGCCCTAAATCCAAACTGATGATCCGAAATCAGCTCCTTCTCCAACAATATAGGCTTTAGACACTTAAGTAGTAATTTTTCAAATAATTTAGACATAATTGGTAGAAAGCTTATAGGTCTGTACATGTAACTTCTTGGGAGGCTTGTCTGATTTTTGAATTAATATTACTTGTGCAATCTCCAATTCTATTGGGAAATACCCTGTTTTAAGTATAGCGTTAAATACGTAGGTTATAAATCGAATATCTGGAAACTGTTGCAAAATGTTTCCTGTGATAAGATCATATCCTGGCGCCTTTTTAGGATTTAACTCTCTCTGTATCACAGATCTTACTTCTAACATAGAAAACTTCATGACAGTATGATTCATTTGCAACGGTGCTTCCAAGTAGTTTTGAATGGTGTTGTTCTCTTCATCTGCACTTTCTGACGGATATGGTTGAAATACTCTTTCAAAATGGCCTGCAAATATTTCCTTTTCTTTGTTATTTCTCGCCCAGTGACCGTCACTTTTACATATAGGCGGAATATGCTTGGTTTTTGTTTAAATTCTCTGTTAGTTTATATCTGAAGCGATTACAATCAGTTTTATTGTTGCTTAATATTGGTTGTTTCTGTGCATTCACTATCTTTGTTCCCAAGGTGATTAAGACAGGCGAGTGGTCCGATGACTGGTTCAAGCACGGCGTCGCTTTAATGTAATTATATGCTATTCCTTTGGTGATGCAAAAATCTATGACATCTGGGATCTTTCTCCTGTCACTTAAAGATTACTTTTTTGAATTGATTTTAGTAATTCTCGTCGTCACCAACCTTGATCCCGACTGTTGATGTTTTGCATTATAATCACCTCCTGTTCCATTTTTATTGCATGTTTTGGTGGGCAGTATAAGGCCGAAATAGCTATAGGACCTAGCCAATCTTCTATTATTACAATAGTAGCTTGTAGATGCTCTTTTTTATATTTTTCTGCTTCATTGTGTTTAATTATATTTTTGATTATAACTGCGGTGCCTCCATGGGCTGTTCCATCAGGAAGATTTTTTGTCATATATGGTGTAGCTGGGTATTTTTAGAAAGCTTTTGCTGGTGTTATGCGTTCCGGATTGTAATGTATGCGTATTTGAAGTGTATGTAAACGCAGCATTACAACAAAGAGTTCGATATGTGAATGTAGCTTTAGAAAATGGTAACTACGTCACGCTCAAGAAAAGAATAAAGCATTCTCGTGTGTAAGCTCAACAAAGAAAGAGTGTTTTATTTAAACCATCCCGTGTAAATTAAATACGAAGATATTAAAAACATCACATTGGCGACGACACGAGGTAAAAAAATAAAAACAATTAAATAAAACAAGTATTATTAATACGTTGATCAATAAATTATTGATTGATTAAAAAGAAAAAGTGCATTAATATGGCAACAACGGATACCGAAAATATTAAAACACAAAATGGTGTTAATATCACACGTTTCGGAGAGGAATTCCATCCGGAAGTAGATGAATTGCTGCTTTACCAGGAAAGGTTGAAGAATTTTTTCAATGCCTGTAAAACAACAGACGACGATAGTAAGAAAATCTTATTATTGAACTCTATCGGCGCTAAAGTGAATAAATTATTACGCGATTTGGCGACACCATCATTACCGATGGACAAAAATTATAGTGAGCTGTGTGATATATTAAAAAAGTATTATACCAAACCAATTGTGATATGGATGGAGCGGAAAAGTTTTTATGATGCTACGCGGGTAGAAGGCGAATCAGCGGCAGAATTTGTTGCTAAAATAAAACGCCTGGCGAGCAACTGTAATTTCGGTATACATCTGGAATCAAAATTGCTAGACAAATTCGTGGTCAGTCATAGCGAATATTGTAGAGCATTCGATCGGCTTTGTGAGGAAGACGACGAAAACAAATTAACGTTACAGAAAGCGTTGGATATTGTATTAAAATATCAACCGCAATCCACAATAATAAATGCAGTAAAAAAACAATTTACAAATCAACACCAGGGAAGCAAATTAAAAAATGTGAACAATCAAACACAATTTAAATCGAATACGAGTAAACAAGGCAATCATCAACAAAAGCAGTACAATACAGCAGTGAAACCGAGATGTGAACTCTGCGGATACAAAAACCATACCAGTAACAATTGTTATTACAAAGCAGCAACCTGTGTGAAATGCAACAGAGTGGGTCATATTGCCACAGTATGTAAGTTAAAGAAAATTAATTATGTGTCAAATGTCGACAAATTGGAAATTCATCAAAAACATGAAAGTAAATTTTGTAGTAATGTAGATAAAGAAAGCATATTTAACGTAAATAACAGTATTAATAATAATTCTATTTTTATAAATATCGAAATAGAAAATAAGAATTTTAAATTCATGTTAGATAGCGGTGCTGGCGTATCATTGATACCGTTGCATTTATACAAAAAAGAATTTTCAGATTTTAAATTACAAACAGCAAATATTAAACTGTCCGCATTCTCAGGTCATGAAATCGAGGTAGTAGGTAAATTTTATCCGAAAATTCGGTACGGTCGAAAAATTTTCAAATTCCCGTTAGTAGTGGTTAACACAATAAGTACCAATAATGATTTAGCACCAGAATTGCTGGGCAGGGATTTTTTGTTAAAATTTGGTATAACTTTTACACAAGTAAATAATATACAAGCTAGCCAAGTGTCCGGTTTGAATAAACTGTTAAGCGATTTCAAAAATTTATTTGATGGTCAGTTGGGTACGTTTAAATATCACCAAATAAAATTAAGTGTGATAGAAAATAGTAAACCTATTTTTCGGAAACCCAGGCAAATACCATATGTTTTTAAGGAGAACGTCGATGGTGAGTTGGATCGATTATTAAGGTTAGGTGTGATTATTAATTGCAAGGCGGTAAACAATTTTCAAAGCTCGACATGGAGTCAGCATATAATCAATTTGAGCTAGAGGAAGAGGCTCGCAAATTAGTGGCTTGGAGCACTCACCGCGGAGTTTTTCTAGTCAATCGTATGCCATATGGTATCAAGCCTGCTACTGGAATTTTCCAGAAAGAGTTGGAAAAGCTATTGTTAGGAATTCCTGGAGTAGTTAACTTTTTAGACGATATTGTTATCATGGGCAGAACTACCATAGAGCATTTAGAGAATTTGAAAATTACGTTTCAAAGATTGTCAGACGCAGGGTTAAAACTTCGTAAAAACAAGTGCGAATTTTTTAAAGATGAAATTAAATACTTGGGTCATAAAGTTTCAAAACACGGTTTGTCGAAGTCGTCAGAACGTATTGATTCAATAGTCAACGCCCCAGAACCTTCTAATGTCACTGAAGTTAGAGCGTTCAGTGGATTGGTCAACTATTACGCCAAGTTTTTGCCAAACATTTCAAAGAAGATGCACAGTATTTACCATCTTCTGAAGAAAGACGCACATTTTAAATGGGATTCCAATTGTCGGAAAGAGTTTGATAATATCAAAACAGAGATAGTCAGAGATGTGGTATTAGTCCATTATAATCCAAGTTTGCCCGTCGTAGTAGCAACCGATGCTTCAAGTTATGGAATATCAGGAGTAATTTCCCATATTGCTACTGATGGATCAGAACAGCCAATAGCGTTCTGTAGTAGAACTTTGTCAAAAGCAGAAAAAAATTATAGTGTGATAGAAAAAGAGGGACTCACAATAGTTTTTGCAATCTTCAAATTTTATCAATATCTAGTAGGGAGAAATTCGTAATAAGGACAGACC
Organism: Tipula vernalis; assembly: GCA_958295665.1. Classification (NCBI taxonomy): domain Eukaryota; kingdom Metazoa; phylum Arthropoda; class Insecta; order Diptera; family Tipulidae; genus Tipula; species Tipula vernalis. Next base: position 124,656,068 of record OY282559.1, read on the forward strand.
ACAAACCTTTATTAGGGTTATTTGGCGAAACTAAAGGATTTCCACAAATGGCAGCCAGCCGAATTCAGCGCTGGGCGGTAAATTTATCAGCATTCGACTATAAATTAGTATAGGTTAAAGGAATAGACAACATAGCAAATGGTTTATCGAGATTACCATTACGAACTAGTGATGACACTAGTGAAAAATCGTAGACGAGAATCTCGTGAGTTTGGAAACTTCCAAAGACGAAATGTTAGTAGAGGTTTTCGGTGCGGTCAAAAATAGTAATTTTTCCAAATTGAAGGGCGATATTTTCAAACCTTTTCAGCGTCAAGAAGCAAAACTAACAATTGAGTCGAATATTCTTCTGCGGGGACATTGGATTATTATTCCTACATCATTGCGACAGATCATGCTAAACAGCGTTCATGCTTCACATCTTGGAATTGTCAAGAGTAAGTCTATTGCAAGATCATATATGTGGTGGCCAGGAATTGACAAAGATTTAGGAAATCTAATCAAAGAGTGTAGATATTGACTAAAAACACGTCCAGACCCGGAGAAAACAGAACTAATTCCTTGGCCAAATCCGAATAAAATTTGGTCTCGGATACATATAGATTACGCTGGTCCGTTAAAAGGAGTAAATTTTTTCATTATCACGGACGCCTTTTCAAAATGGGTCGAAATATTTAGAACTCGTGACATAACATCAGAGTTTACTATAAACAAACTCAGAGAAACATTCTCTCGCTTTGGTCTACCAGATACTATAGTTTTGGATTGTGGAACACAATTTCAGTCTGGTAACTTCGCAAAATTTGTAAAGTTAAATGGTATCAAATATATCTCAAGTCCACCGGGACATCCAGCTACAAATGATGCAGCTGAAAATGCAGTTAAAACTTTCAAAAAGACATTTTGTGCCGCATTAGATCAAGCGCAAACTGAAAATTTAAATAATTTGTGCTTAGACACCATAATTCAGAGGAATCTTTTTGATTACCGAATAGCAGAACATTGTTCGACAGGAACCTCACCTGCTAATGTCATGTTCGGCAGAGAAATCAAAACTAGATTCGATTTAGTAAAACTATCGGAAAGTAACCAAAATCATAATTCAAACACTGAAGAAGTCAGTAAAACTATAGACAAAAGTCTGTCAAAGCAACGACAATATTATAGGGGGAGACGTAGAGTTATTTTCGATGTAGAGGAGAAAGTCATGGTTAGGGACTACAGAAATCCGAACAAGAAAAGTTAGATGCCTGCTAAAATAGTACAGGTATTAGGGTTTCGAACTTATTTGTGCGAACTGGAATCGGGAAGGAGAATAAAACGACATACCGATCAAATAATTAAAGGTGGTACAACCATTAGTACTCAGAGTAACAATGAGGTTGACAATGCGGACAGTTACGATATAATTAGGTTAAAACTATCCGAAAATAACGGTTGTAAAAATAATATTGTAAACAAGAATCATAATCCGGAAGTATCAAATGAAATAAATGTTTCAGATAATTCTGGTGATGAATTTTTGGGTTTTCCAGAATTGTTTGTAACACCCAAAAACAGTCGTCCTAAACGACAGAAAAAAACCTATTGATAAGTTAAATTTATAAATCAAAATAAAACGAAGGAGTCCTGTAGTTTTGTTTTCATATAATATGTATAGTATTTTAAATTAAAATTATAATAAAAATGAATACTGTAATAAAATCTTAGAATGGAGGTATGTAAAGTATGCGTATTTGAAGTGTATGTAAACGCAGCATTACCATAAAGAGTTCGATATGTGAACGTAGCTTTAGAAATGGTAACTACGTTCACGCTAAAGAAAAGAATAAAGCATTCTCGTGTGTAAGCTCAACAAAGAAAGAGTGTTTTATTTAACTCATCCCGTGTAAATTAAATACGAAGATATTAAAACCATCACACGGATAATAGCATGACATCTATTTCTTGTTCTATCAATAAACTTTTCACTACTTGTCCATGTTGCGACAAGCCGTTGGCATTCCAGATTGCTAATTTAAGGATTCTAGACATTGAATGATTTGGAGACAATGGTTGTTAGAAGATTAAGTATAATATCCATTTTGGTCATTAATTTTTCCATCATAATTTCCAACCGTTGTGCAGTTGTTGATGACTTTATGAATTGTCCGTTGATTGGTTTTCTTTGGTACGATTTCCTTCCGTAGTTTGACCTTTAATTGAATCTTTGAGTTTCTGTGCATATGTTGTCCCAGTAACTAAACTGATAAGATCAAGATGGATTCGGTTCTGTAGCGGGTTGCGACTTCTCCAATATTATTTCTCTGAGGGGAAATCTGCGAGTTTGAACTTTTTTATACACACTGCAACCTCTATAGTTGGCTGGATAGCTACCCCACATTTTCTTTTCACATTGATTTGTGAGATATTCGCCTGTACATTTCACACATTTGGTTTTGTGATTGGAAGAAGACTTCACGCTTGACATGTGGCTTTTCAACTTGTTCAACTAAATCTACTTATCGAATGTACGAGTATTTCTTTATTTGATTCACTCATTCGAAGCCCAACTTTAAAGAGTGGGAGTGGCTTTTTAGTACCACTTTGTCTCATGTTGCATACATTAACAATTGGTTGTTATTTCTAACTGGGTATTTCCAATTATTTTTAAATCGAAGTTGTCTTCAGCCAGTTCCTTTAACAAGAAGTTAAATGATTGTTACCGATTATTTTTTTGGGTTGGGGCAGTTCTTCAACTTTCTCGGGCAAATTATGAAATCGAGTAGATAGACACTGCAGTTGCGCTAACCAGTAATCATTTACCTTTATTTGTTTTTCTTCTCTTGTTGGCCGTGATCCATCCTTCGTTATCTTCAGATGTAGATATGAACGGCGTTGACACAGTTGGATCGCTCAACTCTTTAGGTTGAGCCGATTGTTGAAGTAGTTGTTGAGTTAGCGGAATTATGACATGTTTTCTAATGAATTTTGATTCATTTGTGATATTTGAAGCGAACTCTAGTGGTGGAGTTCTTGTTATTTTTGGAAATAAATCGGTCTCGGGCATTATAATAACTTACAATCTAGGTCACTAACACCTTACAGCATTTAATCACTTTTTCGTTTATTCTGCACTTTATAATTCACGTTTAGTGTTTTTATTGAAATTAGTATTAATTAGAATTGGTAACATTGCACTTTCGATCCTGCAAACTAAAGCTAATTCACACTACACTGGTTGGTTATGGTTTATTGCACAATAGAATAAATTTGAGTGTTTACTGTTCAATGGTTAGAATGTCAATAAGAAAAAAAATAAGAATGGTACTTACAGTTCTTAATTTAATTTCTAAGGCTATTAATGAGGTGTCGTCTTCTGTCTATGAATTGTTGTTGGAACCGGAAATGTTGTCACTTGTCGTATTGGATTAAGTGTTTAAAATTACAAATCTTTAATCTGCTTCCCGCCGACTTTCCTTTGGCATGGCGCTTTACTTGTTGGTTTTTAATTGATGTGCTCTTTGCTGGTGTGTAAAGAAAGTACACTACACTTTTTGTACTGCGTTGTTCTCATAACAAGGCAGTGGATCAAGCCGGGGTCCTCAGTGTGTTCGTTTATACAAGCACAACGTGAACACAAAGTATAAATTGTACTTGATATATTGTTCGTGTAAAACTATAGTTAGAAAGTTGATTTACCACAATGATTTTTGATACAAAAACCCAATATAAATAAAACTAACTTTTTATTGTTATTTGTGGCAATCTTGTGCAAATTGTTTTACTTTTATTTATAACTTGTATTTACACTTAAAATTATAATTATACATGATTATTTAATCAACTTGAATAATCTATTTTTATGTTTAAATTATTATTTTATATAATATATGACAACCCGAACGATTTAACGGAATTATTCTAATTGAAATGAATTTTTGGAAAAATCATTTTGCTTTCCGACGCGTTAACTATATTTTATTTTTGGGGTTACTATCATTTTTAGCAGGGTTGGGGAGCCGAAGCCAGGAGCTGAGCATTTTTTATAAACAGGAAACGGGGTTAAAAAAACTTCTTTTTCAGTTAATGTACTGTCAAAATTAGGTTTTTGTTTAAAAATGCCACCAATAAAATCATCAAACTTGGAACAGAAAAACGAGATAGGAAAGATGTGCGAAATAGTTTCAATTACAGTAATTTAGTAGAGATTGGCTTCGTGGTGTAGATATACTAACACCACAAGTCCCGCTGTGCTTTCTTCTAAAGCCCAGACCTAAACTAATGAGTCGTCTACCTAAAGTTTTGACCGTCGAACCATTGGCAGCATATAAATTAATACCAGGGTTATGTTTGCGCTGGAAGTTGGGGTGAACCCAATCGTGTGACGATGTTGGTTTCCTTAGTAGATCATGTTATTAATTAGATCGTCGTTGATATCGATATTCTCGTTCTTCTGTAATTTCCATAAGAACTGAGGGCTTCATGTCGCGTAATTCCTTGCAGGAGACGATAAATTAGAGTGTCTCCGTGCTCAGTGTTTGAGTGGTTTAATGATCACGATGCTCGTAATCTGTATGCGAGAACGAGCCAGCAAGACAAATCAAGCCCCTATAAGTCGAAACTGAAAATTTATGACGAAGCCCATGACAACCGAGAAGCAGCCTGACAACAAAAACCAGAGGAGTATTTGAAGACTGTAGTAGAGGGGTTGATCTTAAAATGTAATTAAAACTCTTAATCATATTTTAAATTTTATTATAAAATTATACTTCCAAAATCATACATCATAATTTGAAAAAAAATTTTCCCGTTAATTACAAATTTCCCCGCCTTAAATTTCTAGCTCGGCAACGGACAATAAATTGCGTAGTATGTAATCCAATAAATGCCAATAAATTAAATAATGTTTAAATAAAAGACATTTATTAGCCAACATTTAGTTGAAAAAGTAGTTGAGATTCAAAATTTATTGCTTCCAAATAATTTTACTTACTTTTCACAAGGTGCATTATACTTATACAAAGTTTCGAGGCAATTGGCAATGAGTTGAAACTAAGATTAAATATGTCATACTAGATTGATACTAAAGTTAAATCGAAACTTTAGTTACGGAACCATTGATGTCGTATTATTTTCGTCTTCAAGATCACTTACACCCCAATTCCCATAGTCGTATCACGTCGTTGTTCATTTATTTTTATTTATTTATTTACAAACATTTTGAGTGAAGGACCAACCCCATACTTACACAAACTATTTTGAGCACGATGCTCATTTATAACAGAGTGTGTAATAAGGTGGTTTAAAAATATTATTAGAAAAAAATTGCAGCCTTTTGGAATTACAGGATACGAGAGCCCAGTCATTAAATTTCCACAGTCCATCATCATCAATGCTACTTTAGCTTGAAACATAACCCAACAATGCCGTGTTAGCTTATATTTTAGTATTTTCCCGGCGATTAATGTTAATGATGAAAATCGGTTTAACCGTCAAACCACTTCATAACTGCGCCCAGGCTCAAACATTTTTAGATTTTGAAATTATATGTAATAAATTTAAAATAAACATATTTTTGTTTTGAAAATAAATAAAGTCGACTGACTCAAAAGTCAAAGCTCATGACTGTAGTCACGCCATATCAATTTTTTAGTTACAGTCGTGTCACTTGAATCGACTTCAGGAACATCAATTTTCATGCGACGTAACGTGACTTAAGTCACGTCGCCTGAAATGACATGATTATGGGAATTGGGGTGTTAAACAAAGCAAATTTCAAGTTCACAAGAGTTCAGCTAATGTAGAAATTTCTGAATTCAGCAAACATTAGTTTTAGACCGAGTTACATAGTAGACCTACAGATATTGAAACTATCAATAAGATTGTTTTTTGGGCACATATGATTCATTATATGATCCATCGAGCGTGTTATTACTCACAACCACAAGACTTAAGTTTGCGACACGAGCAGCGAGTGGCGTATTATCCGAATGAGTAATAGCCATTACAAGCGAGTAGAATACGTTACTTTTCTACTCCCGTTCAATATCCTATCACACATTTAACTTTTTTATTAACAAAAACACGCTTCTGAATAGTTATTTATCTACAAATATAAATTTGGCGTACAATTCGTAATATAAAAATTATAATAATGTAAGACAATGAAGCATGAACTTAATTTATAATTAATTTCGTAAGAAATACTATATTTATCGGAAAATTGGTCCTACTAAGACCTTCACACACTTTTTTAATGCTACGAATAAATAAATATTACATGGTTTTATTGGGTTAACATTTTACCAAACTATGTGTAATGCATGCAACCCGTGAGTAATGAATTAAAGCCGAAAATAACGAATTCAAGTCAGGAGTACAAAAACACACTAAATAAAAGTAATTACTAAAGAATCGTAAAACGCTTTTCATGGTACTTTGCGTTATCACGTCTCATTCAAAATTTAGACCATTTTACTGCCTTATTATAATTTAAATGAAGATGTACAACTTTTATTGGTAGTTATTCTGAAACAAAACAAAAAACATGGTTTATGAATTTTTTTTTTTTTCACAAGTGTAATAGTATCTGTTGCTTAACTATTGATTTTCGGCCTCCGGAATCCTGTCTTGTTGAAGCCATTGAGATGGAAGATACCTCTTAGATGGAAGTTCTTAAAATTTAAGCCAGTTTTAGAGGAGACTCCAAATTGCTGAAGGCAATGTCCTTTTGGTCTATTTCTACATCTTGACGCACATGTTAAAATTCTTCAACGAAGTTCAGTTACAGCACAACTTTACTCTATTTCCTGTTGAACCAAACTCTTGGAACACAGCCGAATAGTTTGAATAGTCAAACTGACCGATCTCCCTTTGATTGCATAGATTGAAGTCTATTTAGTTCTGCCGTAAAATCACTAGGAACCCAGGCTTCACATCGAATATAGTATAGTTTATATTCTAGTTTTTATATTTTTTACAATGTTTTTATAACTTATTACATTTGTTAATACATGTAATTATTAATTTTATGTTTTATATATTTATTTATGTTTATATCTACCAATTATTTAAATTAAATTTAGTTGTTTTCCACATTAATCTAGCTTTACATTTTAAAATCCGAACCAATGGGATGTTGTTAATTAAAATATATTTTTTGTAGTAAGACCAATCCATTTTTTATTAAAATAGTGGAATATTATTAATTGATTCGATTTTTAGCCGAATCGAATGGAACTAACTTTTATAACTTTCTTTTAAATATAAATTACATTTTATTTATCCTTTTTAATAATAAAATAGTGAAGATTTAAATATTTCAAACCAATCGAATCGATTGCTGTATCGAAAAAAGCTATAAGGCTCAAGAATAGATAACAGACAAAACGCGTAAACAAAAAATCAAGGAATCTTCACACTTTTTAAATATTTTTTAATATTAACAAATATTATTAGTAATAGTAATAGCAACAATAGTTGAACTTAAATCTAAAATACATTAATGCTAAAGTAATTTAGTTTACAAATTCGGCTCCAAGCATAAACAACATATATTCATAGCTGCTCCAACAGTCCGGTGTACAATATTTCATTGTAACATGGTAAAAATTGTGCAATATCCAATGTGCGACCGCCAATACTTAATGAAACTAAATCACTTTAACAATATAAAACGTATATAATATTGAATATATATTTTTTATATTTCATTAGATTATAAAACCACTTATTTGAATTTCAATATGATTAGATTATTTAAAATTTTTTTATTAAAATAAAAATTATTTTTACTATAAAATTATGTGTTTTGATTCCACATAATTAATCCGAATGAAGAGCATTATTAAATTGTCGATTAAATCTAAATAAAGATAAAGTTGAAAAAAACCAAGATTAATATTTTATTCCAATTTGTTCATTGGATTAAAATTAATTTTAACTTATTTCTAAAGAATATTATAGTTTCGAATTTGGCCACTTTTTAAGAGGTGGCAGCACCACTGAATTTAGCCACTTATATATTTAAATACATACATTTTAGTTTCTTTTAAAGGAAACAGGTTTCAGAAAGATTTAATAATCTGATGCAGTACACAAGTTAACCATTTGCTGCCACTAACTATTCTGTGGAAGCCGATTCATATCGAAGCTATTAAAATTATGTTATTTTAATTTATCACACAACGTTGTTCCATTAAAAATATGTGAGAATTGACAACATATACGAAATTATAGAAGTAAACCAACGCGAAATTATTTAAGATTATCTCAAACGAATTGCGATAGTCTTTAAAATTTTCGATTTATAAATGATTTTATAAAAATATATCACTATCTTAGCTTAACATGTTCTGTCTCTTTCTTGCATTTCAATGTCGTTTTTCTGAAAATAGTTTAGGATTGTAGAATTTCAAAAATGCAAATACTTAAAAAAAAACAAGCAAAAATAACTAGATAATCAATCTTAAACTTAAGCGAGTATCTGGTTTGTGTTTGTTGTATAAAATAAACATAAACAAAAATACATGAAACTATTTCTCAATTCCTATTTTTCGACCAAAAATCGGGTACTGGTGTTTCTTTGGTTTCACACCGTTTTCTATTGTTTATTCTATTGTCGTGGTGTGAAAGTAGGATAAGTACGAATTATCCGATTTTGAATCAATAATTTGTTTTGTTGTATCCAAAAAAAGGAGCAGAATTAATCAAATTACGCGTCGAAACTATCGATGCAGTTTTGCCATTTTATCGGTAGCTCGCGTTTAATGCTGAAGGCCACGGTAAAATCACAAAAATGTTTTTTGTAGCATGTTGATGAGTGAATAACTTTTATTGCTAGATGTGGTACAATGTCTGGAAGAAAGGGTAGTCATTTGATGCAAGGTCCGGTGAATAAAGCGGATGATTGAGTTTCCAACACTAGGCAGTAGGCAAACTAGGCAAGTGTCTAGGACCCGTGAGTTTTGGGGGCCCGTAAATTTGGTGAACCACCGCACATCATTTCGGAAGACAGGCTACTAATGTACGAAAATGCGACACAGGAATGTTTTTTGCAGATTTCCTCAATATTTTGAAACAGCTCGTCTGAACTCTTGAAACTTTTCTTTTTCAATCCTTGTTGAACTTCCGCCCATAAGTTTTCTCAATTGGGTTAAGGTCAGGGATTTCCGGTGGCCAGTTCAAAACATCTATTTTTTGTCCGTAAACTAAAAATTCACTTACCTTACTGCGTGTTTAGGATCGTTATTCTATCGAAAGATAAATGAAGCTGGCATGTTTTCGACACCAAGAAATACGAATCGCATTTTCACGATATAGATATTTGTACACTTGTTGGTCCATCCGCTCCTAAATACGAGTCGAAAGCCGCGCCAAGAAAGTGCTTCTCAAACCATAACCTTCCCACCTCCGAAGACATTGCCGTCCGATTCAAGCCAATTATACTGGTGGCTCTGGAGATTCAACCAGCCGATGTCTTGTCCGACCAACTCTGCGTAGTTTGAGGTGATTCGTCTTCATTTTTTTTTTTTTGGCTTTTTCTTCCTTTCTGTTGTTTTTCCAGCTCGTTCTTTTCTAGGTCTAATTTCGAAATTGCCAGTATCATTCTATATTTTAATAGTATGACAAATCATCTTTCTTTGAGCATCCCAAATCCCTGCAAGTGCTCCATTTGTTGCATTTCCTTTGCAGTATTTCCATATTATCGCTTCATCAATTCTGGTATAAAGCTTTTGTTAAAATACCCCTGAACTAACAAAATCTATATTTAAATTAAAAAAAGAAGTTTTATTTATTGCTCTTCCTAATTAAATGGCCTTACTTTGCCCATTACTTCTTTTAGCAATTAGTGGCAATCAACATTTAATAATTCTCGTTCAACCCATTATTCGAAAATGTAAAACAGTTGGGGCTTATAAAAATTTAACAAAACAAAATTTAAATCAAAATAGGGAAAATTAAATGCCTGTTGCGGTTAAAATTATGGTTGAAAGTATATAGTATTCTAATGTATCGTTTGGCCATCCGGCGCGTTGAGGTCTCACAAAAAATTTAGTTTTTAGCACGTAAAATGCGTGGATCCTCATTAGCAGCGTCTGACTTAAATTATCATGCACGCAAAAATTTTTTTTTTTTGTAAAAAATCAGTTTTAACAAATTTATTTGGAACGCTATAATACAAAAACGTATAGAAACAAATTAGACTTCTCCGCGTAGCTTTTGGTGTTGTTACTGGTAGTTCTCTACCAGTAACGTATCAAAGCATATTAAGGTTAACCGGTTAATTTAATATTTTCGGTTAACTAACTCGATATTAATCGAATTATACTGAGTATAAAATTTATCTGAACTATTTAATTAAATTTTGTGAAAAAATTACGGCGGGTGGGATAGAACTTCCCAGTTCTGCCCTTCAATTTAACGACTCTTGCAATATGTGGTTTTGCGTTGTCATGCTGCAAAATCAGTTTATTGTGTCTATTCTCCCATTCTGGTCGATTACCTTGAACAGCTCGCATCAAACGTATTAATTGCCTTCGGTTGACTTCACCATTAATAGTTTTAGAAGGTTTCAGTAGCTCTTAGTATACAACGCCTTTCATATCCCACCAAATACAGAGCATAACCTTATCACACTGAACATTTCGCTTTGGCTGTTATGAACCAGCTCCACCAGGCTTTACCCAAGCTTTTTACGTTTAGGATTCCCGTAGTAAATCCATTTTTCATCTCGTCACAAGTAGATGCCGAAAATTTCTTTGCTCTCTTTGAAGAAGCGTTTCAGAAGTGATTTTTCGACATTCCATCTGCCTGTCTGATAATTGTTGTGGTATGCAATTCCCAAATTTTAGAACCATCCCCATTCCATGTAGACGTCTACTGACAACGGATTGATCAACATTCAATGCTTCTGCCAATTCTTGTTGCGTGTCTGTGTTGTCTTCATCCAATAATGCTTGGAATTTTGCATCTTTAAATGTTTTCGGTCTACCTTCACGTTGTGCGTCTTCAACATCGAATAACCCTTCTTCAAATTGGCTAAACCACCTATGTTATGATGGGACTTTTCAAAAACATGCATTACCAGATTCACATAATATATATAAGAACAATTACGCCATCTATTAGAAAAACGGAGCTTACTTTTACATATACCCAATATATAGACAGTTAAAAACAAATATATTAAATGACGCCTAGTGCCATAAAACATAAAAATATACCTAATTGTTTTGTAATTGGCTCTAAAGCAATTCTCTGAGTAAACAATTTTGACAATTCATTTGAAATTGAAGTTAACTTCATTCTTTTTTCTTAAGGAAAAATATAAAAGTTTGTTAACTTTTTCCTTAAGGCAACCACAAACATAAAGAGCAAAATATTGATTTTCATACTAACTTGTAAGTAAAAGTCAAAAGTTTTTTCATTGTGAATGCGCTGTAAGATTAAAGTGAAAGTTGTTCGAATGCAATATGTTGTCACAAAAAACTCCAAAAAATCCAAAAAAAAAAGTAGATTCTTTACACAAATTTTGGCATCGCTGCATATTTTAAAACCATTTCCACCCTAAGCTAATACACTCTATTTTGAGCAGAAGCTCATTCACAGCAGAATGTGTAGCTTGAGGTGGATTAACATAAAAATTTATTATTTAAAGAAAACTATGTTATATTACAACAGCTTCAAATTGACCTGTTCGTATATCATCTTTAATTGGATCTTGGTATTCTGCGTTTAACCTTTGTGAAATTTTCCATTATTTCCACGTTCATCAAAGGTACATTGTGTCCCCGTGTGTGTGTGCATAATATCCAATTGGAATTTTAAAAATACAATTAATTTAAAGGAAACATTTTTAAAGAGAAAGGGCTCGTTTTGTAGCTCAACCAAATTCGGATATATTTTTATCCCGTGATCATTCACGGGTGCATTCTATAAGGAAATGGATATAATGTAACGGAATAAAGGAATGAAAACGCGAAGAATTTATTTTTGGTGTGAACGGACCGTAACGGGAGAGTGATAAAAGCTGCGACTACTAGGCCGACCCAATTTTCATGTCAACACTAAAGGCTTCCAAAGAGTTGGGAGTGCCTCGAGGCTCATAATAAATTGAGTAGAAATAAACAAAGATTTATTCTTGTTCAGATAAATATTCGAAGGATTTATACCAAAAAAGATTTCTTGGAAAATAATCTGACCAAAAACATACATTATGAATGTTTCTGTTAAAATTAATCGATTTCAGCTTATCTTTTTATAGAGTAGATTTGATAGGGTACCCCCTAATTTGAAGATTTAATAGGCACGATACAATATCACTTGTAAACCTTTTATTATTTCTTCGATAAGAAACTGTTTCGAGAGACAATCTCTTAGGTGTTATTGTCACCTAACTCGTTTTGTTCAGCCGCAGTTATCATCTGTGATAGAATCAGACTAAATTATTTCGTTTCGCCATATTAATCGAATTAGGTGGAAAACATAGCCCCACAATAATACCCGTTCTCTCATAGTTGTGTAACGTAATTTTTCTTGACTAAAGTCACGTCGCCATAATGTTTCGATTCTCTTTTGCCTCAGATAAACGGCGCTTGTCGCCCCTCCTCGTCGCAGTCTCTATGATTTTTTTTAAACCATTTTGAAGCCGCTAATTGGACATTTAATTAAATAAAAAATGGTGTTTAGGTTTTGACTATAAAATATTTGGGTTGGTTAGAAGCAAACCGGGGTCTATTTCATTTTTAAAAAAATTGGGGGGTAGTGATTGGATATTATTTAATGAGTAAAAAATCTAAATTCTAATATAACTTAGATGTGTCGAAATCGGTTTATTTCTCCAAAAATAATAATTAAAAATTTCTAAGACCGTGTGTGAATATATTAAAAATATTTGGTTAAAAATTTGATGAAAAACAAATTATCGTGGTGAAACATTTTTATCTACCACATTTAATAATGCTGTGTGAATTACTTAAAAATTAAAATTTTGGCAACTAAACAAAAACATGAAGCGCATTTATAAAAATCATTTTCCTATTTTGTTATCTATTTTATTACTTTATAAAAAGTATAATTTATCGTCGTGCTTATGTGTCAACTGGACCAATATTAGAAAAAGAGGTTATGTTTTTTTAACTCCCAGGAATAGAATCGATTTGCTTGTGTGTGAATTAGTTAAAAACTTGTTAAAAATTTAAATGTTGACACAAAAGTTTAAATAAATAAATTTACTCACCACAAAAAAAAAATGTATCCCGGTAGGGACCGTATATAAATGTTGACAGTGAGTCTGTGTGCGAAACGAAAGAAATACCGCATAAAAAGTTAAATTTTTGACATTATATTCACCACAAAAATTTTAAGTGGTCACCGACCAGTTAAAATTTATATCTTCTTGTTACATATCTCTAACCTCATACCTTTAAGTATGTACTTGAATTTTTAGAGACTTTTTTTGGGCTCCCAAATATTAATTTTAAGTAATATTTAAAGATTTTAATAATCATAATGTTTCGATATTTTCACTTTTCTTCATACTGTAGTATTTTGAAATTAAATTTTACAATTTTGTATACATCTATTATTTACAAAATAAATTTATAATCACGTCGATTCAATGTACATCTTCTATTCTCAATATTTTCTAATCTTCTATACTTTTGTATGAAAATTATTAAATGTCAAAATAGAAGAAAAAAATAGAAGAATTACTATTCTACATTTAAAAAAAGCAAATTTTTTGATTTTTTCGCTTAGAAGACTTTTACTAAAAATAGAAGACAACCAAATGCGACTTTTATGATAAGAAGAAATATTTTTTATTCGATTTTTATCAAAAGCGGGTTGTGTTCTTATATGATTGTGTTTTCATTTCCGTCTTTTCTTATTAAATCAAAAAATTAATTTAAAAAATGGATTTTTATTTAATGCAAAGGGAAAGAAACCGCCAAAAGCGCATTGCTACGTAAGGAAATTTATTAATTGTTTAAAAAAATTTAATTAAATATATTTTTTTAGACAAAAACTAAAAATGAGACTGAAGAACATAAGAATGAACGAAGATCCTTTTGAGTTTCCTGATAGTGTATTCCACAAATATTTTCGTTTGCAAAAGGGAAATGTTGTGACATTAATATCTGAGTTAGCAGCAAAATCTCGCTTCCACTCAATACCATTTAAATTACAAGTTTGTATGAATTATTTTAAAATGCAAATAGAAGGTACATATGTGAGTCTTATTTTTTAGGTGCTAGCTACTTTGCATGTTTATGGGCAAGGGAGCTATCAAGCTTGTTTGGGGTATTGAAAGGTAGATTTCGGTGTTTGTTACGCCATCGGGTTCTACATTATTCCCCTAAGAAAGCAGCCCAAAACATATATGCTATATTTGCATTACACAACAAGTTTTTGAATGATACAGCAATAGATGATGAAGAATTAATTGAATTCGACGGCTTAGAATTCGCAAACGAGGAATTTTCAAATGAAACATCGAAAATTGATACCCTCCATTATTAGAAATCAATGGCGTATCAAATTCGAGACCAATATGCGAGTAATTTATAAAATTTGTAATAAATAATTGAAATTTCATTAAAATAAATATATTCACAATAAGCTCTATTGCTAAAAATATTTATCACAAATTCACAGCTGTTGCTTTTTGGTAATAAAAATTTTTGACCTTTACATCAAATAGAAGAAAAAAAATTCGATTTCGAACTTTCCTTAATAAAAATAGAAGATTAGAGTCCCACTGCTACACTGAATAGCAAAATAAAAGAATCTTCTATTTTTGATTTCTTCTATTTGATTGAAGAAGATTTTTCAAGAATAGAAGATTTCATTGAATCGACGTGAATAATTCATTTAGTAAATTATAGAAGTATCCAAAATTGTAAAACATATATTTAAGCCAAAAGATATTCTAATTTATTTCAAAGGTAAAAACATGGCGAACGTCAAAATTTTAACTTTTAAACTGGTTGCAATTCGCACAGCAAATCGGTTAAAATATCTGGTAAATTTTTTTATTTTTAAAATATTTAACTTTTTAACCATTTCGCACACGGCCCTAGCTGTGTTTCAATCGGGTAAAAAGTTAAATTTTTTAACTGTGGTAAAAATATTAAATTTTCCTCACTTTTTAATCGTTTTGGTGGTTCAAATGAAACTGGTTAAAATTGTGACGTTTACGTTTTTTATTTTTGTTTTACGTAGAGAAAAGCAAAATACAAGCTAAAAATTTTTATCTGGTGACCAGATACAATTTTTGTGGTGAGTAAAATTTCAAAAATTTAACTTTTTATGCGGATTTTTATTCGTTTGAAACACAGCCTTAGAAGCAAAACCGTCCTGCTTCATAAGTAGTTGCAAATCGTCCCTATAGAGCTCCTCAAACGTCAAATGAAGTAAATTGACAACTAAAGATGTAGGCCAGACATAAATATCATTTATTAATTTTCTGCACATTAAGCAAAAAAAAAAAAAGATAATTTTTTTAATAACGTTTTTCACAAATATTAAATCCTATTTCCCAAGTGTTTGACCTATAGGTTCGATTAATTAGCTGTCAAAAAATTTGGAGGAAACAGTTCTATTCCCTTGTATTTTTTGTTTTTATAAAAACTAATTTAAAATCAAAGCGCCAATTGATAGTTTCTTCCTTAGTTTTATTTTTTAACTATTATGAATAACGATATTTCACCGTTTTATCTACTCTTTATAGCTGTTCGGGATTCTCTTGTTAATTTTTTGTTGTGATCGTGTCCCATGTATCATTTTTGCAACACCAAACATGTTCAGGATTTTTTTCGTTTATACAAATTCAACAAGATTTTTCCTGTAAATTTAAGCTGTATTTTGTTGAGAAATTTACAACAACAATTGCACGTGACAAGAATTAAATAATTCGAAAAAAAATTTGAGTTATTTAATTCGAGCTCGAACTAATAAAATACGTAACTGCTTGAATGAAAAACAGAAAAAATACCAACATAGAATACAAAAATTGAATCGAAAAAATATTTCGCGACTTATTCTATTAAGAAAAAAATAACTCCAAAATAATTCGAATTAATTTTTTCTCAACAAAATACAGCTTTAATTACCATTATTCGAATAAGTATTTAAAGGAATGCAACGAACAATATTTGATATTATTTTATAATCCTTCAGCTCGAACAGTTTAGTGTTATTTTATTATAAAAATAATAATTTGGTTCAAATATATTTACGTAAGTAATTTCAGAATAATAACAGAAACATGGAATCTCTTGATCGCCCGATCGAAAATTCAGATAAATCTAGAAAAACCCATTAACAAATCAACATCAAGACAAAAGAGGTAAAGTACAATTTACGCCTAAGGTTAAGTTTCAAATTTTTATCTTTTTTGTTTTCATTTCAGGTAATCTGCTACAAAAGTCGTGTTGTCCATGAATAGAAAATATAATAGAATGAGAACTGCATTAGAACTCGATAAACTTTAAATTCCTGCCATTCTATGTAAACCGACAAAAAAAAAACAGAAAGCGCTAATTTGTGCATTTAACATAAATACACTTTTTATGCTGTCACAGCAATAAATAGTTACAATTACAGCTTATTTTTTAGTTAAACTTGATAATCCCATCAAATAATATCGAGTGTAACCGCGTGTAATGACGTCAGCCAGAAATAATAAAATATTAATGAAATAACTGAAGGGGAGAATTTTTAAACTTAAAATGTGTATTTTTGTTAAATACACTACACATTCGCACTGTATGAATTTATATGTTTTCGGTTTACATAGAATAAAAGGAATTTAAAGCTAAAGCTACCTCGTATGATCACTTTGCCCGTTCAAGAGTTGTTTTCAATATTTCATATCATTTAAGACATTAGAATTGCATTACTGTCGCGGGACTATTGCAAGACGACAATACCTCAGTGGCGATCTATCTATTAATAATATGTGGAAAATGTTTATTGAAGCAAATCCAGATTTTAATGTCGAACAATCCTACTTTCGAACAAAATTCAATGAAGTTTTAAGACCCATTCTCGAGTTGCCTGCAGTTGAAAGAACATTTAAAAGTACAACCAGATGTAGCAAAAACAAGTTTTAATGACAATGCTCCGCATCCATAAACTGTGAGGCAAAGCAATTTCGAAGATGATGGGTTATTGACAATTTCGTTCGACTGCTAAAAGAATATGGTGCTACCTAAAATTGTGGACCAGGCCACTTACGATAATCATCAGCTCTATTTATCTCTTCGGGATGATAGTTGGTACAGCTCACTCTAGAATATCAACAGAAAATGTATTTTTGCACCACCGGACTGAGAATGTTCATAAAAAGGGATCCAACGAGATTTCGTTATGTGTGTATCATCGCCTTTGCAACGCTAAACAAACCATCATCGAAAAACCATCGTTACTCCTTTTAGTATTGGTATAGATTGTCCAGTTCTGGATTTCAAAACTGAGATATCAAATTACCTCAAAGCACCTGGGAAATGGCATATAAAAGAACTTATAATGTTGAAATTTAACAATGTCATTAGTTTTTTTCCGAATTGAATGAATTCAACTAAGATGGAACAGACACTGGTTTGCTTCTAAACGACACATTTGGTTTTTCAGAAATTACGAGTTTCCAAGTATGAATTTACAACAAAAACAACAATAAAAATAAATGTCATTATGTCTATTCACACCAGTCAACTATGTAACACATCATTTCCTCGTTTCTTACCTGTTTGTCTACAGTTTATAGGCAAATAGGTCAGAAATGATGATTCATCGATTCAAAAAATAAAAAATTGTCTTGTTTGACGCGCGATCTATTCGCTCATTTGAAAATATGTGCATATATTCTAATTTAGCGCTGCTAATTTGTTTGAGGTATTAGCGGTTTGTTATGGGATTAGTAATTTCGATGTGTGAACGATAGAGATTAAGTTAATCCTATTTCAATTATAGATTAAATTAATCGCTAAAAAATTGATGGATTTTGACTGTAATCTGATTAAATTATTAAGATATTGGAATACTTTTCGGTAAAGTAACAACGTCCAGCATTTTTAATCGCAATTTTATCTTACTTTAATGCAACAGAATGAAAAGACGCAACATCTTTAAGATGATGGGAATGTTAGCTGAGTAGTTTTGTACTCTGATTTAAATATGTTGTTGTTTTAGAACGATTTTATTTTTAATCTGCCTGATATATTTCTAATTGTAGTCATGTCGCTTGATTCGCCTGCCTTGAAATGATAGACTTGCTTGATTTCTCTATCTGCATACCCTGTGTGAATTCCTCTTAGTCCGCAGTTTATCAATACACATCTGTAGTATCTCACGTCTCTTTGATGTATATCTTCTCATAATTTCGATCTCGTACCATTCAAGCTTTAAGGGCTTTGTAACGTTGTCAACAAATTAGCTTAACTGTTTCGTAGTTACTTAGTTAATTGCAAAATCCAAATTTTAGTTCTTCTGATTATTTTGGTCCTAAAATAACCAGGCTTCGTTGCAGTTCCATCATTTTGGAAAATTTTATATATTTTACAGAATAGGGGAATTATGAAGGAAAGAAATGGAGGTTTGAAGAAAAACGATTGTACAGAATTATTCCACGGATAGACCGCCTGAATAAATTATGAAGCGATAGTTACGAATATCAGCGTTTCGACCATTTGGACGAGCTTGATATAATCCAATAAATATGATTGATTCTTATTTAGGAGATATTGCACTAATTACAAACTTACATTCTATAAATTTTCCTAATCAAAAACTAAAAATCTATATTTACCTGAGACTCATTTTAAAATCGTTTCGGATTTCCGCCACCACCTCGATTGAAGCGATTTAGCGGCTGACTTCGATTTGCCGCTGCTCCCCGATTCCCTCGCCCTCCACCGCCACCTACACCAGCACCATCACCTCCACCAATGTTTCGTCCCATCGAATTAATGTTATCAAACTGCAAACTATTATTGATTTGTTGATTCGATGGCTGATTGCGATTGCCTGATCCACGTTCCATTTCCATAATCTGCTTGCATGTCATCACACCACTTGATGTATCTGGAAATAGCGGTTGTGGAGCCTGCCGACGAGCAAAATCTTCATTTGCAATGGGTCGTAAATTATTACCAATCGGTGATAGGCTGGATAGCGATTGCCCGCCCAATCTTTGTCCGCTTGCCCATATACCCGATGATTGTGGTTGCTGGCTTATTGATGCGCTTAATAATGATGAAAAACTGTCCTGATTTGTATCGTAACGATTAGATGACATACTCTGTTGATCGGATATACGATTACCAAAATCAGTTTGATTCTGTTGTTGCATTCCTCTCAAATCTTGATGTTGCATTATTCCTCTCACATCTTGTTGCTGCATACCTCTTGCATTTTGTTGCTGTATTCCTCTCGGATCTTGTTGCTGCATTCCTCTCGGATCTTGCTGCTGCATTCCTCTTGGATCTTGTTGCAGTATTCCTCTCGGATCTTGTTGCTGCATTCCTCTTGCATCTTGTTGCTGCATTCCTCTAGCATTTTGTTGTTGGATTCCTCTTGCATCTTGTTGCTGCATTCCTCTTGTATCTTGTTGCTGTATTCCTCTCGGATCTACATTGCGCATTGAGTTAAATTGGTCAGATTGTGTCATCAAATCAAATCGATCGTTATTCTGTGTTTGCATAAATTGATCTTGCGAATTCGTAGACATATTAAATATACTGGTCGATTGGAATGGATCTGATTGTCGGGAAAACGATTGATCACCTCGATCTAAACGATTTGGTTCAAACCTTTGCGGTTCCAAGCTCCTCTGACGATTATCAAAACGATCTGAACTTGAACGCATCATATCGTTCTGTACCATATGAGTATCCCGTATAGTCGGTTCGACGACTCGATCAATTGTATCGCGAAATATTCCTGGATTTATACGATTTTCATTGTCACGCAAAAATGAATTTTTATTGAGGCCCGTGCACGTTTGATAAATATTGAAGAGGCGGTCGCGGAGATCAGTAGCTTCGCGATAATTTGTTGGCATCAAACCATTTTTCAAAATTTTACCAAAATCACTAATTGCCAACACTTGGGCTGGTGTCATTTCAGCAAACGAGTACGGATCCTCATTTGAAGTCTGACACCCGATGTGATAGGTGATCGCAGCCACTTGTGTGGTTTTGTCTTTAAATTCGCGTAAATCGTTATGAAAGCAACGTTCACATTGCAAGGGATCAGTTTGAGTACCGATATCGAATTTTATGTCAGCGGGTACAGCATCATCTGGCAATGGAGTTTCATCGGTAGATGGAAGAATTTCTGTAAATTTGGCCGTTTTTATATTAAAACCAAGAGTGTGTACAATGCCTGATGTATACTCGGATAGACGTTTTAGATAACTGGGAGCTTTGTCTTGATTATTAAAATTGAATTGTACATTATGAATCGATTGAAGCGGTGAAAGGTAGGTATCCTTAGGAAGGGCAGCAGATATGACTGTTGGTATATAGTGCAGATTTGGTGGTTTAACTAGCTGTGTCTCTGACGCTTTTAGCAAATTGACAACATCACGACAACGGGTTAATACTGAAATTTTACAAAAGTTAGATAGGCGGCTAGAGTTATAAATATTGAAATCATTATTACCTGATTCCTTGAAAGTTTTCCTAATCATTTCGTCGGTGTCACAATAACGGGAAGTTGGCGCCTCAAATTCCCTTTTGACAATTGACGGTGGAGGTGGTGTTTCCATCCTTTCGTTTGAATTGGATGATTCTAAGTCCATCGCAATAACCGGTTGCTCTCTTGGGGGCATCATCATTTGTTGCATAGCTGATGGATCGAGCATTGGCATTGGCATATTCGGCATACCTGGTGGCCCTGGACCCATGAGAGAAGGATTGTTAAAGGTTATCCATGGCGGTGGCTGCTGTCCCCCCATCACTGGATTAAACATATTAGGAAATGGTCCCGTTGAATTAGCAAAATCATTTGGAGGCATATTATAGTTGTTCACGGCATTGATATCAAATCCCTCGCCTTCTGGAAACGCTTTCCCTTGTTCAGCGAATTTTTGCGATAACTCTTCGAGAAACGAGAGAGATTTACGACCCGTTGGATCTACCTTTTCTCTCGCTTTTGGCCTGTCGCGTCGCCTTTCAGGCAAATTCTGATTTCTTGCCGTCCTACCGCGTGACCTAGACCGACGATTTCTGGAACGTGATCGTTGCCGATTTCGACGACCGCGCGATCTTGATCGGCTACGACCACTTTGGCGACGACGACTTAAACTTCGCCGGCGCGGTCTTGATGCTGGTGATCTTGGGCTTCGTGTGCGACATAATTTTCGACGACGTTCCGCAATATCACGTTCCAACTTTTTGATTTCATTCAAAACATGAGATTGCTTTTCGACCAAACCAAAATTGGATGATCCCGATGAAAATCCGCCGCTCATGCTTCGATGACGGCGTCGATCCTCCTCTCCTGGTGATAAATCATCGAGCACTTCGAGACCGTCCAAAAATTCATTCTTTTCAAAGTCTTCAAAAAAATCGTCCGGCACATCATCCACGGCTGGTTCATCGTCAAGATCTATGGAGGCGATAACTTCAGCGACTGCGGTAGACATTTCTATTTACGAAGCCGCAACTTTTCGTTTACTTTTTTGGATCACTCACACAATTTTAGTAACTACAATAATACTTATAAATGTAAACTACGAACTAATTAAACCTATTAAAAAATTCTGTTTTCTAATTATTAATTGGTTGCTTCGTTTCGTAGAAAAAGCGGTATAAAATTTCTGTAAAACTAATCACAAAAGTCACAAAAATTGAAATGGAAAAAAATGGCAATCGATAATGTGCAGTGGTGCCAATATTTTGTTAAATTTTGGGTGCGTCCGTTTTACAATTTTATCATGAAACCTACAATAAAAATCATTATTATTTATTTTATGAGTTTGAATCTTTGATGAATCATGAGTTTTAGGTTTTTACTTGTAGATGGCATTATAAATAAGATTAAAAATGTTAATACACCTGTCCCTCGATTAACACGGTAATTACGTTCCGCCAAATTACCGTGTAACTCAAAACCGTGTTAATCGCCACTAATAAATATGTATGTATGTTATTCATACTCATTTTTACACTTTGCCTTTTACGTTGTGTAAAAAAACCGTGTCAATCGAAAATTCTGCGCGTGTTAATCAAGACTTTGTCTCAATTCGTTGACCGTGTTAAATCAAATCCGCGTTAATCAAGTACCGTGTTAATCGAGGGACAGGTTTGCAAAAAATTGTTGAAAGGTTTTTTCCAAATTTCGTACGGTTGAGGTATCATGTTTGTTATTGAAATTTAATTGATCTAATCGTGAATTTAAGTCAAAAGTCGTTATTTGTACTTGTCGTAAGACTATAATCGCCTATTTAAAATCAAAAGCTACGAAGAAAACAGTTGAACTAGAAAATCCTGGCAATATCAATATTCAACGACGCAATACATATTTAAATCCTTTTAATTAATTCAATTATCCTAATAATTTCTTTACCTAAAAAGGCAACGAATTAATTTACGACAATTTAAAAGGAACAACATCGACAATCATTAGTGAAAAATCATCGAGCAAATAGAATGTCATTGGACGAGGAACACAAGCTGTTTTGTAAGCTGTGGCAAAAACCAAAACCGAATCGAACGCAGCGCGGGTTGCGATAATTTGCAGTAGAACAGGAACCGGTTTTTGTGCTGGTCTCCTGAATGGCACATTATGGCGATGGAATTCGTGTCTAATATGGCATCAATAATGTCGCCTCCAATGTTCCAAGTGCCAATACAAAGAAGTAGTGGTGACTAGGTGAAGAGGCATTTAATTGAAAGTATAGTGTGTGGCTCATGAGCTTTGAGGCTCGGGCAGTAACTCTGGATAAAGCTACTGGATGGTGGAGGTAACGGACACAATAAAACACTGTCATAGTGTGAGCCGGTGTACAGGAGGTTGATCTCTAGGAGATATCTACCATTAACTGGAAGGAAGCAGGTTTGATTTCGAGTGCTGGCTTGATGTATGTATGGTTATTTTGAACTGTTTTAGGGTGGACATAGGTGAATGGAGAAGCCATCCAGACAATTTGTCATTGGTTTAAGGAATAGTTATAGTTGTTACTATACAATTTGGTAATCATGTCTTATAATGGGAATTAAGGTGAGGATATATATAGATGAAAATGGATAAATATAGTTACTTGAAAACTACGAATAGTTTTTGATGCAAAAGCCAAAGTCAACGCAATTAAGTTTGAATGATCTACTAATTGCTGGCCCAGATAAACTGATGTCTTTCTTGGGAGTACTGCTGAGGTTTCGTAGAGAGAATATTGCGTTCATTGCAGACATAGTGGAGATGTTCCACCAGCGAAATGCTCACCCTGTCTTGACCAGGAGGCTAAG
This sequence comes from Tipula vernalis, assembly GCA_958295665.1. Lineage (NCBI taxonomy): Eukaryota > Metazoa > Arthropoda > Insecta > Diptera > Tipulidae > Tipula > Tipula vernalis. Next base: position 124,679,524 of record OY282559.1, read on the forward strand.
GACTGAAACGCCCTGGAATTTGAATAGGATTTTCCTGAAACAGCAAATACAATAATCAATCAAATGTTTGTTGATGATTACTTGGGTGGCACAGCTGATGAGAAATCTATAAAATTGATAAAAGATATTATTCAAGTCAACCAACAAGGATGATTTGAGTTACGTGGTTGCAGCTGTAACAATTGAGAAAAATTAGAAGCCATTCGCCAAGCATACGGATCAAATAAACTAAAAATTTTGGAGTCAAAAGAAGAGCTACTCCCGGATAGAGTACTCGGGACCCGAATTTAGACTCTTTTCGATTTACGTGTAACTTCCCGAAAATCCAGAAAGAATTGCTCGATGGAACATGGAACGAAAATTCGCACTAAAAGACAAGTTCTACAAGTCGTTATGTCAGTATATGACCTTTGGCGACGTAATCGTTATAATAATAATCAGTAAAAATGAAAACAGGTTCACAGCACCGAAATAAAAACATAGAAATCAGGTGCACAACCCTGTTCCTTTTGACATAGAAAACAAATTTTTTCCACCACCGATAGGCGTCGTGAAGTATTCTTTTCTACTCGAAAAATAAAATAAAAATAAAAAAGACACTTAACAAAGAAATACGTAACAAGCAACACATACAGTTTTGTGCGCGATATTCGATTAAAGTAACAAATAAGAAAAAAATAAATAATTATCGTGACTTAATTTGGGCACCCATATAACGAAACAAAAATAAAAAGTGTATAAGTGCTGTATAATTGAATTGAATAAAAAAATAAAAACATTGAGTGCATTTTTTAATTCATGTTCATCTCCACGATATAAAAATAAAATTCCGCCATTGTATTAGTGAAATCCATGGAACAGCAGATATACGGAGATATCTATAAAAAATTGGTGGTTACATTATTTGGTGAATCGTTCTGCGAGCGCGATGATATAATTATGGAAATAACTGTCACAAGTCTAAAGAGAAAACGTTTAGTATTAAAATTAGGTGAGTTGGATTCGGCCGAGTTGTTTTAATTTTGAGAAGTCAAAGCGATGCATTTGCAGAAGAATTTAAGGACTTGGCGAATTGTCACCCTGCCTGGACGAGAAAGGAATTATCAGGATGCATGGCCGTACCCAGAATGCTGATAAATTGCAGTTGAAGCAGAAACGCCCAATTATTTTGGATTCTGAGAATTACAGTGTGCAGTTGCTGATTCAACATTATCAAGAAAAGATGAAGCACCAAGCTCCAGAAATTGTTATCAACGAATTGAGGCAACGCTATTGGGTCCTGAACACATGAACAGCTGTTAAAAGAGCTTGGGCAAAATGCGTAGTGTGTCAATTAGCCAGAGCAAATCAGAAGATTCCAGAAATGTGACAATTAATTACCGGCAGAGAGAGAGAGAGAGAGTAAGGGCGTATCCAGATAAAATGTTTTCGGATAATGGCACCAACTTCGATGAGAGATAGAGTCGAATGGAAGTTTATCCCACCTGCAGTACCACACTTTAGGGGTTGTTGGAAAAGAAAGATATGAACTCTAAAGACTGCCCTAGGAGATACTTTAAAACAAAGCAATCTAAACGAAGAAGTTTTAGTGACGCTTTTAGCCGAAGCAGAATTTACAATAAATTGTCATCCTTTGACACATATATCCGTTGACCCTAAAGATGAAGAGGCACTCACCTAGAATCATTTCTTGCTTGGAAATTCTGGAGGAGTAGCACTACTTGGAAAGTTTGACGACCGAGCCAGTATTGATAAGACAAACAAACTGGCATCAATTAACTTATGGTTGGTGATGCGAGGTGGAACACGCAGTAGCGTGGTGTACAAAACTGGTGTGCTTGTAAGAATTTTCCTATAGATTCCGTATAAATTTATGCAAATACGTAAACATACCTACTAGTCGTTGCAATTTTTTGACATTCGTCGGTTTGTTCAACTGATAGATAGCTTTAATTTTTTCTCGATTTACTTCATAACCTGCTGGAGTAAAAATATGTCCTAAACATTTTACTCGTTCTTTTTCGTATTCACATTTTGTATCATTGAGTGTAAATCCTGCTTTATCCAGTCTATTCGGAACTTTCTTTGTAATTTCCCGCAGCGCTTCTTTCGTTTTAGGATATAAGAATTTATCGTCGATGGCGATTTCACAAATTCTAATGCCTTTTAATGTTTCATTCATGACTTGCGAAAACACTTCTGGTACCGACGATAAGCCGAACGGTAGACGTAAGTATTTGGGGATACGGCTGTTGCTTTTTTATATACAATCCCCACAGCCAGTGCGGGTATAAATTAACACTGATTATAGTCAGCCGTACTGTTAGTACTTAATATTTTAGCACAAAGGTTTATTATTAAAATATCCAGTGATAAATGATGTAAACACAACAGTAAACTTTATTTACAATATTATCTCAACAAGTCAACAGTGATAGTTTTTTACAAAAGATAATAAATTTTATTAAACATTTTTTATTTTTTTTAGTTTTATAAAAATGGAATCTCTTTTCCAAACAACTTCTCAGTAAAATTACTCGTTCAGGCGTGTTCGTGTCCCAACCAACCGTATCAAATAAACAGAACTTAACCACGACTATCGCAATTGCTCTCGAGCAAATCCAAACGCCACACACTCCCCTTCCAGTGGAAAACGCAGTGCATACACGCACTTACTTAATAAAACGCAGAAGACGGTTAATGTTTCGTTCCGCTCTTGTTACTATAGGTTCCGTCACAAGACTTTCCGGAAAGTGAACCTTCTTTTGAACTGGATCCGTGCCGATTAAAACTCGCGAACTGGATCGGTTGCTCTATCTATGCTTTCTGTGAAACAAGGTTTAACTCGATCCACTGACACTCTAACTTGCCTGTCGTTAATCATTATGTCGAAGTATTTTTCTGCGCGACTTCGTACCAAATGTGGACCCGTATACGGTGGCTGTAAGACTCTTCGTAATGCGTCCGTCCTCAGGAACACATGTGTACAGTCTTTTAATTGTTTACTAACAAAAACTTTGTCTGTTCTGTGTCGTGTTGCTGTAACCGGTCTCAGTTCCTTAAAATGCGTTCTAAGACCCTAAACGAAGTCGGACTGTGGTACGAAATTCTCACAGTGCTAAAAAAACTAACCTGGCACTTGTACCGTACTTCCGTATACCAATTCTGATACTGTAACTTCTAACTCGTCTCGATATGTTGTCCTCAATCCTAATAGTACCAATGGCAATACATTTGACAAATCCGTTCTTCCTTGGCTCATAATTGCTGCCTTCAGCGTCCTATGCCAACGTTCCACCATTCCATTACACTTTGCGTTCGAAACCTAATAAACTTGACAACTCTTTGAATAGCTGCGACTCAAACTGTGCGCCTTGGTCTGTCACTATGAATGCGGGAACACCGAACCTAGCAATCCAATTAGAAAATACAACGAACGCTACCGTGGGTGCAGTGATATCCGCTACCGGAATTGCTTCTGCCCAACGCGTATATCGATCGATCATCGTAATACAGTAACGATTCCCATCCGAAATCGGCAATGGTCCTATGATATCAATATGGACTTCCTTGAAACGTTCAGACGTATGCCCGAAAGAACTCAGTGCGGACTTAGTATGGTCGTGTGACTTTAGCTCGCTGACATGAAACGCACGATTGTGCGAAATTTTTGACGTCTTTTTTAATCTCCACCCGTACTACATGTTCCGTAAGCAATTTAACAGACGCTTTGACTCCCAGATGTGCTAAGTTATGAAACGCGTGAAAAACTTGCTTTCGTAGACTGGCAGGAATGAATGGCCTGGGTTTACTTGCGGAAACATAGCAATATAACGCTTTATCAGAATTATTATAAAGACGGAAAAATTCCATTTTTAATAAATTTTTTTTTTTTAAAACTGTGGCTTATATCACTTATTTTATTATATGAAAACACATATATAAATGAATTTTCATAAAATTAATTAATTAAAAATAATTAACTTTCTTTTTGTAATATATTATTTATCAGAACTAAATTGCACCGGGAATTTGCGAAACTTTAATGCAGACTTATCATCGGCCATTAACTCGGCCAATTCTTGATCAGTGCTTTGCAAATCTGCAATCAACGAGTAATCTATTGACTTGGAAATGTTGAATTGCTCGATTCGTGAAAGTGCGTCGGCCACTACGTTATTTACAGCCGAAATATGTTGCAGGTCAGTGGTGAATTGACTTATTTAATCCAATTGTCTATATTGCCGCGGTGTTGCCTTCTCCGGGTTTTGTTTAAACGCAAATATTAGTGGCTTATGATCAGTATACAAAACAAATGATCGACCCTCCAATAAATATTTGAAATGTCTAATGCCTAAATAAGCGGCCTGTACTTGCATTGTGCCGTCGTTAACCGAACCAAAAAAAAAACCTAATGGTTGCCACTTTGATCGACCCATTGTTGAACTACAGCCCAACTGATGATTGAAATACGTGCTGTCATAAACGGATGCGCTAACCTGGTAGCCTCCGACAGCTTAATTTTACATGATTCGAATGCTTCGCTTGCTTTGCGTACTTTGCTATTTTTTCGATAGTCCTTTAAATAATCGTTTAATACTGTCTGATCTTGCGCTGCGGCCGGAATGAACCTTCGATAAAAATTTAGCGTTCCAAAAAAACGCTTCAATTGCTGTACTGTTACTGGTCGTTCCTACTGAGAAATGGCTAAAACTCGCTCCGGACAAGGTAAAATACCGTTAGCAGTTACCTTATGACCCAGAAATCGTACTTCGTGCTTCACAAAATCACACTTATCCACATTTATGATCAAACCATAACTTGCTAATCGTTGAAATACCACAGACAAGTGTTCCAAGTGCTCGTCTCGTGTTCTGGATGCTACTAGAATATCGTCTAGATAGGTGAAACAAAACGGAAGTCCTGACAATACGGAATTGATGAGACGCTGAAATGACTGTGCGGCATTACGTAGTAAAAAATCCTTTGTTACAATCAAGTTTGGTAAAATATTTAGAGCCATTTTTACCTTAGCTGCTATCTCTTTCACTGTTTTCTAGGGGTAATGCCATCTTTTAATATTCTTATTGAGCTCCGTTGGATCCATACATATACGAATATTTTTCAGCGAGCTGAGGAATTTGACCAAGCCGGTCGTAATTGGTACTGCAAAGAATAGTGTGTCGATCACAGCAACAAAATGTGGCTCAATTCTGGGAACTATCATCGTCAATGGCCAGAGCGTCAGTGCACGCTCACGAATGTTTTGTTGATCGAAAATTTAAAATACAATTTGCTATCTGTGAGTCGTTTGGAGAGCGCTGGATGACAAGTAATTTTCGACGATGGTTTTGCCCGTATTACAAAGGATAATTTGGATATGGCCGTAGGCAGGCGCAATGGAAAGCTGTATGTGTTTGAGTTGAAGGGTGTGCGACGTGAAGTAGCAAATATTTCAACATCATCAAACGAAGGCATTGCTGCGAAAGCGTCGAATGGAATGGAATCTACGCAAGTGAAACAAAGCATTCGTCTGTGTCATCGTCGGTTGGCACATTTGAACTACGCTGACGTTAAGCGTTTGTCGACTTTGGTCGATGGAATGGGTGCCATGAATGAACAACGATGCTGAAGCTGTTTGCGAGCCGTGTGTTTTCGGAAAACAATCACGAAAATCATTCAACGGTTCAGGCGGAGCACGATCGAGTCGTCTATTGGAGCTTGTGCACAGTGATGTGTGTGCGCCTGTTATGCCAGTCACGTGGGATGATCAGCGTTTCTTGGTGACATTCATCGACGATTACACTCATTTCACTGTTGTATATCTGATAAAGAACAAGTCTAACGTTCTTGATATGTTTCAGAGGTACAAATCGATGGCGGAGACGCACACTGGGAAGAAAATTTCTAGAATCCGATGCGACAATGGTTGCGAATATATTTCCAATAAATTCAGGGTCATTTGTGATGAAGCCGGGATTCAGATCCAATACAGCGAACCGTACACACCTCAACATAATGGCGTCGCTGAGCGAATGAACAGGACATTGCTTGAGAAGGCACGTTCTATGGTCGCTGATTAAAAAATGAGCAAGGATTTTTGGGGCGAGGCCGTGTATTGTGCGGCATACATAGCGAATCGCAGTCCGTCACGTGCGATGATTTTGGTTGCGACACCAGTTGAGCTTTGGACAGGCAAGAAACCCAATCTGTCAAGGCTTCGTATTTTTGGATCGCCTGCATATGCACATGTACCAGACCAATTACGCAAAAAATTGGATATGAAATCATCGAAAATGGTAATGGTGGGCTTTGCTGTGAATGGTTACCGCCTGTGGGACCCATCGAAGAACGAGATTGTTACACGACGAGATGTTGTGTTTAATGAGTCGCAACCATTTTTCTTCAGTTTTCTTCAAGACATAGTCATTCACGGACGGTGTTGAAGACAGAATTCAGACGGTGTTGACGAGGCGGAGAGTTCAGCGGACAGTGATACGACGAATGTCGAACGAGATGATGCTCGATCTGTTGGTGCAGATGCAATCAACGATCAACCATTCAACGTGGTATCACGACCGCAGCGAAAGCGTCAATAACCGAAGCGGTATGAAGATTTTGTCGATCCGACAAAGCTCAAAATGCATGAGGACAACGGGGAGAAGTACTTTTCGGCGTTTGCATTGAATTCTAGCACATTAGACTTCGCACTTGGTGCCGTGGCGTACGTTGACAATGTTCCTCAGTCATTTGGTGAAATAGCAAAACGAGATGATGCAGCTGAATGGATGGAAGCAGTTCATTGTGAAATTAATTCACTCAAGCGAAATAAAACTTGGACTTTGGTTGAACGTCCGCCGCATCGATCAGTTGTTACCTTGCAAGTGGGTGTTTTCCCGAAAGCGAAACGATGTGGGTAAGTTGGCGTCGTACAAAGCGCGACTGGTAGCTCGTGGATTTACCCAGCGTCAGGGATTTGATTTTCACGAAACCTACTCTCTGGTGGCAAGGATTATTACAATAAGACTTATGCTGGCTCTTGCTGTCAAGCGTGACATGGAAATACATCAAATGGATGTGAAAACGGCATTCATCAACGGAAAACTTGAAGAGGACATTTATATGGAACAGCCGGATGGATTCGTGCAAGGTGATTTTGTTTGTAAATTAAATAAGTCACTCTACGGATTGAACAAGCGTCACGTGTGTGGAATGAACGATTCCATAGTTTCATGCTCGGAAATGGTTTTGTTCGCTCAGAATATGATCATTGCTTATATTCTCGTAACAATGAAGACGAAATGGTATACCTGCTGTTATACGTAGACGATCTGATTATATTGAGCAAAAACATCGAGGAAATCATCAAGATCAAACAGCTGGTGTCAAATGAATTCGAAATGCGTGGCATGGGCGAAACGAAGAGTTTTCTCGGAATTAACATCGAATATGACCGGAGCCGTGGAATTTTGAGAATTAACCAACGCGGCTATCTAGAAGACGTTTTGCAACGTTTTGGAATGGCCGATTGTAAACCGAGTACGACTCCAATGGCATGCCAACCAAAATTAGAAAGGAAGACTGAATCTGCACTGACGACTAAACCGTACCGAGAATTAATCGGATGCTTGATGTACGCGGCTTGTACGATCGTCAAGACTTATCAGCGGCAGTGAATTACTTCAGTCAATTTCAATCATGTCCAACTGAAGAGCATTGGAAAGCAGCGAAGATAATATTACGATACATCAATTTTAATAAGCGTCGTAAAAATTTAAATAAAAAATGACAAAAACTGAGGTAATTAAAATACAAATTACAATTACTTAGAATTTAAGTAATTAAAATACAAGATACTGTTACTTGGAGAATGAGTAACTAAAATACCAATTACAAATTGTAATTTGTATTTTAATAACGTAATTCAAATACATGTAATTCGTTACTGCCCAGCCTTGGATCTCTATTTTCTCTGTTCTTTTGCCATAATCCATAGTTCTTTACCTTCTCGAAGTTGTTTGACGTCACGTAAATAATTATCTCCTTTATTATAGTAAACAAACTAATAAAATTTTTATTTATATGTTGCTGTTATATGTAATATGTACATAAGTATATGTACTAAATGTCTTATATTGTTGTATTTCGGTTTAGTTCTTCACTATAAATCTTCTATTCAAATAATACAACATCACTGACAGCTGATAGATTATTATAAAATGTTAGGTTAATTTTTCTTATTATTTATGCAGAATATCATTTTAGCAGTGACATCTACTTTCAAACATTAGTCCTCAATTTCTCGAAAATCTCGACCAAATTTTCTCGAGAAATGAGAATCTCGAGAATTACAAAATAAATTTTCTCGAGATTACGAGAGCGTAAAATTATGACGATTTTTCGAGATTCTCGAGACGAGATTTCTCGAGCAGAAACTCTACTAACAACGTAGCTGCTTGAATTTCCTCTGATTTTTTATTCAACTCGTAATATTGAAATGCCTCTTTCCACTCTGTCCATATCTGATTCATGTCCGCATCTTGGTTGACAAATAAATGTTTCGGTGGTTTTACACCTGACGACATTGTGTGTTGGTTTTCCGAAGGCTTTACTAGCTTGTTTTACAACTTTACTGTTGATTTTAATTGATTTTCTTGATAACTCTTACTTCACGTGGCCTTTTCGGTACGGCTATAGAATATTCTCGGAAAATCGGAAACAAAAAAAGTACTCGATTTCTCTCTCTCTCTCTTTTACCTTTGTGGGTTTATGTATTGTTACTCGAAAATTGTTCTAAACATCAATTTTTGATAATTTCCGTACAATTTTATTTTATATTATATTTGCAGTATAAATTTATTGTTTTTCTTCCCTGTTTAGCTCTATAAACCCTACATCTGACACCATGTGATGGCATAATAACAATCTATTAAAAGAGAGTGGTGTATACCAGCATAAATTCTATTTAATGACTGACTTGGCTGTTCAGGCTAGTGTTACTAGATGTCTTTATATGAAATGAAGAAGGGATGAATCGTCAGAGCAGTTGATGTGAAGACCCACTTCGGAGTATTACGCCACTCGAAGTAGTGGAAATCGAGTCTTCCACTGGAGGTAGTATGTCCCCGCAAGGAAACAGAAAGTTCGAGAGAAAGAGAAGCAGAACGAAAGAATCAGTTATGTGTTGATTTGTGTTGTTGATTGCAGAGAGAAGAGACAAGTAAAACATAGTAAAATTAATCGCAATAGACGAATTTTCCATGATAAAACTGTTCTAAATGTTTCTAGACTATTCTTACTGGAAAAGTCATGCAATTTTTAGAAGTTTGGTTTGTGTATATGAAAAGGCGAACGAAGTCGAATTGGAATCATTTGTATTTGGATAGAGTGAAAATTAAAAAGGAATTAAAAAGTGAATTGGTGAGATGAGAGAAAAGTGAACAGTAAAATTGTTCAAAAATTTATATAAAGTGATTTTTGTCAATTATTATTGTTATAATTGTGTTGAATTAGTTGTTGGTGTTAAATTCATTTATGTTAAATTGAAGCGTTTTGTTTTAAAAATCCAGTGATACGAACTTTGATTGACAAGACAAAAATGTAACAATTGGTGACAGTGGTGGGATTGTGAATAATAAAAGAAAGCAAATGATTCTCTCCTAATTAAGAGTTCCAGAATAATAAAAGGAACTGGAGAAATGGGGTTTGGCTACTGATGGTAGTAAACCAGCGTTAAAGCGCGACTATGTGACGCCATGGAGAAAGAAGGGTTAAACGCTGACCACCATGAATTTGGCGGGAAGTAACGGATGCGGCAACGGTAGAGAAGACAGAAGATAAAACACAAACTTTAATCGAAACAACAGAAGTATCTTCTGGAAGTTTCGATTTGTCGCAGTTAATGGCTGCTACGAATCAAATGATCGAACAACAAAACAAGCAGGGGCCAGGAATTCCAGGAAGGGCAATTAGTGTGGCTTCACAACCCGCAACGGAAGATGTGTATTTATTTATTTATTTTATTTATTTAGTAACAAAAATTTTGAAATTGTCGCAACTCATATCCACCTCATCATAAACACACTATTTTGAGCGTAGTAGCTCATTCACAATAGAGTGTGAATTAAAAAAATGGATAACATGTTTTGAGAGATTGCATCTAAGATGGATATGTTCATACAATATTGCATGCTTTTTCTTTTATGCTTCAATTTTTCTGCGTACTCCGTATTTTAATTTATTAAGGGGCCAGCAATTGATCTTCTTGATCCTGCTTCAATTCAAAGTAGTCACCAACGGATAGCGAAACTCTGCTTCGGGACAAAAATTTCTGATTGAATTTATTTTAATATCCCTCACTAATTTGTGTAGCTCAACAATCACACAATGGATTTCTATGCCAGGTCATGTTGTACAATTTAAAAATCCCAAACTATTGAAAAAATTAAACAAAACAAAAAACACAAAAAAAAAAAAAATAAAAAATATTTTTTAATATCTGACTGACTGACACGAAAGTAAGAGCATACGAAATGGCAGATTCAGCATCGAAACTGCAGCTTGTATGGATGACACCCTGCAGGACTAGGAAAGGACAAAGAGGTAAACCGAAGGTGGTGCTTTTAGACAGGTTTGCCCTCTACAGAGAAGGTGATTTGTGCCCTGTTCGGGACGAACAGGCTTAGATGAGGGGTAGTATTACGGTGACAGGCGTGACGGGTGCAATAGAATAAGTTAAATTTATAGCTCAATGTTTTACTGTACTAAAATGGTGGTTTGGCGTCTATTGGAGGGGGGGACCAAAGTTGAGTAGATTAATCTACCAGCTCCGTAACCTTCCAGTAGGGTTCGCATCACATGAACTGTTCTGGTCTTGTCTTTAGGCAGCTTCGTGATGGGTACAATTGTGTAAGAGGTAACCTGTTCACAATTCGCAAGTGTACGTACTGCCTCCTCGTGGCAACCACTGGACTCTAAGGCCATTTGGCACATTTTTGGCCATTTGGCACAGGCTAAAGTACGGCGCTAAAGGAGAAAACCTTGACAAAAAACCCTAATCTAAGGTGGAACAGCATATGCCGATGGATGAATGGCTGATAGGTTAATCAGTCCAAAATATGCGGACTCTGGATACCAGGCACCCTCCAAACATTGGGTGACCTATAGGCGATTTACGATTCCCAGCAACTCGTAAGAGTAAAATCAAACGGAATACGGGGCAGGAGTAGGAATATACGGGAGTGGGACAACTCTCTCGAAGTCCTTGGGCTCCAATGCTACCGTCTTTCTAGCGGAACTACATGCTGTAGTAAACATATAGGAGGGAGAGTAATAAGCCCAGATAGTATGTATCACGTACCGGGAGGCAGTATTGTCAGGTTCATAAAGAACCTGAATATTGACTGGACGGATAATTAAGCAGGGTCCAGCACAATAGATGTTTTAGGTCGCAGTTCGAAGTGGCTGATCGCCCGCATGGCCCTCCAATAATAATAATAATAATAATAAATACTGTGCTAAAATGAAATTTTCCGTGATAAAACTGTTCTAAATGTTTCTAGACTATTCTTACTGGAAAAGTCAAGAAATTTCTAGAAGTTTGGTTTGTTTATATAATAATACATATTTGGTAAGTGATAGAGTAAAAATTAAAAAGCAATTAAAATTTATATAAAGTGATTTTTGTGAATTATTATTGTTATAATAGTGTTGAATTAATTTTTGGTGTTAAATTCATTTATGTTAAATTGAAGAGTTTTGTTTCATTCACAATGAAGTGATACGAAACTTGATTGACAAGGCAAAAACGTAACAATTGGTGACAGCGGCAACGGATGCGGCAACAGTACAGGAAGACAGAAGATAAAACACAAACATTGGTCGAAACAACAGAAGTATCTTCTGGAAGTTTCGATTTGTCGCAGTTAATGGCTGCTATGAACCAAATGATCGAACAACAAAACAAGCAGGGGCCAGAAATTCCAGGAAGGGCAATTAGTGTGGCTTCACAACCCGCAACGGAAGATGGAGGATTCAGCATCGAAACTGCAGCCTGTATGGACGACACCCTGCAGGACTAGGAAAGGACAAAGAGGTAATGATTTGTCCTTTCCTAGTCCTCTACAGAGGAGATGATTTAATTGTGTTGTTCGGGACGAACAGGCTTAGGTGAGGGGTAGTATTACGGTGGCACGGGTCACGGGTATAATACAATAAGTTAAGTTTATAGCTCAATGTTTTACTGTACTAAAATGGAATTTTCCATGATAAAACTGTTCTAAATGTTTCTAGACTATTCTTACTGGAAAAGTCAAGAAATTTCTAGAAGTTTGGTTTGTTTATATAATAATACATATTTGTTAAGCGATAGAGTGAAAATTAAAAAGGAATTAAAATTTATATAAAGTGAATTTTGTGAATTATTATTGTTATAATTGTGTTGAATTAATTTTTGGTGTTAAATTCATTTATCTTAAATTGAAGCGTTTTTTTTATTCACAATCCCGTGATAAGCACCTTGATTGAGAAGGCAAAAATGTAACACTGTTAATTGAAATAAAACTTTAGAAATAATAATTTTTATGTGTAGTTTGTCGTATTACACATTTCTATTCTTCACATTTCTATAATAGTTAGGGAACAGGGTCTGACCATCGAAAGCGGTATACAGAATTGGGATCTTGGGCAGACCCAAACACAATGGCTTAGGATTTTTAGTTTTAAATTATTATAAATATTTAATTTTGATGTTTTTTTTTTTAATAAATTAATTATTTTAATTATTTAGTTTTACAATTTTTATAAAAAATGTATATTTTTTCTAAATTTTCGTTTCTTCTTATAATTAAAGCGTTCTTATGATCTAAATAATTTTTATTTTGGTATATCAAATCAACTATAATTACAATCGTTATTTATGTCACTTAAATTAATTATTTGCCGAGCTTTTTTTATATTTCTAAGATTCCAATTTCATAATTGTTCTCTAAATTAATTATATTAAATATGTTTTGTATTAGTTTATTATCTCAGGATGGTAATTAATTAAATTAAATTTAAATAAATTGACCAACAAATTTTTTTGTTTTTTTAAATTTTGTTAATAAATTTAATTTAATTAATTGCAGCATGTATTATTGACAATTTTTTTTCGATAAACTTATATAAAAATAAATTGTTAATATTACTACTGTTAATTGCTTATTAAACTTTACTGATTAATTATAAGTTTACCCTAATAGAACTTTTTTCAGCATATATCCACTAGCGCCTGGTTGGGGTTCTCGCCTCTGGCTCGCTGATTTGCTTTCAATATCGACACATCTGCAAAAAAACAAGATAACATTATTGAATATCTTGAAATAGTTTTAAACAAGTGTTTTGATAAAACCACATTCACATGCAATATACAAAGTTGCAATTTAAAAGTGCGACTTCAACTAACAAAACACTTTAACGATTTTTTTTTTAAATAACAAACTACTTATGATATAGTGAATTAGTAATTATAAAATTAAACATCCTTAAATGAATTGCATAAAATACATTTTAAACTTACTTTGACGAACATAAAAATTGCAATAATGGTATTTTGTATTTGCCACAAAAGTCGACGAATTTTATGTGTTCCACGCGATTATCGAAAAAAACGCCACCACATTTTGGATTGACGCAACAATTTGCGCTCGACAAATATTCTAATACTGTTTGCGGTAAATCCTCTTTACCGTATGGAATTGCTGCGATTTTTACGGCACGTCCGGCTAATTCCATTAAACTGGGCGGTGACAAGGTCATATCACGAACGAATCGATCGATTAATGGATTGTCACGTATACTAAGCTCGCTTAGATTTTTGAGCGAGATTATTTCGCGCGGCAAGTGTTTAAGTCTATTGCGATGGATTAGCAGAGATTTTAGATTTTTTAGCTTGGCTATCGATGATGGAATATTTTCTATTAAATTATCACATAACACTAGCGCTTGAAGGTGACTAAGTTTACCAACACTTTCGGGCACGTCGGTTAGTTGATTGCCGCCCAAGGAGAGTAGATGCAAACTGAAATGATACAATTATATAGATTAGGCCTATTAGAAATAATTACACCACGTATGATAACCTCATATACAAACATAATATCACCAGTCTAGTTAGTGTCATTATATAATTTATATCATTTTGTTCAACAAAAAAAACGTTTCAACATTTTTTCAGTTAAAATCAAACCTGATAACAACAAACGACCAAATAATTAGTGGTTATTCTGTCTAAAGGCATTAATAAGGCAATCAGCAAGTATACATAACAATACAATGTATTAATACATAATGCGACACTTACTTTTGCATTTTTCCAATATCTTTAGCAATTGTTCGTATTTGGTTGCCACCCAAATACAAGTATTTCAATTGTTTCAGCTCGAGTACTTGTTCCGGAAAATATTGTAATTTATTTCCGCTCAAATTAAGCTCCTTTAATTGGCCACCACTGGCCAACTTTGATGAAAATGTTTTCGGTAAACTTGCATTTGTAAGCAAATTATTTTTTGCAATCAGCGTTGTTAACGGACATTGTGCCAAAATATCAGGCAGTGACGTTAAACTATTCGAACTTAAATCCAAAATTTTTAAATTTGTAAACTTTGCAATCGCAAGCGGTACATTGATTAGCATATTATGATTTAAATGAACGGTTTCAATCTCTTCGTACGGTTTATCTGCTTTGAACATGCTTAGAATATCATCTTCAATGTAATCACTTGATAAACTTAAATGTCCATAGTCGATAGTTTTTTGTTCACGAGAATCACTACTGTCACATTCACTACTGTCCGATGTGTATATTTCCATTTTAATTTTATTTATTTATTGCACACACAAAAACAAAAAAAAAACGAAAACTTCAATGCACAAAACACTTTTTGTTACACTTTGCACTTTGTTGGACGACCGAACGAATTGTGCGGCGTATGAATAAAGAAAAAAAACAAAACAAAAAATTTTATTTCTTGAGACGCGAATTCTCTTGCAACTTTGTACATTCAATGGAGAATAGACGACTGGTTATTAAATATTTAAGTTTTCTTTATACACTGTGTAGTGTTTATTTTATTCTTTGATTATCTTAAAAAAAAAAAAAAAAAAAATTTATAAATAAGCAAAATCCACTTGAGTGTCTGGGTATTCTTATCGCAGTGGTGGAAAACCGTTCGATCCGGAATGGTATCTGACGTGAAACAAATGCAATAATTAATTGAAATACCAGATTCATTACAATGAAATAACATTTGCCAGGTGTGTAAATCTAAATATGAAACCGGAATGTTTTAGTAAAAAGTACACGTGCATCGTACGATAATGTTTAAGAGTATTTTATTCAAAGTATTGCCCATTATTAGTTATACATTTTTCCCATATATCTGGCAATGTGTAGATGCCACGCCAAAAAAACTGTTCTTCTTTTGAGACAAATCAGTTATTGAGCCATTTTCATACATTTTTATAGGAACTGAAATGCTGCTCAGCTAGCCTGTGCCCCATCGATGCAAATAAGTGATAATCGGACGGAGTCAAGTCTGGTGAGCAAGCCGCATGTAAAAGTATTTAACAATTAAGTGCTACCAACGTTTCATTGACCGGTTTTGCTTTGTGTGATGGTACATTATCATGAAGCAAAATCACTTGGTATTGCCTTTTATCGATTCAAATTGATCATTTGTTGTTGGTAGCGTTTAGTATTTACGGTTTCTTCAGGTTTTTTAGCAGCTCAAAATAAATCAGACTCTTCTGTTCCCACGAAATACAGAGTATTGTCTTTCGCCCGAAGCGATTTGGCCTTGCAGTCGATTTCGATAGTTGTCCTGGATCAACCCAAGACTTTTGGCGCTTTGGATTCTCAAAATAAATCCATTTTTTATCGTGTAGAATAAAATTGTATTGTTAGAGAGTTGAATTCGTTTCGAAATAGAATGAACCTGTTCTGAACGAAGTAGAAAATGAAATGTCAAAAATGGAAAGTGAAGAGATTCATTCTATCTTGTGGAAGAGAACTAAAAACACATGTAATTAAAGTGAAGTGTAAATTGAAAAAAAAAAAAAAAATAAAATAAAATAAAAAATCGTTAAAGACAATTGAAATCTGATTGTTTTAAAATCGCAAGTTACAATTCGATGGAGAGCCTTTCTTTTGTATCTGGCGAGCAACATTTCGCAAGTAGTTTTTCAATTTTCCTGTTGTCTTTCATTCAGTTTATGCGTAACCCATTTTCTCAGGCTTCAGGCTTTTAAACGTATGGAGACGGGTTCTCGTGACACATTCAATTGATCCGCGAGTTGTTTTTGCGTATGAGCGTCATACTCATCCAACAATACTTTCAATTCACTGTCTTCAAACTTTTTTGTTGGTCTTCCACATTCTTCGTTTCTCACGTCAAAATCACCACTTTTGAATTTATTAAACCACTCATAGCATTGTGATTTACCAAGAGCATGCTCACCGTAAACTCCGCCAATCATTCGATGTGATTCTGCAGCAGTTTTCTTCAAATGATTTCATGATGATGAATTGGATGTTGTTGACAGATGTCAAAAGAAAACAATGGCGCTGATGACGCAGTTTGTCGAAAGGTACATTGACAGGTGGCGCCATTTATTGGTAAATTCCGGTTTAATATATAGACACTTGGTATTACTTTCCTTATCGTTCCGTAATGAAACACAAAGGCAGCACAACAAACAGAGTTTATTCGACACTTCAAGCAAAACCAGTAGCGGGGTCTCATTGAATGACAAATTGATGATAGGTCAAACAATTCAACCAACATTATGGGTAATTTTATTAAGATTTGGAGGTAATAAAATCGCGCTAGTTGTACACATTGAAAAATGTATCGACAGATTGTCTTATCTGAATAGCACAGGAGCTTTCAGACCATTTTATGGAGGGAGAATCCAAAAGAGAAAATTAGGCATTACCCACTTACTCGAGTCACTTTTGTCCTTGCCTAATTAGTGTTTCTAGCCATCAGAACAATGTAATAACTTGTCGTGGAGTCCGAAAAGGAAGAAAGAGATGAATAAAAGATTGCTGAATGATTTCTATGTACACGACCTTTTGACAGGCAGTCAAAACTTAGAAGAAACTTTTAATTAAAAAAAAAATTTAACAAATGAATTAGCCAAAGGTGGATTTTATTTGAGAAATTCTAGCTTATCAATGATATGTGTGTGGCAACTCGATATTATGCGATATAATAGTTACGCACGCGACTGTAGTACATGTGTTTCAATATTTTTCCACTCGACTTAAAAATATTTGACAGGAGGGTGGAAAAGAAAACATTCGAGTGCGCGTCTTCATAGTGTACAGTAGTTATAATTTCGAGTTATCTGTATTAAATTAAAATAAAATAAATGAATTAATTTATAATCGTGTTAATCGTTGTTATTTATATTAAATAATATCAGCATAAAACGTGTACGCTATATTAGTGACCGTCGACGAGGACAAAAACGCAATTGTCTAAAAATTAAAACTCGAACCACGACATTTTTTTCGGTTAGATATTTAGATATTTCGACACGCCAAATTTAGATGATGGCGCTAATACGAACATACTAGTGAACGCAGTCGCATCGAGGGCGCCTATCCCTACGCTAAAGATGGATCAGGTGGACACGTGGTTTTTCCAGGTTGAACAATGGTTTCTCATCAATAGAATTTCCGAGAAAATGAAATTCGGTACCGTTGTTGCATCATTGGACCCGAACATCGTTAGTCAAGTGTACGAGGCAGTGAAATACCCACCCGATGCCAAACCATATGATAATCTCATCGCAAAACATCGCGAGACATCGCAACAGCGTTTTCAAAAGCTGATGTAAGGTATTCAGCTTGGCGATCGCCGACCAAACACGAAACATCAAATCGAGACGGCAGGGCATCCGGTCAGCGCCAAAGTGAGACCGCTGTCGTCGGAAAAATACAAAGCAGCAAAGGCCGAGTTCGAGGAATTGATGCGGCTAGACATATTTCAACCGTCGAAAAGCAATTGGTCATCGATATTCCATATGGTAATGAAGAAGGATGGAACGTGGCGGCCATGTGAATATTTCCGAGCGTTAAACGCAGTCACGAAGCCAGACAAATATCCGATACCGTACATTAATGACGGTGGTCACATCCTATTCGGTGAACACTTTTTCTCGAAAATCGATCTGCAAAAAGCATTTCATCAGGTTCCGATAGATCCAGCCGATGTGCACAAGACAGCCATAGCAACACCATTCGGACTGTTTGAGTTCATGTATATGACGTTTGGCCTCTGTAACGCGGCACAAACCTTTCAGAGGTTCATATCGGAAGTCCTGCGCGGATTGGACTTTGTATTCGCATATATCGATGATATGATTGTTTCTTCCGACATTGAAAAACATCGTAATCATTTTCGCCAAGTGTTTCAACGTCTACGACAGTACAAGCTGATAAACCCATCGAAGTGCGAGTTCGGAAAGTCAGCGATAGATTTTCTTGGACATAGAATTTGGTCCGTTGGTGTTCAGTCGTTGCCAGATAAAGTGGAAGTTATTCGACAATTTAAGCTTCCGACGATTGCCAAGGACCTCAAACAGTTTTTGGCAATGATACATTTTTATAGAAAGTTTATCCCAAATGCAGTCAAGTACCAGATGATACTGCAAAAGATGATTAAAGGCAATAAGAAAAACGATAGAACACCTCTTGTTTGGGACGACACTACGGTTGCAGCGTTTAGTCAGTGTAAACATGACCTATCAACATCCACGTTATTATGCCATCCATCACCAAATGCGCCACTAGCATTGCTAGTTGACGCGTCAGACAACGCAGTAGGTGCCGTTTTACATCAGTTTGTAAATCAACAGCAGCAACCTTTAGGCTTTTTCTCAAAAAAGCTAGACGATACGCAAAGCAAATACAGCACATACAATCGTGAACTGTTGGCGATATACCTGGGTGTAAAGTATTTCCGGTATATGATCGAGGGCCGACAGTGTTGTATTTACACCGACCACAAGCCATTGGTCTTTGTATTTAAGCAGCGGTTGGACAAGGCTTCTCCAAGGCAGATCCGCCACTTGGATTTTGTGTCGCAGTTTTCCACAGATATTCGACATATATCTGGATCATCGAACGTATCAGCCGATTTTTTATCACGAATCAACGAGTTACGTACCACACAACCGATTGACTACAACGAATTGGCTTTGGATCAACAAAGATGCAGAGAACTGGCATCCGTGTTGAACGACGATAACCTCACATTGAGTCTAGAAGCTATAAACGTACCAGGTTCCAATCAGCGACTATATTGTGTCGTCTTTAATGGTAATGTTCGTCCTTACGTTACGCCAAGATTCAGGACTACGGTAATCGAGGGTGTCCACAATCTGTCATATCCGGGAGTGAGGGGTACCCAGCGCCTAGTGCAGGAAAGATTCGTGTGGAAAGGCATGCGTAAAGACTGTCAGATGTTCGTAAAAATTGTATGGCGTGCCAACGATCGAAAGTCACCAAGCACAATTGATCAGAAGTTCTAACAACTGTGCCACCAAGCCAACGATTTGATAATATCAACGTTGACTTAATCGGTCCATTACGCCAACATCAGGCGAGTATAATTATTGTCTTACCATAATCGATCGTTATTCAAGGTGGCGCGAGGTAATTACAATCCCGAATATGACGGCAGAGACGGTGGTTAAGAACTTAATTTCATGATGGTTCTCACGGTTCGGAATTCCGAAAATCATCACGACAGACCAAGGTCGACAATTCGAATCGAGTTTGTTTCACGAATTGTCTAAACTACTGGGTATCCAGCATATTAAGACAACGAGTTACCACTCACAGTCGAACGGATTGGTGGAAAGATGGCATAGGACATTGAAGTCAGCAATCATGTGTCATCAAACGCCCGATTGGTCAGCGGTTTTGCCGATAATATTACTTGGTCTGAGATCAACATACAAACCAGACATCAATTCTACACCAGCAGAGATGCTGTATGGGCAAACGTTACGACTGCCGGGGCAATTTTTCGAAAGTGATGATAAGACGACGATACCGCAGTCAGAGTTCATCGCGAAGCAATGACTTCCCTGAGGCCAACGAGTACTACGCATCATTGCAAAAACGACATTTTCCCACATAAAGATATTCATCGGAGTACTCACGTCTTTGTAAGACACGATGCTGTTCGCTCAGCTCTTCAACAACCTTACGATGGTCCGTTTGAAATTATTAGGCGTCATGAAATGTATTTTGTCATCCAGCTAAACAACCGAACTGAACGCTCAAACATCAACGCAGTCGACGAGCCAACAGTTGCCGTCAGCATTAACACAGTCATCGAGTCAACAGTTGCGAGTCATAGCTCTGAGGCACTACAAACACAACCGCATCCTAGTAGCTCATATAGTAATAATACGACGATTGCCCAACCGTAAGTTTCACAATCGGGCAGGGTCATTAGACAGAAGGTCAGATTGAATTTGTAGTTGGTAATACCTGTAAAGTACGTTGAATTGTATAATTTTGTTTTTATAATACCGACTTTCAGTCTGGCGGCGGAGTAATGTGGCAACTCGATATTACACTCGACTTAAAAATATTTGACAGGATGGTGGAAAAGAAAACATTCGAGTGCGCGTCTTCACAGTATTAAATTAAAATAAAACCAATGAAATAATTTATAATCGTGTTAATCGTTGTTATTTGTATTAAATAACATCAGGACAAAACGACAGAACGAAGTAGGCCTTAAATGGCATCCTTCAGATGACACATTGACATTTGAAATGCACACAGAAAGAAATGGTGTTGTCAGCAAACGTAAAATAATATCCGACTCTTTATCTTGATTAAAGATAATATTGTTTCAGAAATTATGGCTAATGAAAGTGGACAAACATTTTGAAAACATCAAAACTCCAAGATTCACTAACTTTAATGGTGAAGTACTAATTTCTTGAGTTTTCGGGTGCGAGTGAGGTAGCTTACCGCGCCGTTATTTACAGCAGGGTAAACTGGAACTATGTGCAACACATTTACAAGCTCTACACAGATTCGTCAATTGTTTTGGCCTGACTGTGCTTTTATCAGGTCAAATACTACTGCAGATCACGGTTCCAGAGGTGTTGTGCCACAAACATTATTTTTTTTAAATGTTGCCAATGTATGTATTTTTTCACAAGAAGTAATCAAATCTTAAGCTAAGATTATTACATATTTTAAGTCTTAACCAGGGTATAACATGATTATTTAATAAATTTACAGGTTCACAGGTTCATCAGTCCGAGTGAATCTGTTCTTTTCCGTCGCCTTAATCGCGGCTGTTTTAGTATCTTCCTGGCCAATTCGTTGGGATGTGCTTCTAGTTTTAAGTAATATTTCGAATTGAATTCTTTAATTGTTTCTTTAAAGGTTTTAATCCCAAGGTCGTCATGTATATTACTATTTCGAATGTACCAAGGAGTATTTGTAATACTGCAAAGTATTTTCGTTTAGGTTCGTTGCAGGAGTTCGCAAGTAAATTGATTCCGCGCATTAAGGGTTTAATGCTCTTTTTATGCTTTAAAAGAATAATATTCCATTCGTTTTATCGGTAAACATGTTTTGCTTTGACCGTGTACATTAAATGTTAAAACAAATATAATTCTGAGCGTTTGCTATAGCGATAGCGAGATATTTACACGGCACCGTGCACGTACACACCGGGGAGGAGAAAAATGTATGTTCGTCGTCGGTTTTGTTTAAAAAAAAACAAAAAAAAACACAAACACAACGAGAAAATATACAAAAGAGAGAAAACAAATTGCTTGATGATGCCTCGTTGTTTCGTTGTTTTGTTTGGTAAAAAAATATAGGCAGTCGAGTTTTGATTTTTAATGGGTCTAGTTTGGATTTTGGTCCAATATTGATTTTTGAAGAGTGATCCTTCACTCTCGATGAAATTTTGTGATCCGTTGTGTAAACATTTCATGATTTCTTTTTTCTGCTTTTTTTTTTGAATATTCTTGTGCAGAATTTAATTTATTTATTTTTTTTTTGGTTCAATAATAAAAAATAAAAAAAAACTTTTAAGATTTTATTTAAGAAAATTTCACTTTTTGTGTATAAAAAATTTATTTAATAAAAATTAAATAAAAAAAAAAGGGAACAACTCTAAGAAACAGTTTTAGTTACATAATAAATACGTCTCTGTAATTAAAACAAATGAAAACAGAGAAACATTTTAAATAAATAAGTTTTGTGATTACATTTTGTTTCTTAAATAAATGGTTTTTATTTGTGGTTGTAAACTTTAATAAAAAAACCGATTTCATTCCGTTATTAAATTCACATTCGATTATTTAACGGGGTATTATAAGTCATCTCCAGTGTCGAACTTGTTGAAATTCTACTTTCGTTTGTTTGCTGAATAAAAAGTTTATCAGTATTTTGGAAAAAAAAACAGTAACGAATCGTGTTTTGCTTACAAATTGAGCAATTGACACACAGTTATTGCAAATCGTGTTGTTCACCAATTGTGTTCAGTGTTTCCGGGAATTGTTTTGTGTGGCAGTATTCGCGCCCGTGGGGGCAGGGCAACCATTGTGTTGATGGAGTTCCTGCGTCGGCGCTGGTAGCTGTACGGCCGGACGGACCGATAAAGGTATTAATTAATTCGAGCAAACTGTAAATTTTTTTTTACTGTAAATTGATTCTAACGTAAATGAATTGCTGATTTTTTTTTTCTGATTCTTGTTTTTTCTTTGTAATTTCTTAACGTAACGAGTTTTTTTTTGAGCCTGATTTAAATTTGTTACAGTTTGCTTTGTTTCTTTTCATTATGGTATAACATTAAATTTTTTGTTTACTTTGGTTTGGTTTATGGTGTGTGTACGAATTTTACACCTCCATTCCAGACCATATTTTCCACATTGCTGTTCATTTTCAGATTTTTCAAATATTTTTTTTTCATTCTGTTTTTTTCTCTATTCCGCTATTTTATTTTTTTCCGTTTTGTTTGACATGGTTCGATTTTTTTTAACGGTTTCAATTTAAATTTTTTTTTTTGCTTGTTTAATACAGTGAACCGTGTTTATTAATTTTGTACAGTAGATTCTGTGATAAAACTTTTTTTGTGCTGTTATTCGGTGATTGTGCAATTTTCTTATCTTTTTCTCGCATGAGTCACCCTTCATCATGTGTGAGTAAATTCTTCCTTTGATCGGATGATGTGAGGTATGATCTTGTGGTGAGTCGGCCTTTCCATATTTGTCCCTGGCGTATCATTCGTTCCTCCAGGACAAGCTGTGCTCTAGGGGGTCATGCCATACCTGTTGGTCGTACTGAGGCGACGGTTTATATTCCGGGGGATCGTCGTTATGTCTGTCATCCGGGCGTCCTTCCATACCTAATTAGCAAAGGTGACCGCCGCGACTGGGAAACAGCATCCCAGTAGGCGGGCCGATGAGGGGAGGCCCGGTTGGCAGTCATGACGGGGATCGCCGGGGATTGCAGCTGTCGCTCCTGAACGATCACACCTGGTTTATAATTTCGGTAGCTACTGAGGCCGTGGCAAAAATAGTTTAAATTTCTCTGTTCCCTTCTCGTTTTATTTTCATGCGGTTATTCAAACATGAGAATATGTCTGGAAAAGCCTACGCCGCACCGTGAGCTCTAGCCAGCTACAATACCGCACCAGACCTCTATTCTCATGTCTGTTAACGAAGCCCTTGTGGGGTTCCGTTACATTGGTGGATCTCCATAACTGAATACCATATGTCCATATTGGTTTGATTATTTCTTTGTACAGTAAAACTTTATTGGCTAATAACAACTGAGACTTATTCCCATCAGCCAATATATTTTGGAAAATGTAATTTTTGTTGGTAGCCCATTGTTTCAATATGATTTTTCCACGTTAACCTTCTATCCAGGAACAAAACTAAGTATTTTACCTTGGTTTGTTGAGGAATATTTTTATCGTTTAATTTCACTGGTGGGCAGGTGTGTTTGTTCAGCGTAAATGTGCTGTGAGTTGATTTGTTTTCGTTTACTTTTATTCATCATGCCTTTAGCCAGTCCGCGACTTTATTTAAATGATTCTGTAATTCCTTTAAGGCAATTTCGGGATTAGTCTGAGACACCAGGATGGCCGTGTCATCGGCAAATGTTGATATTATTACTTTGTTGGTTACAGGTTAATCAACTGTGTACAACAAGTATAATATTGGTCCTAGAACGCTGCCTTGCGGGACACCTGAATTAATATCATTTAAGCAAGTAGTTGCGCTGGTTTGTTGACCATGTATTGCCTTTGAAGAAGATAGTTTCCCAAAACTTTGTGAAATTTCTTCGGTAGAAGCTCTTTAATTTTGTATATTAGTCCATCGTGCCAAACTTTATCAAAGGCTTGGGCGATATCCAAAAAGGCAGCAGAATATTATTTCTTTTCCTCGAAGGTGATTTTGATTGATTTACAATTCTGTGTATTTGCTTTGTAGTACCATGTTGTTTTCGGAACTCAAATTGATGGTCTGGAATAACGCGCCGTTCTTCTAAAATTGGTTTCAATTTCTTTATTAACATTTTTTCAAATAGCTTTGAGATTGTGTGCAGCATGCTTTCCCTGGCTTACGTATCATTGTGATCAAAGATATGTTCCATTTTTGAGGAGTATAACTAGTTCGCATGATCGCATTGAATACAAATGTTATTAGTTTTATGTATTTATCTGGCAATCTCTTATCATTTTTCCGGTAATGAGATCATGTCCTGGTGCC
The DNA here is from genome assembly GCA_958295665.1 of Tipula vernalis. Taxonomy (NCBI): domain Eukaryota; kingdom Metazoa; phylum Arthropoda; class Insecta; order Diptera; family Tipulidae; genus Tipula; species Tipula vernalis. Next base: position 124,704,334 of record OY282559.1, read on the forward strand.
TTTTTGGGCTTATGCAATTTTTAATTGTATTCTTAACTTTCTTCCAATTATACTTTATGTAGGATAAACCATCATCCATTTGCTGGGGTAGCATGAAATAATTATCTTCTTCGTGTGGTACGAATACTGTTGTTAAATGAGCAGCAAAAGCATTGGAATTCGAATTTGTTGGCCTTTTTAAATTTTTTGTTGCCTTCGACAAAGAATAATCTGTCCTCTCGGTTGCCGAGAGATTACTTAAATAGTTCTTTACGCGCTGGTTTTCTTCTTCCTGCAAAGCAAATCTTAGGGCCTTAATAGCTCGATTTAATTTCCGTTTCAATAATGGTGATTCTGTTTGCTGCCATTGACGGCGAATTTTTCGCTTTTCCTGGATTAGTTCCTCTATATTACGTGACAATTTATAAACTTTTTCAGAACTACTTATGCCGGGTGTAGCCAATTCAGCGAATAATGTGATGACATCTTTTGAATTTTCTGCCGTCGCATCAATATCAGCTGGTGCGATCAGAGGAATTTTAAGTAGACACTTTTGTTCGACTAGCCTCCTATATTGATCCCATTTATTGTAGTTTGCTTGTTTGTAAGACGGTTCAGCATTTCGTGCTTTAAGACACAAAAATTAAACGACTTAAAACAATGGTGGAGGCGTCCAGACTGGTTAGTTCAACCGCAGGATTTTTCTCCTATCTGGAACAGCCTGATAAAGCGAGCAACGGTATGGAAGTTAGTAAAGTAAACCTTCCAACTGTAGTGCTTCACGCCGAATTTGAGTCACGAGAGTTTTTTTGCATAGGAAATCTTTTAGAAAATGAATTCAAATTGCAAAAGATATTTAGAGTGATGTAAAAGAAGTCCCAAATTGACAGCAACAATGCAATTAACACTAGCAGAAATTAAAGCAAGTCATGTCAGCACAAGTCATTCAAAGAGGACATAGAACATATTCTTAAAAATGAACGAGTAATGGAGACTTTTATCGTTGACTCCATTTGTCGCCAACAACAGCATTTTAAGAGTGGGCGGTCGACTATAAAATTTAGTCTTTTGCCACATCTATTTCCATCTATGAATGACTGATATGAACTTACTAAATATTTAAAAAAGTCGAAATTTTAGCCGAAAAATTTACCTGAGGCATACCGCATAAGAATATATATTCTCGTTTGCACTTATTTACATATGTAAGTTCACAAATGTATTTAAAAAATAAAACATTCCGTTCTATATTTATCTAAATTTTATTTATTTTCCGATTATGCTCCATCGAATATTCCAAAATTGTGTAACAAGCTTGAATAATACAATCTGCCTTTAAGCATTCGAAGTCGTAAACTTCATTCAATTGTCGCAATATTTCCAATCTCTCGTTCAGCAATGTGTTCGCCTCAGCCGAATACTTATTCTGCCACTTTATTATATCACTATAGTTTCCTCCGTTATTTAAATATTTTGGATTTTTTTATCGAGTGCCAATTTACTGGTGGTTGATGATGATTGTGATGTGGTCAAATTGATCATCTCGATTGACAAATACATTTTTAAACGCAAGTCGAGATACATTTGGTGTAATGTTACTCTGGTTCATGTTTGATAAATACTAACTGGGTATAGTTGTTTTTGAACAAATGAATTTATTTGGACAGACAAATTTTTATACATGAAATACAAAGATATATGTTATTTGGCGGTGTGGTGGTTTACATTAAAAATTTCATTAGCTTTTTTAATATGGTAGAATTCTCCCTCCCCCCCTCCCCCTTCCTTAACCTAAAATTTCCGAATCATTTTATGTTTCGTTCGGAAAGGAACGGCTGATGGGTGAGTCTTGCCTACAGAGGATATTAACGGATTTGTAGTGATTCACTCATGTAATCCGTTTATTCCATTTGTTTTTCTCTACAATTATTCGAAATGTAACACATTTCGACTATTAAATATAATTGTATTTGAATAGCTTCTTTCAGCTTAGTATTGACACCACAGAATATTTTGACTCATGAATAATATTCGAGGGTTTGAATCTGTGCTCACTACAATAAATATCTTGGACACCACAAAACACGAACGTTATTTTATGAGGACATTTAGTACAACAATCAAAGTTCTTGTTTACCACCATCTATCGTCGTGATTCACAATTAATAAATTCAGCATTTTTTGCTTAGACTGTACCAATTTGTTTTTCATGCTATCTCAACTACAGACACACAAATTTTTACCCACTCTCGCACTCTCGTTCCAAACTCTTTACGTGACACACTCGCCTTTTTCTTAAATGCTTTTATACGATAAAATAAATATAAAAAAATTTTAATAATTATCGCGCTCACTGGTGGTGGATTTTATCCATTTTTCTGTAATAAATTTTGTCAATAAATTCTTGGCCACATATTTATTGTGTAAATTGTGTGGCCAGTATTAAAATTTTGAGTGTACATTTATTTGTACCCCACGGTATCGGCTGCCAATCCAATAGATTCTCTATGAAGGAGATGGTTGAGTAAAATTTGTTAGTGACTTTATTTATGAATTGGGGTATGGTTGAGATGTTTGCTATTTCATTAAGAACAAGGATTGGCGTGTTTTGGGGTAATGATAGAGAATACCTCAAGCATTTGTTCTGGACTTTTTGTATTTTAACTATAGTTGTTAGAGTGCCATTTTTCCATAGTGCACATGCATAGGTAAGGATTGGTCTGATGGATATTTTGTTGAGTAATTTGTTGGTGGGATCTAATTGGGATTGTGAGTGGAAAAGGGCGAAAAGCGAGTAATTGCTTTATTCGCTGCTTCTGTTTTGGAGGTTATATGTTTTTGGAAGGTTGGGCGAGTATCTAGAGTACAACCCAAGGGTGGGAATTGTCCTTTTCTCTTAGGTATTTGGAATGTGTGAATAAAATGGCTTCGGTTTTGGAAGTATTTACTTTAATTTCCCACAGTTTAAAGAACTGTAAGATATCGGAGAGCCCGGAGGTTAAGCGTTTGAAATTTTGGATAGTAAGTGGTAGCCTCCTTTTGTGACGGAAGTGTATATGGCCGTGTCGTCGGTCTAGACTGCGACGTTGTTCGAAGGTGGTGTGGGAAGGTTGTTAGTGAATAAATTGAAGAGGACTGGACTAAGAATTGAACCTTGAGGTACTCTTGACGGGATACCAAGAGTCTCTGACAGTTCCTCCAAGATACTGACGTTAAACGAGCGGTTCGACTGCGCTCCATACTCAATATTTGGGTTTGTATGATATAAGGAGATATTATGGGCTTAGTGGAATTGCTGTGCAAGGAGATTAGCTTTATTACTATTGGTGTAGGTAGTTTTATCATGTATTGTTATGGATGGTAATTGGTTTTCTCGGGATTTCAGTTGTTTGACCAACTTCCAGACCATGGTGTGGTTTGGTTTTATATCTTGGAGTTTCCTTTTCCATGCTTTATTAGTGATTTCGGTTATTTTGGTTTTGATTTTTTTTGCTAGTTGGTTTATGGGATGACGAAGTGCACGATTTTGGGTACGCAAGGCTTCTTGGGAGAACGGGTGTTTGGAGGTAAAGTTGTTGGAAGTTGGTGGCGAGGCTGAGTTTACTGCTTTATTGATGCAGTCAGTAATGCATTGAATAATTGCATATATGGATTCAGGGGTGTTTAGGGTATTGGAGTGCCAAGTAATGGTTTTATCGATGAATACTCTAGAAGAGTTCCAGTCGACTTTGCCAATACTTGGTTTGATAAGATTTAGCACAGAGGAGTCTCCTAACTCGAACAGTATAGGGTAGTGGTGTGATGACAAATCATTGATTGATTTGAAATTCGTGATTTTGAAATGGTTTTTTGACAGGATTAGTGCAATGGTGGATGGAGTTGTACCCGGTTTGAAGTGGGTTGGCTGGTGTGGGAATTTAAGCAGGAAGTTATTGTGGGATGCTATAGGTTATTTAACGCATTGCCACAGCTGTTGGCTCTAGCGCAATTCCAGTTACGGTGCTTTGCATTAAAGTCACCAGCAATGAGAATTCTTCACGCTTTGTCCTTGGGTTATAAATAGCTACTAGGGTTATTATTTGGTTACTTATGGTTAGTTCTACTGTTATGTTTTCGATTTTTATTAGGGGAAGGGGTGACAGGGGTTTAAATTTAATTGACTCATAGGTTAGTATTGCTACACCACTGCCCGTTTTCAAATTTTTACTACTAACTATGCTTGAGAATTCTCTATCATACCTGTGGATCCGGTAGTGTTGAAGACTGAAATATTTGTCCTGACTTAGCCACGTTTAGGCCAGGAATATTATAGCTGGTTGGTGGGTTTCGACGAAGCCTTCGAATTCCACTCTTTTAGGGATGATAGAACAAGGATTCCAAAGGAAACACTTTAGAGTTTGTTGGGTTGTAATTATTATCTAATTGAAACTGGCGCTGATGAGAGCTAATGCTGCTTGCTGTGGTGTTTCTGCCGATTTTATCGCTTGGATTATTTTTCGGTATTCTGCTATGATCTCCCAGATATTGTAGATGGCTAATAATTCCTGTTGAAGGTTACGCAGTTCCGCAAATGGATTTTACGGAGCTTTTGCTGCGGCTTGAGCTGGTATAGCTGTTGGCGCGGTAGCTGCATATGCCGCCAGTATTTCGGTCGGTGCTGTGACTTTTGGCATTTGTTTTAATAGCGGAAATGCATGGTTGTACGCTAAATGACTTACTGAAACTCCTTGAGTATCCGCGCACATTTCCCAAAACACGGGTTCACGGGTGGAGGTGGAGCCGGCTTATATTGTGTCTTGGGCGTTTTTTGGAATTGCTTGCCTTGAACTCCTGGTATTTAGTGCATCCTTTGTAGTTGGCTGCATGATCTCCTTCGCAATTCACGCATTTTGCTGTACCTTCCCTTGTCGTTCGGAGGCATCCGCCTTCTGGATGGTCATTAAGGCATTTGATGCAACGATGCTTTCTTTTGCAGTTTGTTCCGGCGTGACCAAACTGCTGGCAGTTTCGGCAATGCGTGTATTCCTTTACGGCTGCAGCTCTTTTAGCGAGGTGACCTCTCTCGCAAACCTCACCAGAGATTTTGTGTTCCGTTTGGTCACAGCTTAGACCTCTTTAATGCCGGCGTCTTTTATATTGGTTTTGATAGTTTAGGATCCATGTCATATAGCATTGGATTACGGCACTCTATTCTCGTTCGCTATCGTCGGTGAATGAGTGAAACTGATGGCTTTTCGCTAACTCTACCATGAGTTTAGCGTGATGATCTTTCGTGTGTGGGTTAATTCTCAGACGACCAGTACGGATGAGGATCTTTACAGTGAAGTTTTCTACGCCGATATGGATGGCATATGAAGAGAGTAGTGATTCTACTTGCGACATCGGTGTATCCACGATGATTGGCGGAACTCGACCGGGTTTTATTCACCAGGCAGTGGGGTTTCATTAGCTAAAGCGACGATACAGTTATCGATCAGCACACTGCCCTCGGACGACCGCCATTTTTCACTGGAGCTGGGTTAGTGGTGAGTGATTTTCGTTTTGTACTTACAGTACGAAACGCTTCCTCTTGACTTATGGTTTCCGTCGTATCCATATTCCAAAGTATGAGTATAGGCACACTTTACACTTGTGTAGTAGGAAAAACAGGTTTTTATTTTACACTTGAAACACTTGAATTTGTTTTGAAAAAAAAAAAACAGATTTTGTAGACAAACTAAACACTAAATGATAGTGTGTTTTAAAAAAAAAAACAGATTCTATTTACATACTCACTTGTTGACACTATGAAATGCAGAACTGGAATGAAGATATGATTTTTTTGAGTCTATGGAGTAGACTGTGTAGGACTAACTGGGTATATTTACATTTTTCTAGATTTTATACACCTAATATTTCGGGGCGGTTCAATGTTCCAGGTAAAACAGAGTATTTTGGGAATTTTAATGTCCCAACTTTTTCCTATCCGCCCCGTAAAATTCGAGCATTTCTTAATTATTTTTTTATTTTTATAATCGAACTAGACTTTTCTGGTGTAAACCAAATATTTCCATCATTAAACTGCATTTTAGTGTTCAAAATCCATGTAGGTACGCATTTAAACGATAAAAATTTATCTTGACACAAATTTGTTGTCTGGTTAAATTTCGCCTGATTATTCTCGATAAGAGATAATTATAGAAAGCCAAGTTGGTTGTTGATAACGGCAGTTCTTTGTGAAATGCGTATGCAAAGATTTTTTTTACACATTATGCATGATTCGGCAAAAATAATTTCTTATTTTTTACAAGCAGAAAAACTTAATATTTCGTCTTTATCAACTTTTAAGATTGATCTCTGCGATAAACTTACAGAGAAAAATTTGATTGTACATTTTAGGCCGAATGAATGAACGAAGTGAATTGTTGCTTGATTACCAATATAACCGATCAAATCCCAAGAAAAACGTAAATTCATTAAGTAGAGTGACTAACGAAATTAATACAGTTATTCCCAAATTATTTTCGATAAAAAAAAAAAAATAATTTCGAGGGTTATTCAAGGGTTTACTAACCTTCTATATAAAACGTCTTGATACTAAACGTAGATTTAGGCGCGATATATAGATTGCCACTACCCAGACTTCCAATAACACATTTTTTTTATCTTCAAAAATTAAAAGAACGACCCCTAGTACTTGATAATTTCATGAACTGGCAATTTATTATCAATTCCATTTGTACAAAAAAACTCAATTAAAATTGATAACAGCGTATTTCTACAATTATTTATGTCTAGCAAAGATTTGTTCATTACGAACTTTAAGTACTTTGCGCGCGTCTTATCAGTGACCAGATTTTTGTTGTTGTTGTTGTATTGTTCTTATGTGGCCTGAACGTGTATTGTATAAATTATTTAGCAACTTCATTATTTTGTATTTTTCGATAAACATGATAATTTCACAAAGTCAACAGGATTTGAAATATTGGAGATAATAATGATTGCTCCACTATAGTAAATATAACTAATAACAAGGCCATCGTGGTGCAATGGTTAACGCGTTCGACTGTTAATCGAATCGTTGGTAATTATTATTTATCTGTCAAATAATTTTTAATATTAAAGAGGATATCAAGTTTAGTTTATACTAAATTTTTGATTGATAAGTTAAGTTCCATAAAATATTTTACTTCATTTGCTTTTATAGTATACAAGCTTATACTACCTCATGCCGATTATTTGGGCAAAATTTTTAACTAAACTAAATTATGCTATATTATGCTATTAACCATCAGACAGACGGCATGGAAAAGCTGTTTCGGAGCAGATTTAAAATCGGGTCTTAAAACGCAAGGGGTCAAAATTCACATTTCATTTAAAAAAAAACTGACCTTTTATGAATCTCAATTCGAATTGTAAGTAGGAAGGCGTGTTCAGACTATGAACACGATCACCAACCGGTTAAACACATAATTTAGTAGTAGTATGTTAGTAATTACAATGTATTAAACGGAAATTAGCATATAGTTGCATAGAAACAAACCTGCTGACTCCATTAGTTTTACTTTAGGAAAAATGAAAACTTGATATTTCCGTTATATTTAGTAGTTATTGTTGTAACCAATGTAACAATTTTATATAAAAACCGTAATATTTTAAATAGAGGTAAGAATTAAAATAACATTTAACTTCTCAACTAGTTGTTTAGATATAGTGGTGAAGCCCCCACCCGTGGTAAGCGCACTATTCCCTGCACAAACATTGGACCTTCGAGCCAAGCAATAACCGGCAACTTAATCAATGTTGATTTAAAGTATCAAAGTTGAAATACAACAAAAAGAAGCTTGATACATGATTATCTAGGTTAAACTTGCAGTAGCCAAAAAAACAGGCAGGAGTAATAATCAACTATTTTAATTGCAAAATACAGCCAAGGTTTCCGTCAAAATTTTCTATGAAGATACGGTCATTAGTAATCGACAAATTAACTAAAATATTACCAGACTAACATATAAATGCTTGGCAGTGGAAACACATAAACGATTTAGTATGGGCTGACCCAAACTACAACCAAGCAAGCAAGATCGAAAAACTATTAGGTGCTGACTACTATCCAATGATAATATTAAGTGAACTGTCAAAAGGGCATCACGGCGAACTAATAGCACAATTAGCAAAAAAAGCTTAACAAATCGAACACGATGGCGGTAGCATATAAACAATGCATCCAGGAATATATAGACTTGGGACATATGAAAATTTGTAATAAAAAGCCATCAGCCCAAAAGCAAGACTATTACATCCCTTATAATGCAGTTATCAAGGAAGAAAGTGTAACAACAAAACTAAGGATTGTGTTCGACGCGTCTGCCAAAACATCAAATGGAATAAGTCTTAATGACAATCAACTCGTGGGTCCAACTATTCTAATACGTCATATATCTGTCAAAAAAGTACCGGGAATTGCTAAATATAAAACATAAATTTTAAGTTCAATCATAAAAATTAATTTTGTTCTCCTCAAAGTATTCCCCATTCGTCGATATACACATATGCCAGCATTTTTCCAATCATCGAAATATTTTTCCACTTTCCTGGAACAATTTGAGTCTGGGAAACAGGAAAAAGTCACCTGATGCTAAATTAGGCGAATATGGTCGTTGTTCGATGGTATTTATTGAGTTGTTCCTCTTATATTCGCTCATAATCATAGCTCGGTGTGATCGCGCGTTATCGTCATGTAAAACCCACTAATTTTTTTTCTCATAATTCTGGTCACATTTTTCGCATCAGCACAAGAAATTACATTTGCGACATACAATATGAGGCAAACTCTTTGTTCAATAATTTCGTTCATCGTGAAAATCGCCGTGCACTTATGAAGTCGATTGACTTAACCAACAGCTGTAAACAAACTGACTATGAAAGACAAACAGAGCCAATCAACGAATATCAACTAACAACAGTGACATTTGGTATGGCTTCGGCGCCATACCTAGCCATAAGAACTTTAAGACAATTAGCCAAAGATGATCAAGAAAAACATCCAAGAACGGCCAAAATAATATTAAAAGATTTTTATGTTGAAGACCTCATTACAGGTGATGATAATTTAGAAGACATTCTAAAAGCACAACACGAACCAATTAAAAAATTGAAGGGCGGGGGTTTTAAGTTACATAAATGAACCAGCAACAATTCTCACCTTTTGTCAAAAATACCAAAAAAAGGCAACATTATTTAATTTTAACAAATCAGTCAGATAATACAGTCAAAACACTCGGAATTTCACTCCGACAACATTGAATTTAAGGACAACATTAACAATTACAACACAAAAACAAAGAGGCAACTACTATCAGAAGCATCTAAATTATTTGATCCACTAGGCTGGCTATCACGTACGCCTCTTGGGAGTATTAGGGGATGAAGAATTACCAAAAAATTCGTATACCACGTTGGATCAAGCACACAAATCATAAAATAGGACGAATTCATGGATTTTGTGATGCTTCAGAGAAAGCCTAAGCTGCCGTAGTTTATTATGTGACTATAGATGAAAATAGCAATATCGCCTCCGCAATAAAAACCAAGATATCGTTACCAAAACTAGAATTATATGGGGCTTTACTACTCTCCAAATTATTACATTCAATTAAACAAAACATGGGTTTCAAGGAAACACTTACTTACGCTTGGACAGATTCCATGATATCACTAAGTTGGATCAAAGGGAATCCTAACAAATACAATACCTTTGTAGCAAATAGAGTGGCACAAATCCAGAAAATGACACAGTCTGCGCAATTGTATTACGTAAAATCAACCGAGAATCCAGCAGACTGTGCAAGTAAAGGAGTAAGCCCCGAACAACTACAACCCATCATTCAACATCTCCCGTAAAGGTTTTCCTCGATTAAGAAAATACTGAAAACAATAGCGTTCATTCAACGGTTCGTGAAGAGTATAATGTATAATAATTAACAAAATATAAGGAAGAAATAACATGTCTCAGAAAAGGCGAGAAAATATCTTCAAAAAGTAAAATACTCTCACTCAACCCATTCATAGAAAAAAGAGGGATATTAAGAGTAAAAGGCAGGAAACAAAATTCCAATAGCTCGTTTGAAGAAAACAATCTTGCAATAATACCTCCAGAGCATCAAGTAACAAAACTAAATATACAAGAAGCACACAAAACACAAAAGGAGGAACAAAACTGACCTTAGCGAATATCCGTAAGAAGCTGTGGATAACAAATGGACGCCGATGCATTTAACAACAAATCAAATCCTGCGTTAGATGTCATCGGTTTAACAACATAGTAAAACATCAACTTTACCCGAAACTTACCGGAAATTTACCCGAAACTACGTTCATACCAGCGAGACCATTCTGACAAGTTGTGTAGATTATGCAGGTCCGATATTCAAATCGAAGTAGCATCAGATTTAACAACACACGGTTCACTGCCAGGCGAGGCACATATATTTACAGTGATAACGGAGCAACCTTCATAGAAGTTGATCACGAGCTGCAAATAAGAAAAAACAGGGAACTGAACGAAGCAAATGAGCTAATTAAGGAACAATTAGCTAGAAATGGAACAACCTGGCACGTAATCCCACCAGTAACAGCAAACTTTTGCGGCCTCTGGGAAGCTGCAGTGAAATCGACAAAAAAATCATTTTAAAAACATAGTTGGAGAACAACTGCTTAAGTTTGAAGAATTATCAACTGTCGTTGTACAAATCGAATCATGTCTAAATTCCCGGCCGTTAAGCCCAATCACAAATGATCCAACAGACTTAGCTGTATTAACACCAGATCATTTTTTGATAGGAGACACCCTAATTGCTCCTCCACAGCAACCCATGGAAACAGAAAATATTAGTAGTACATCTACTACAACTACAACAACGAGGAAAATGGAAAGATACACAACAAAACCTATCACCAGCCCAGATAGTTATAATTCAAGATGAAAGATTACCTTCAACCAGATGGCTAATGGCACGGGTTACTGAAGTTCATCCAGTCAATGACAGAGTTATCTTTCCAATATCCAAATTATCTCCTTTACCAAAACCCTAATGAAACCAAAATCATCCCCAACATTATCAATTAATCTTAACACGATTACAGCTCCAACAAGAATTTTGGGAAAACGTGAAAATTCTAAAAATAAACTCACGATGGATAAGAAGAACGGTCAATCTAGTAGTAACCCACAAATCTGAAGAATTAGGCAAAAAGCTGACGAAACCTCACCAACATCAAACGACCAAAATTACATCCTAGATGAAAGCCATGCTACACACAACTACTATATTTTGTTTCCTTCCCTCAACAGCAATTGCATCGATTAACGTCACTCATTTTCAGTTCCAACCAGTGATCTTTTTTGACGAAATGGGAAGAATTAATATACTACGAAGCAAATGGAATCGAATCATGTACTTTGATTTAGCCAACTATTGGTTGGAGTTCAATCAGTTAAAAGAAGCAAGGAATCAACTGTTCGCCATCTATTAAGTGAAATTGAATATAGGTACCAAATATTGGCCACCAATTAAAAAACAATAAAATAAACATGGTATAGACATGATGAAACAACAAATGTCTTTCGCCGAAATAACCACCAACATTATCAAACGTAATAGAGAGTTGATTACTAATCATTATAAAATGGTCCGAGATGAACTAGAATCAATCATGTTTCATGAAGAATTCATAGATAATACAATATGAATCATTGTAGCAATTATATCGTTTAAAGATATACAAGAAGCTTTAATCGATGTGATCTCAGATGTGCACCACATGCTGATCAATACCTTATTATTTACACCCAGCCAACTAAGTGAACAAAGCCCAAAGTGAACTAAACGCCCTATTAGTGGGCTTTGTAACCAGTTCATACAATTCACTAAACAATTCTTAATAAAACCTGAAACAAGCGTGAGATCTAGCACCTTTTGTCGGTTTCTAGTTATAAAAGTGGGCTTACACCTAAAATTACATATTTGAAGGTTAGTACTAAGAATAAAATCAAGGAGTAGCTCACCTCTCTCGTTTGTACCCGTACTTCTCCATATTGTTTGGTGTGAGCTCACATCACTGAGACAGGATGACTCCAACTTTCCGCTTTTGAGCATTCAATAAAACATCTCTAAGAATTGCAGGTCGAATGTCATCACCTTCATATGGTAGATAGGCTGAAGTAAGCCAGAGATTTAAACTACCAATCTCAATGCCAGCCGCCACTAAATCTGAGTTGCTGTAATTAAATAGCACAAACAAGTTTAGATTAGTTATAGTGAGAATGCACCAACGAACTTTGCCTATCCTCATAACCCGCTCTCCAATGAGCCATGGCTCCTGGATCAGAACAACATCAACTCCATCAGCTTCAATTTTGAGCAGCAGAATAGCCGAGGCTACCTTGCATTGGTCTAAATTGATCTGCATCAATCTACACCAGAGGTCGGAAAACCCTAAGATTTCGTTACGTTATTGGAAAAAATTCCCAATTTTTTTGATTACACTCAAAAAAATAAAGGGTCACCACAACACCGAATCGGTGTTACATAGTGTCCCACCGATCGGATATTTAAAATTTGAATCCAATCGGATATTTTAATAAAAATGACACAAAATACATTTGGATAAAAACTTTTACACCTCATAAAAATCAAACAGGAACATTCATGTTTAGGAACACACCGAAAGGTGTATTTTATTAGGAAAACACCGAAAGGTGTATTTTATTAAATCCAAAAGAAGTTTTTCTAAAAAATTATCTTTTCGGATAGTTAAAAATATTTATCCGTTGATGCGTGTTAAATTTTATAAAACTATATTCGGTTGGACAAAAATAAAATACTTTTTCGGATAAAAAACAAATTAACACCGCATATTTTTTTGAGTGTACGTTATAACGTTATTTAACCTAAAATCATGCGAAACGTTACGTTACGTAACGTTATTTAGCATTAATTAATATTTTTAACGTTATAAAGTATTAACCTTTGCTTTAGTAAGTTTTAACACTAGAACAAAATGAGGACCAGTTAAAATGAGGATTCAAAAATTAGGAAAAAAGTGAATTCAGTAAATGTACAATCCGTCATTTGACCGGTAGTTTTAGTGTTAAATAATGTTATCAGGAACAAAATCATTTTGTATAAGGTTATTTTATTTGGTTAGATCTAAATTTTTTAAAGTTATCGGTTACGGTTACGTTATAACCTAACCTAATAGGTTTGGTTACGTTTCTTTGAAAACCTTCGCAATTTTAGCGTTTTTTAACGTTATTCGGGTAACGTTATATAACGTTATCCGTCCCTGATCTACACCATCGCCTCCACCACCGTCGTGTTGGAATTCTCCGCCCAAAGGTAAGTCTCACACCAAGTCCTCCTGGAGTTCACATCTGTGCAGAGATCCGCGATTCACTGATAAGACTACGTTATCCGGATACACCGTTAGAGACTGAGCTAGTTTTTAGACCGGGCCCCAGATAGTTTGGTTCTCAGCACGGTACGATTGACACCTTAACCCACCCCAGTTGCTTAGCACTATGTTTTAGCCTAACCCATCCAGCGGGTAGGTAACACGAACACCTGTGGAAGCTGCATGATACGGAACTATTATCAACTTGATTCCCCCAGACAGCTTCACACCTAGACCACCATAATCCTAACGATCCTAAGATACCATCAACGAATTTGTGGAACCGAAGAAAATTCATCTTTCCTTTTGTTGATAGATTTTGTGTTCAAACAACAAACATTTTTTACCGTTGTTGGTTTAGATTGTAAGAGATTTTTTGAAATAATATTAGGCCTTATTATATTTTTGTTGGCCCTAGTGTCTATTAATAGAGTAATTGTATTGTGTGATTTCAGATAAGACAAGAAGTTTAGCTTTCTGTGTCTGATTCCTACCTCTCCCAAAAATTTTCATTTTCTGACTTGGTATTGGGTTGGTTCTTCTTCACTGTCTAGGATTTCGTAGTTATTTATTATTCTGGTATTGAAGGTCTTACTAGATCTAAGTGAGGGATCTATCTCCTTTGGTTTCGTTTGAGTGACAGGACATTGCTGTCTTCCGAAATCTAATTGTTCCGACTTTTGGGGAAATTTTCTTGGAATTATTCGAAATTGTCTCGTTTGCGCTAAACTTGCACAAAAATGCATATGCCTCTTGGAGACTTTTTGACCTTATTGTTTGAGCATAGCAGAAATATGTTTTTTTAACCTTGCAATGAATGCCGCTATTGTATGCGGCAGTTATATTGCCGACTATGAATGATAGTAGATCAGGGTTTATTACGCTAGAGTTTTAATAATCTGCAAAATTTCTTGCAAAATTTTAAGAGCTTCCGTTAATATCTCTTTGATTTCACTAAAAGTTTGGGAGTTTCCGGCTAAGAAAAAAATACCTTTGCTTTGCCTTCAACTTTGTTTTGAACTGCTTGCCAATAAATTCTCATTTGTTGTTCCTGTACTATTGGTTCAAAGAAACTTAAAGTCTGAACTAAACTGAATGGTTCCAAAACATTGTACAGCCAATAAAGCTTAAAGCTTTCTCTTTTTTCATTTTTCGGAAGTTAGAACATTTCACCAAATAGAAATTCTGTTTGTGGACAAAATTAATTAGTTTTTCTCAAATTTTTTTTATCCCAAAAAGGAATAAACAAAAACAATTACATTTAGACGTTTATTTCCAATAAAAACCTTTTCAAAATCTTACCATTCTCATACTCTTATATTTTACTTGTTTAAGTACGAGTATGTTTACATAAAAACTTAATTATTTCTCATTTGCTTCAAGACTATAGTAATACATACAGTTGAATCCTAAAAATTTTAAACATCAGGCAATTGTTTTCCATTTACACAGAACGAATATATTTCCCAACATTTTACTGTATCCCGTACCAGACGATGAGAAAATAGCAGCCCAAGTAAATTAAAGTCATATTTGTATATCAGGAAATATTTTCTTTGTTTATTCTGATAAATAGAAAATGATTGTTTAAATTTTATTTTTATTTTTATTTTTTAATTAATTGAACTTTTCTCGATTTAATAACAACAAGTTGATGATGAGAAGTTATGATGAGATGATGATGATGGGTTGAATTTTTGTGTCGATTTCCAAAATGAGCAATTTACTTTGTTATTTTACCGATTTTCTTAATATTGGCAAGAAAATTAGTTTGTTTGGCAGGTTGGTGCGTTTGACGGATGGTATGAGTGACAAATATGATTTTATTTTAGTATTTTAATGTGTTTAAATCATTTTACATTTTCTTCGTTTTTTTTGTTGTTGAAAATATGGGGTTGTTGTATTATATATATTATTATTAATGTGTAATAATAATACTACAGGTAACAGTTAAATGGTTCCATCTTTGCATTTTAGTTAGATTTCACGTAGTCTTAAAAAATGTAAGATTACTGATGAAACGGTGGCATACTCGACCTGAGGCGCTAAATTTTCGTAATGCTATTTTCATAAAAATCATAAATTAGTATTCTTGATCTTGAAACCATTACGAAACCATTACGAAGAGAGGAATAAAGAATAATAAAATTTGGAGAGAGATGATGAAGAACGTCAGTGGTTAAAATGGTATTCTTGAAATCGGATTACGAAAATTTTCGAATGGTTTTTTCGTTTCATATTGCATTTCGTAATGAAATCATTTGGATTTTTGTTTTAATTATATTCATATAAGGACGTTCATAAAACTCAATAATTTATGATGATGGTTAATAATCATATGTATGGCCCTGTAAACCACAAGTTCGAAAATATTGGGAATGTTAGTCCTATGTCTGACACTGATGTTAAAATTATTCATTTGGCTTCTGTGCCATTTATATGTCTACGTTTAACTAACATGAAGGTTAAGTGTATATATTTAGCTTTCATGTTAGTGATGTAGCAGACCTAAAGCTCTTTTTATAGAGGTCCGACCTAAAAGTCAGTCGAATACCAACCTTAAATAACTGTTATCATAATCTAACTCACTTAATAGTGACTTTGATACCTATTATAAGACGAACCTTGAAGTCAATTACAGAAAACTGACTTTTACGTCTATTACTCGATGAGCATAAACGCTGGATATAGAAGCTCATGACTTTGAAGTCAGTAATTTCATGGACATTAAAGTCAAATATCGACAATTAACTCGTGTGCCAGTTATTTGTAAGCAAGTAAGTAGCTTCGTTGTTAACAAATGATAATAAGCAAGTGTTTAGTGGTGTGCAGTTTATGTTCCGTTGGAGCCCGAGATATCAGGCATACAGATATCAGGCAATTAATTAATATTTTATTTCAAAGTGAAAATAATAAAATATCAAATGTAAATACAAGTGCACCAAATAACTATTTTACAGAAGCAAGTAATGCAAATTGTTCAAGATCTGTAATTATTGATTTAAATAAATATATTGTTTGTGAACAGCCAAAGCAATCGCTAGTATTATCAGATGTAAGTGGAAGTTATGATTAAGAAGATGTTTTTTATGATCTACCAGCGGAATCGTATAATTGTCAATTTAAAAACACTCAAAATTTAGGTATTACTAATTTCATTCAGCCAGATGCCAACCAAAAATTTAACACTTATCAAAATTTTGCCATTAATCATTAACTATTATCCATATTGGCTAATAACGAACGGATGATATATGATTCATTAACGGATATTATTGAATAAAGCATAATGGAAATTCCATTATCAATTAACCATGGAAAATGCATAAGGCGTTTTATAATGGAAAATTATGGATAATCCTATTATGATACTCATTTATGATAATAATAGGAAATGGATACAATATAATGGATAATATTGTAAGTTATTAAGGAGGCTGCGTTAACCAGATTCGTTAATGAACATATTGAAGTATCGAATAAAGCAGTACAGTAACTAAACTTAACTTGATGAAAGGGCATTTGTCTGCTTTAGGGTTGTAGTAGATTTTAATATAAATGATAAAGTTTTAGCTAAGGAAAATTGGCTTCTTGATATTATTGCCTGCCCTTTCGATAATTCAGGTAATTCAAATTATCGAATTCACCAACTTCTTGTCATCCTTAACTTTCCACGTTGAACCAAACCATCCATCAGAATTAGTCCAACGCGAATACTCTACATCCAGAGGCGTAACTAGGTACTCGCAGCTGCGGGAGGGCCCCTGGTTATTGGGGGCCACGAGATTTATCAAGCGTTTGAATATTAGTTCAAAGTCAAGATCAGATAGATGGTAGCTTAGATTAGGCTTAAAGTAGACCACCCTTTGAATTTGCAAAAACGGGACATTTCTAGGGAATTTTTAAGAAAAGACGGTAGCCTAACTTTCAGAGAAAGAAGAAGTTCCTATTGCTACTAAATATCTTCTTAAGACAGGCCCAATAATTTTTTCCTGGTTGCTGAAGATGAATGTTAGAGTAATTACGCGTAATTTAACTCTATGGAAATAAAAATGACTTTAGGTTCTGACAGATATTTAGATTTAGAAGAAACTTTGCTAAACTTGTTTGAAATCGCAGCTTTCGACATCAAACGTTAACGAGTTTAGTGCGGTTGCTTTAGTGTTTGCTGGTTTGATTTATTTGTAATATACGTTTTGTACTCAAACTTTACCTCTTTTGCACTTTAAATTCAACCTTTTATTAATCAAATTAAGCCTTTTGCCAAACAAATTCAATCTTTTACAAATAAAGTTTTGATTAGAAAAGGTTGAATTTCATTAGCAAAAGATGGAATGTGATTGATAAAGTTTCACATTTTCCGAATCTTTTTTACTACCATTAAATGATAAATAAAAGCTTAATCTACCGGTAAACCTGGTTAGATCCTGTTTATTTTGAAAAACAATTTTAGATATGTATAAGAAAATTGAAATTCTCCTGTCTCATATCCCATTGTATATACAAATTTTCTCGAGATTATTGGATTATAGTAGGGCAATATGAAGCGTGATTTTCGACACTTAATGGGTAATGCGGTGTTTCGAAATAGTCAGGTTATTCGATATTTTTAAGATTATTCGAATATGTTTGAGATTGTCGGGTATATTTGATAGTTCGATGTTACTCGAGAATCTTTGAGCCTATTCGATACTATTTGACGGTTCCATTCTTATTGCATATCGTTTTGTTGAGCTTAGCCTTAACTAGCTTATTACCATTTTGCTTAGTGGTAAATATTAGTAAGGTTAAATTACTTGACAAATAATTCGACATTTACACGAATTTTTCATGGGTTTTATAGATTTTTATAGGCCTTTCGAAATTATTAATTAATATCCAGATGTTTTGGTATTTTGAAATTGTTCGAGATCAATTGAGAATCACATAATATAGAGATTTTTCGAATCTTTCTACGTCTAGATTTCTTAAAATGTTCGAAATTTCTGGGATTATTCAAAATTACTCAAGATTTTCAAATTTATTCGAATTTTGTATGGTAATGTTCTGCGCTTAGCTTTGAGTTGTAGGAACTTGCAGAGATGCACATATATATATTTAGTTAATGTTTGATGTCCGATATTTCTCCAATTTCCTAGATTATTCGAAATTATTCAAGAATGTCCAGGTTATTTACATTTTACACGACAGTGATTAACGCGTATAGGTTTTTCATTGGTTTTACTTAGGATAATTCGATATTTGAGAACCTCCTAAATTCTTGCTATTTTTTATATTATAATCGAAATTTGTGATGCTTTGTCGATATATTTAGAAATTGTGATTTCGTTTGTTTGAGGCCATTGAACAGAATCACGTGTTGTTTCGTATTCTCGACGTGGGAGGCTCGACAATAAGAAGAAGCATTTTTAGATGCCCAAGAAAAATTTTGCGGGGAGGGGGAAGGCCCGAACTTTGTAGTTACGCCACTGTCCACATCAATCTACAACCGGCTTTCACCTTAACTGTCGCTGGTCTAAATATCATCATTCGATATTTTCGATATTATCCTTAGCAGCTATGCCTCTGCCTTATTTTCCTCGTAATGCTAGTGTTATTTCTATTTAATACCAGAACGCCTCTAGTATTTGACATAAAGCCAAAAAAAAATCATGCGCGAGACTCGGCTTACAAAAAGAATGAAATCACAAAAATAATTTCCCTAAAGATTACGGGAGGTACGTACGTTGATTGCTATGAAGAATGTAGTTTGTAGCGAACTACCATGGTATTTTGGTGGTTTGGCGTCTGTTGGAGAGGGGACCAAAGTTGAGTAGATCAGCTCCGTAACCTTCCAGTAGGGTGCGCATCGCGTGAGCTGTTCTGGTCTTGTCATGAGGCAGCTGCATGATGGGTACAATTGTGTAAGGGGTAACCTGTTCACAATTCGCAAGTATACGTGCCGCCTCCTCGTGGCATCCACTGGTAACTAAGGCCATTTGGCACATTTTTGGCCATTTGGCACAGGCTAAAGTACGGCACTAAAGGAGAAAACCTTGACAAAAAACCCTAATCTAAGGTGGAACAGCATATGCCGATGGATGAATGGCTGATAGGTTAATCAGTCCAAAATATGCGGACTCTGAATACCAGGCACCCTCCAGTTTTATTTAGCCTTCCTGTAGTAAAACTGGGTGACCTACAGGCGATTTGCAATTCCCAGAAACTCGTAAGAGTAATTTCAAACGGAATACGGGGCAGGAGTCGGAATATATGGGAGTGGGACAACCCTCTCGAAGTCCTTGGGCTCCAATGCTACCGTGTTTCTAGCGGAACTACATGCTGTAGTAAACATCTAGGAGGGAGAGCAATAAACCCAGATAGTATGTATCACTTACCGAGAGGCAGTATTGTCTGGTTCATTAAGAACCTGAATATTGACTGGGCGGATAATTAAGCAGGGTCCAGCACAATAGATCTTTTAGGTCGCAGTGCGAAGTGGCTGATCGCCCACATGACCCTCCAATAATAATAATAATGGTAACCCAAGTAGCATTTTTATTTGTCCATTGGTTCTCACATTACTGTGATAACTAATTTCCCCGCCTTTTTGTTGTAGCGAACCGTATACCACAACAGCATTACAACGTATCACATAGCTATTTTGGCGAAAATAATTGTTTTCCATAGCTTTGTGAAAGCGGTATAAGGAGTTGTGGTTGTTGTTCACAACTTTTAATTGAGAGTGAAACGGTTGTAAAATATTTTGGAAGTAGGTATTTGAATATCGTCACAACCTGTAGAACACGCTGTCACAGCTCTCTGTCAACTATTTGAAAACTAATAATTGTGGTCAAAAACAGAACTACACAACATAATCTACAACTTCTGCACAAGTAAAATGGTAATAACAAAAGTTATGACAACCATTATAATAATAATCAGTTGTACTCATATTATAAAAATGCAATATGTGTAACTAAATACAATATGACACTACGAGTATAAACATAAAATATATGATGGAGAAAAATATTACATTATTCTGATTGATATTTATGTAATTCTAGTTTTCGATAAATATCGCACATATACGTGGGAGAAATAATGGGAAATACATTTTTACTGTAAACTGAGGATTTCTAGGTCGAAAAATGAAGCATCGCTCCAAATTTATTGATTCCTGAGGAAAAATAAATTATAGTTAAAAATATTTAAAAAAATAATTAATATGACCGATTATGTCATTCAACTACATTTTTTATTTTAATACGATTAATTTCAAAATGGAGTCGCATATTGGCTTTATAAATATGGCGTAATGCAAGTAAGGCACTACGACAACCGTTGTACAACCAGTACAACCAATTTTGTTAAATGGATTTGTTCACAACTAGTATAACGAAAAAAAAAATTGTGAAGTTGTTATGAAGCAAACTTTCTGCATCCTGTAGTTGTGCTCAGAACCGATCTGACAATATTTAATTGTGTTAGGGTTTTGAAACAGATAGTTTTATTGACAATAAATGACATAGTTTTACTATCGTGATTCCATTCGCCCACTACAACACATTTTAGGCATCCATGTTTACCATTCAAATTTACAACACCTTTTAAAAACGCCCTCGCTGGAGAATCACAAACAAAACATCCTGATGTTAATTTTCACGAGACAAAACATCTGATGTTAATTTTCACCAGTATTCAATAGCAATTTTAACTCATCCAAGAAAGGCCTATATAAAGACAGCAAATCAATAAGTTAATTTGTAAAGATCAAATTCAAAATATTCGGTTAAATAATTAAATATCACATTACCTTAAGAAATCTTCTACATATTGAGGTTTCCCTACCCCACTCCAGATCGCAACTACCATTGGGCTGTATGTTGGCATTTCATGAATATTAAATAATACTGGCCAAAATTCTTCTCCGGAGCTTTTGTAAATTGGTAGGCCGTCGATATTAAAATTTAGAGATATACGAGTATCTAATGCTTTATCAATATCGTGCAAAATGTATTTAAGGCAAACTTCAAGACCTTGGTGCCAATAAATACCATGACCAATAGTTCTCAATTTTATAGATTTTGGTGTCTCGAGTAACGTTCGTGCAGCGGATGGCACATATACCGCCGTCCGCTTCTTTATTATTTTTAGCAATTCATTGATTGCTGTATGTCAAATATTGTGTGTTGTAGCCAAAATCCTTAAATCCTCTGTAAAATCAGTTTCATTCTCGTATTTTGATCTTCATTTTCACTGTTCGAGAAATTGTCCAAATCTTCATTAATGAGTTCATGTTCCACATTACAATCTCTATCGTCGAAGTCATTCTGGCTGTTAGAAGGAATTGCTGCATTCGTCTGGTTACTCCCTGATGGATAATCCTGGGTTGGAAATTGATTATTCGCAGACGTCGAGTTTTCACCTGAACCATTTTCTATAAATCTGAACTTTAATCGATTCCTTATCACCAACCGTCTATATGAACCACTTTTTTATATTTTTTCCATTCGGAAATGTCCAATTTAGGTCTTCTATACATTTTTATTTAAATACGCACATATAAATAAATACACAACTTGAAAATAAAATTCAAATGAGAAGTGAACAAAATGGCTTTAGTGCTCAATACATAAATGTGAAATATATACAGCTAAACAACAACTAAAGGATTGGCAAAACGGAACAAGAATTCAGATCACAACTTCTGATGTGAAAAGGGAAAGCGAATCTAAACTGGTGATGGTATTTAGCTGTGACAACTACTTGACAACAAATTTTGTGAACTGTTTTTTCGGTTCTTTATTAGTGATTAAAGAAGTTGTCACGTGCATGTGATAACCATCTTTGCAAACCAATTAGTACTGGATCTCAAATGGTAATAATATTAGTTGTGTAATGCATGTCCCAACCAATTTTGCGAGCAAATTAGCTGGATGTATGAATCAGTGGTGTATTTTATTAGAAACAAGTATTTTACAACTACAATTTTCTGTCGAAAATTTTATTAAGTTTGACAACCATTCAAAAAACAATTATTGGTTGTGAAAACATTCTCACAACCTGAAATTAGTTGTGCACAACTAATAGTTATACGATGCTACTTGGGAATAATAAGTACCTTATACGATTACCAGTTAACGGCCACTGAAATACCAAATAAATCATGATTTTAGTGTGCCGAATTTTTATAAGTCAAGAATTCATTCCCGGGGACCGCGACAAATTTGTGTTGTGTACCTAACAAGTGAACTTTTACTAACGCGGTTTAGGGTCAATTTTGTAATATCGAGCACTATTTCCTAATTGCCATTAGTACTCTAAAAACCATGAATAATATTAAAAATCTTTGGTGTTCTGTCTTTAGTATCTCCGAAAATTTTTCGAAAAACTCAAAACTCATAAATTACCACGAAAATCTCGAAAAATCCCTAAAACCTCGGATTAAGATATTTGGCTTAGGCCCAACAAATCTGAAAAAAAAAACTGAAATTAAAGCAATGTACTTATCGACAACCTCAAATATCTATAAAATACTCAATTATATCGAAAAGGCTCCGCTTCACTTAATGTTTTCAGATTCAGGTAAACTAACATATTTAATCATATCTTTCGAAATCTCCTTATTTTTCTATACCACTCTTCGTAATTTTCGTAATGGTTTCAAGAATATTAATTTATGATTTCATCATTACTATTACGAAAATATTGTGCATTTCTGGTTAAGCATGTTGGCGCCGTGCTCTGTGCAAATTTTCTTTTTGTTTTATTTTTTTGGTTATCACCGTATGTATCTCGTCTTATCTGTCATCACACCAAACAATGTCCCCTCTCTGATCGATACCCTAACTAGAATGCAGGGATCAAAACGTGTATCAATAATCAAACCAAACAACCAAAGAAGAAACAAACAAACAAACAAAATTCACAGCGCGGCGATCGCACAAGAGGAAACTGTATCAAAAGAAAAGTAAATTATTTGACATGTGAAATTTGCGTAGTTACCATAAAAGTTACTGAAATTAATTTTGGCGTATGAGCCATCACTAAAACGTAAAACGTGAAACGAAAAGTTAATCGTGAATCGTGAAAGTGAATATGAACACTACGTAAAAGAATTCAGTGAAATTGAGTAAACACACTAATCGACTGTAATAAGATAGAACGAGTCACTTTCCGAAATGAAGTTCTAAAATTTGTTATGATGACATCAAAAATGGATTTCGGATATCTCATACACAAATCTTACACTAGCTTAACCACACTCTACTTAAAAAAATTCTTTAACATGAAGTTTATGACAAATGACAAAATATTTGAGTGTGTTAGTAAAAGTGTAACGCAACATAAAAAAAATCTTATAGCATTTCGATTAAACAGATAATGAAAATAACTGGGGGTTCGACTACCATATTACAGTTACATGTTTTTGTTACAATTTCACCTCTCGCATCTTAATACTAATGCCCCCAACTGCTTCTACTAAAAATCATATGTTGATTTCAAAACTAATTCAAAATAGAACAGTATTCAATGCAGAAAATATTTAGGCACAAATGGTTTGCTTTAAGCACTCTAATTGGTTCAAAATAATTGTACTATTCCAGACCTAGTTAAAAAAAAAAAATGTAGTCACCAACGTCACCAACTGTAGTCACCAAGAGTAGTCACCAAGTGTAGTCTCTAAGTGTAGTAACTAAGGGTAGCCACCAACTGTAGTCATCAAATGTGGTCAGCAAGTGCAATCACCAAGTGTAGTCACTAAGTGAATTTAGTAAGGGTAGTCATCGAGTGTAGTTACCAAGAGAAGTCAACAAGTGTAGTCACTAAGTGTATGCAGTAAGGGTAGTCACCGAGTGTAGTTACCAAGAGTAGTCACCAAGTATCATCACCAAGTGTAGTCACCAAGTGTAGCCACCAAGTGTAGTCATCAAGTGTAGTCACCAAGTGTAGACATCAAGTGTAGTCATCAAGTGTAGTCACCAAGTGTAGTCACTAAGTGTATTTACCAAATGTAGTCGCCAAGTGTGTACTACACCAAGTGTAGAACAGACACCTTTTCCATTATTCCATGAAGAAAATATTTAGGTACACATATTTAGGTACACTGTTGTAGATCTAGTTAAAAGAAAAAAATAATAATAAAGTCACCAACGTCACCAAGTGTAGTCACCAACTGTAGTCAGCAAGTGTAGTCATCAAGTGTAGTCACCAATTGTAATCACTAAGTATATCCCCCAACTGTAGTTATCAGTTATCAAATGTAGTCTTCAATTGTAGTCACCAAGTGTAGTCACCAAGTGTAATCACCAAGTGTATCCACCAAGTCTAGTCACAACATAGTCACCAATGGTAGTCACCTCCTAATGTAGTCACCAAGTGTATTCACCAAATGCAGTCACCAGGTTTGTACTACACCAAGTGTAGACCAGACACCTTATTCCATTATTCCATGCAGAAAATATTTAGGTACAGATGGATTCCTTTAAGCCCTCTAATTGGTTCAAAGTAATTGTACTATTCTATACCTATATCAAAATAAAAATATCAAAAAAATGTAGTCACCAACGTCACCAACTGTAGTCACCAAGAGTAGTCACCAAGTGTAATGTCACCAAGTGTAGTTACCAACTGAAGACACCAAGTGTAGTCACCAACTGTAGTCACGAAATGTAGTCACCAAGTGTAGTCACCAAGTGTAATAACTAAGTATATCCACCAACTTTAGTGTTTAAATGTAGTCAGCAAGTGCAGTGACCAGGTGCAGTCACCAAGTGTAGTCTCTAAGTGTAGTCACCAAGTGTAGTCACCAAGTGTAGTCACTAAGTGGAGTCACCAAGTGTATTCACCAAATCTAGTCACCAGGTGTTTATACTACACCAAGTGTAGAACAGACACCTTATTCCATTATTCCATACAGAAAATATTTAGGTACACATGATTCCCTTTAAGCCCTCTAATTTGTTCAAAGTAATTGTACTGTTCTAGACCAAGTTCAAAATAAAAATATCAAAAAAATGTAGTCACCAACGTCACCAACTGTAGTCACCAACAGTAGTCACTAAGTGTAGTTTTACCAAGTGTTGTTACCTACTGAAGACACCAAGTGGGGTCACCAACTGTACTCAGCAAGTGTAGTCACCAATTGTAGTCACCAAGTGTTGCCACCAAGTAAAGTCACAACGTAGTCACCAAGTGTAGTCACCAAGTGTAGTCGCCAAGTGTAGTCAGCAAGTGTATTGACCAAGTGTCATGGAGAACCAGAAATCAGGGAAATCATCTAAAAAAAAAAATAAATTAAGTCCACGAACATTATTTCAAAAAAACAAGGAAATTGCATCACTATGCTTTACTTTCTTGGGCTTTATTGCTCTGTATATCTGTCGAGAGCAAGATAACGATTGACAATAGGCAAAAGAGCAAATTGGCGTGGTTCATATATACTAATGAAGAAGAGAGAAGTCGACGATGAAACAGTGGAACTATCAGTTGAGGCATGTGATATAGTAATAGGGCCGAGTAGATTGTAGGACACTGAACTGAAGTTACATTTTAAGACCTATGATTGCTTCACCGGAATCTATGTTTAATTATGTATATTACATTTAATTCAAAAAAACGACAAACCCGACTAGAACCCGATTGGTTCACATAATTATTTATGATTAACATGTTTGAAATTCGATCAACCCAAAATATGTATGCTGACACTTTTTGGTGCTTTAAAAGCATTTGTTTTCTTCGCTTCCTAAATAAATGTAAATCGTATTAAATAAAACGTGACACAAATCAAAATTAAAGACTTTGTGATTAAAACAAAAGTTAAAAATTCATTTCTCATTCATGATAATCTGAAAAGTTATGTGAAAATTAATTAAATTACCTTGATATGTTTTTCAAGTCTGTCTGTAAAAAAATAGAAACATGACAGAATTTTTGTGTAATAAATAAGTAAACAGTAACACATGTGCTAAGGTGATAACGAGACATAACAACGTTCATATAATTTATCTATTGAAGCTGGAAAAATTGTTATCGAATCAAAATGAAAAATTTGTATCGTGTATCGATTCAGAACGTTATGCTACCAAAGAAAAGAAAATCAATTTTTTATCGTTCTTCTAAACAAGAGAAGCAAAAGTCAACCGAAGACGGCAACAAAATAAAAACTCTACATAAACCTATCTAATCGTATTTATGGTTTTTAGATTTTACATATTTTATTGAAATTATAACCATTGACAATAACACAAGAATGAGACATGAAACATAGAAGCGTAACGTTGTAAATACTAAGAAGCAACAAATGATCCAAATTGAATATTTTATCTATCTATTGCCATTCCAACCATTTTATCTAAATAATGTTTTATATTTTTATTTTTTGTGAAATTTATTCGTATTTTTGTGGAAAAGAAGTTTTCCGATCCAGCCGAGGAATGAGAGTATATGTAGAACTACATAATATGTATGTAGTATACACGATAGTCGAAAAATGATAAAAAAAGTCACCGCACACACGAACCAATATTATGCACAAGGAGGTATACCAAAAAAAAAAAAAGGTTGTTGTTATTTACTTTATTTATCCAAAAAAGCTTTATACTTAACGTAAGGTTTGAAACAAAATACGAGCACAAAAAAAAAACAAAAAGGATCACATCATTATTGTGCTTTCTGTGTAGTTCGTTTCCTTCTCAAGGATCAATCAACTCGAAGGCATATATAACAAAAAAAAGTTTATCATATTCAAGATTAATTTTTCTTCTCATTTCCTTCTTTTATATCATACAGAATAACTTTTTTAGACATTTTCTTTGCGTACGTAACCGGTAACGTTTCTAAAGAAAATATGTAAATAAAAGTCTTGGTAGATTTTATATTAAATTCATCAAGTTCTTGTTTTAGAGGTTTATATCGGTGTAGAAAGTTGCATGATGGATAGGATATTGAATAAACTATTTGTTGAAATATTTGGTTACGGTGGGGGTAATTTTTTTTGCGACTTGCTTAAGAAATTTAGAATTTTTCAAAATATAGGTATTTTTAGTAAGATAAGAGTTCTGTGATTTATAAAATACTAGGTAGCGTTTACGGCTTCCCAACTGCTGTGATTTCTTAAAACTAGGAGGCTTTTTACGATATGGCGGGTAACTCAGATTTGTGTAGATATCTCTACGATTGCCTGCTAAAACCGCCAAAAATCCATAGCGTTTCGGTATTCTCGCCCAGCGAAAAATTGGCGCCACTTAAGAAATTTAACGAAGCTTCGTTAAATTAGATCTGTCACTTAAAAAAAATTAATAATGAATAAAATAGTTTAAAATATTCAAGTTTATTTTTATTAAAATTAAGGAAAATTTGGTTGGAAATCAAATATCAAAGCCAAAATAATAATAAACTTCACTAAGCCTACCTGCAGCTTATGTTTACCGAAAGAGGCAGCACGCTAAAAAAAATAGTACGAGACATTTGCCATTGGATGTCACTAAAACTTTAAAAAAATCTAAAAGATGGCAGCAATAAACAATAGTGTTGGTTTCCATTTGTTTTTTTTTTCTATTTTAAATATACATAAGTTAATAATTGGCGATTGGAAAACTGCAAAATGCGATACCTATCGCAAATAATGTAAACCCTTCATGCTTTATTTTCTGCGGTAAGTATATATGGTGTAGATGACAGTTCTAGTTGTCGTTTCAATTTTCTATGTATAAATCGTAGTACGTAGGCTAGGATTCGGACTATTTTACTGAAACTTGATATATTTTCGATCAAAGTATCTATTACATTATGTGATGGAATTTGAACGTGTATTGCTTGATTTAGTATTTCTTTGGTCGTGGTACATTAACTTTTTACTCGTGTTGGCCAATTATTGCAGTTATAGCTAACCATGTAGGGCCATTCCCCCACAGGTTGATTTCCCCCAATTTTTCTGGGTGAACTCCTCTGGATGTATAATCTGCCGGGTTGTCTTGTGAACTGACATGTCTCCACTGAGATCTGTTCATATATGTTAGTATCTCGCCTGTCCTATTACCTACAAGAGTGTTCCATTTTGTGGGGTGAGTGGAAAGTCAATCCAACACAACAGTCGAGTCAGTCCAAGCATTGATTTCGGTAATTTTAGTTTTTAATGCTCCACATAATTCCAGATGTGGAATCGATATTTGTTTTATTGGTGCTACTTTCGTTTTTGCTGTTAGTAGTCTCACGATTGACTCTCCATTAGGTTTCACTACTTCAATGTAAACAACTGCTTCATACGCGTACTTGGAGGCATCTGAAAACTCTTATAATTTTAACTTGCTGCATGAGGTTGTGCCTATATGTCTGTCTATCTCGATTTTTTTTATTTTTTCAAGGTTCAGTATTTTCAGCCATTCTGCTTTTAGATCATCTGTTAATTTATCATCCCATCCTAGATTTCTGAGTCATAAAGTTGCAGAAGCAAACCATCCTAAAGGGTCGAACAGGCGACTTGCTTCTGACAGGATCTGCCGTTTTGTCGTAGTTGGTTGAGAATTTAAGTTTACTCTAAACTGAAAACAGTCGGTTTTGGGGTTCTAGCGTAGCCTCAAAACCTTGGTAGCATTTGACTCTTTTATTTCCAAAACGCTCATTTGGTTATTTGGTCGGGTACGATTCTTGTATAGCGTTTCGTCGTTAGCTAGCCATTTTCTGAGAATAAAACCGACAAGATTGAAATCTTGTGTCATCCTCTGCTACACGAACCTGTCTGAACATCTTCTCAATTTCAGCAGTGAAAGATATTTTATATAGCCGAAAATAGATTAAGATAAGGTGGATTGTATTGTTGGGCCGACTGCAAGACATTCATTCAAAGATACTTCTGTGGTCGACTTAGCGGAACCATCAAAGAGGACACTTAATTTTGTAGTGCTACTGGAATTTTTGATTACGCCATGGTGCGGTAAGTAGTATTCGTTGAGGTTTGCTTCTTTATCACTTATCTTCTTCATGTGTCCCAAAGATATGTACTCTCACATAAAATCTTTGTACTGTGATGCAAATTCTTTGAATAGAATATGCATTCGTTGTACTGCTGAGGAAAATGAATCTCCCAACGTGGATGGCAATAATTTAAATGGTAGGCGTACTTCGAATCGACCGGTGTTGTCTATGATTTTTGTGGTTGCGCAAATATTTCTCGCAGAATTCTTTTTCATTAGATAGTTGATTAGGTGGATCTTCAACAGTTTATATTTCCCAAAACCTTCTTAATAAGCTTTCTACGCGGTTTTCTGGATCACACAAACTGACTGTAATGGATTGTCTTGGTTGAGCTCCATTTGTTTTGTCCTCCACTATCCAGCCTAGTGATGTATTTTGCATGATAAGGTTGTTCTTCGTTACAATTTTTCCTTCAGTTAGTACTTCGAAAAAGTACTGGTGTCTACCCCAATAATAATGTCTATTTCTCCTCCTTTATAGAAGTAGGGATCTGCCAATTCATATTCCTGAAGAGACCTGGGGACCTATTTCTGAATACGATACGAATTTGTATACGAAACGAAAATGCTATTCGATACGAAACGTAATTGGTATTTCTGAATACGAACGTACGACCTATTTTAATTTTTGTAGTGTAGGCAAAGGGAAATTTTGTTTTACGTGAAAAATCCTTAAAATGACAGTGTAAATCTGAAAATAAACGTAAATATGTCAAATTTTTGGCATCAATTTAGTTTTAATTGGCAATGTGAATAAATAAAATCGAATCCGCGCCATATTGGATAAATATTATTTTATATCAAAATAAAAAATTTTATTTAATAAAAGGAAATACAAATCTGTACCTAGAAAAATTCATAGCTACATATTTCGTGAAATTTTAGTTTTATTTATTTAATTTATTGTGATTGCGGCATTGAGGGGCCCGGTAATTAGTCAACAAATTGGTATATACATAAAATATGTGAAATTTTGCTGAATAAAAAATATTTTCAATTAAAAAAATTTGGCTTTTAGTATTTTAAAAATTTGTATTTCTTTTAAAAATTAAAAAAAAATTAAAAATATAAATTTTTTGTGTACATCTTGCATTTTTTGCTTGTTTATTATTGGTGTCGTTAACTATTATGTCATCGAACCGAAATCCGTTCATGAACGAACAAAAATTGCTCGAATTCGTATTGTGAAATAAAGGAAATTTTGTCACGAATCATGCTTACACGAATTCGTACAAGAAATAAACGTATTCGTATTCAAAAATACCAATGATACGAATTCGTAGATTTTTTGTTCGTATTCGTATTCAGAAATAGGGGCCCTGATATCGCCGAATTCAGAAGTGGCTGCTTGTTTGTCGGTTAGTGTTGATAGGATAAATGCTTCAATTTGAAAACATGGCTCACTTTTGTTCCACGGTAATACTGCTAGCGATACTGAACCCTTTGTATAGCCATTGGTAGTAGCTCCTATGCCAGTTACAGCAAACTTGGAATTTTTTCTTTTTAATTTTAATCTATGAACATAACTTTCGGTGATGAATGAGCCTTGAGATCCTGAGTCTAACAATGCTCTGCACAGTTGTTTTTCGTTTGCTGTGCCGAGTACATGGACTAGCGCGGTTGGTAGAAGTAAAGTATCGGTTTTTATATTGATTTCATCGCGGATTGTGTCTGGTTGGTTGGTTTGGGTGTTTAACACAACAGCGATAGATTCTTCTGTGACTGGTACATTCTCATGAACTAAACTGTGATGTTTCCTGTTGCAGTGTTTACATTTAAACTTTTATTTACAATTGTAAATGCTATGATTGTTGTTCAGGCAGTTAAAACATCGATTCTCCTTTTTCAATAACTCTCTTATTTGTCTAACGGCAATTCTTTATATTTGTCACATTCGAATAGCTTGTGTTTTTGTTCAGGACATCCGGTACATGGTGAAGCTTCAGAAATCGCAGTGGCATGGCTTTTTATATTGGGTTTTGGCTGGTTCCATTGTAACTGCGGACGTTTGTTTGGAGTTTTTATGGATTCTAGTGCATCGATTCGCTTGACAAGGAACTCGAAAAATTGTTTCAACGTTGGAAGATTATTGTCTGCTGGAACTTGTGCCCATAAATATTGGTCTCACCGTCAAGCTTACCAACCATAATATGGATCAACCAATGATCTCTCGTTTCTGCATCTTCCCCTAATGCTTTGAGGCCACGTATTATTTCGTCTGAGGTATCTAGAAGTCGTCGGACGTTTGTGCTATTTGGTGTATTCACTGCTGGTTCACTCATAAAGTTTCTGATAAATGCGTAGATAGTGTGTTTTTTGCGATCATACCGTTCTTTCAATTTCTTTAATGCCTCTTCTTCTTTCGCCCTTCGGTATGTGTTTCAGATGTTCTTCCGAGTTTTGTGAGGCGATCAGTAGGTCGTCGATATACGGAAATACGAATGCCAGATCTCGAAATATTGCCTGAATCAAACGTTATCCGAACGGAGTGATGATTGCTGTTTTTCCTATGTCTCGTTCTTCGATAGGGACCTGGTGATACGCACGGATGAGATCGATTTTCTAGAAAATCGTGCATGACTCGAGTTGATGTGTGAAATCGGTCATAAAGGGAATCGGATAACGGTCAGGTTTTATTATTGAGTTTAATGCCCTGTAGTCACCACATAATCGCCAGTTTCCGTCTTTCTTTTTTGCAGTATGGAGCGGACTTGCCCAATTGCTCTCCGAAGGTCGGCACACTCCTTGTGCTGTCCAAGCTTCAGTCTCACCTTTAGCGATTTTCATCTTATCCGCGTTCAACCGACGTACTTTTGCATGGCATGGTTGATTAGATGTCTCGATACAATGCGTGATGTATTGCTTCACAGTATTTTCATTTGTCGATTCACGAGTTACTGTCTTGAATTCGTGTAGTAGTTCTAGAATCTCGGGAAGTGTTGAATCGGACTTTATTGTTGTAATGCCGTATGAAGGAATTTGAATTGGCTCTCCTTTGACGTCGAGGTTCGGTTCGTGTTGTGGTCGATGAGCTTGTTATTTTTAATATCGACCAATAAACCGAAATGTGATAGGAAGTCAGCTCCAAGAATACACCGATAGACTTTTGCTATGATGAACTTCCATGTCAATGGTCTACGAAGACCTATGTTGAGAGTGAGGTTTTTGCAACCGTATGTATCAATCGTTGTAGCGTTCATCGCGAATAATTTAAATGTGGATGAATTGGACTTTTCGAGGTTTGTTGGTGGTATTACTGAAACTTCGGCGCCTGAGTCGATCAAGAATTGTAGCTTGTTTTATGAATCGACTATGATTAGGCGGTTGTTTGAGATTTGGTTACCGTCACTTGCCGCGTGGAGTGCGGTGCCTACCGGTTTTCCGGATTTGTTGTCAGTTGGTTCGCTTCGTTGAAGTAGCATGGTTTTAGATACCTTCGCGCTTGAACACCGCATTTGTGATGATACCAGCAATTCGGATGTTTTGCCACTTGTTTCTTTGATCACGAACTGCTGCGCTGACGATTATTGTCATTGGTCCTGGGGCTTTGCGAACGTCCGCGGGATGATTTATTGTTAGATTTCTCGAAATCCACTCGTTATGTTAGGATGTTGATCTGAGTTATTAAATTGCTTTGTTGTGCTCTGTCGTCGTCTCGTGTCGAGGCTTTCAGGTTGAAAATTCTAGCCGGTTTTTGTACGTCGACTATTTTGTCTGCGGCGTTTGCAAATTCCTGAAGGTTCGAATCATCCATGCAAGACACAATTTCTTGGGCATGTGTTGGGAGTCGCTGTAACTACAGATTTCTTAATACTGGTTCAGTAACCTGATTAATAGATAGTGTTTCCATTTCTCTCAACAGTTGAGATGGGTTTTTATCGCCGAGCTGCAGTCCTGGTAGGAGTCGATCGAGTTTTACTTTTGCTGATTCGCTTAAGCGTTCGATTATGTCCTTTTTTAATGTTTCGTATTTGTCGCTCTTTGACGATGTGAGAATTTTATCGCGCACACATTTCACTGTTTCTGGATCGAGAGCTGCAGTAAGATGTCCGTATTTGGTGGAATCGGCTGAAATATCACCAATTTCAAATTGTGCTCTTATCGACACCTTGTAGACGTTAGTTGTCCCAACTATTTTGGGTTTCACCGCACCGTTGTTTTCGTCGTCACTCATTTGGGAATCGTTTAAACAATTAAAAAAATATTTAAATCCGAACTGGTAATAAGAGTAATTTTTATTGTTCTGCGAATGATTTTATTGTTTTATCACGTCGGGGTCACCAATGTGGGTGTGTTGATGTGAGTTTTAATGTTATTTGTTCCCTCTATTAACACTCCACTATATTCGTAAGGTTATGTTCACTACACGTGTTTTATATTAACCCGAAAATGAATTACACCAATTGTTGTTTTGTTAATTGTATTTTATTCACCAGATATTCGATATTCGTTTATTTATTTATTTACTAATATTTGAGTAAGAATTATAGATATAATCAAAACGTTGATTTATTTGCAGCCATCTTACTCCGCCGTTTTTATTCGCTCTTCTTTTTTGACATGTGATTTTAGACTTCTGTCATTTTTAGAATAAAGTGGTTTTAGAATACCGTGGTTTTAGAATATCGTAGTTTTAGAATACCGTGGTTTTATCAACCCAGTAAACCGAAAAAGGTGATGCCAATTTTACTTGCATCGACGGTAGTGTTGCCGCCACGGCTGTATAATGGCAATGGGTATGTATAGTGCCAGATATTCACGATTTATCGTCTTTTAATATGATTATAAAGTTGTTGTTGCGCCGATTTTTAGGCGTGCTAATCGAAAAAAAAAAACGGTCGTAGATGGTCACCAGATATAACGCGTCGTTATATATAAATATATATTTGCTATGTTCGGTCGGCGCACAAATTTTATTAGTAAAAACTCACAATTTGGTTTAAAAATTATTTTTTATAATCTTATGTTACTTATTTCACAATATAACAATAATTTTATTTTAGTTTATAAGTTGGTTTTAATTTATTTTACTTTATTTTTCACCACGAGATTGTCTAAAAAAGGAAGCCGTTTTTCTTGTAGTAAGGCAGACGCGATAATTTAATTTTTGTTTTGTTTTTGACAACGAAAATCAACTAGTCTAAAAACCCGGAATTTATTGTGTTTTTTGGTTATTGCTTATTAGTCAATGTAGTTGGTATGAATTGGTGTGTTCTTTTTGTTTTTGCGGTGTGTTCTTTTGTTTTACCTGCGAACAAAATGGTTCTTTCGTTTATGTATGATTGTGGCTATGAGTGAATGTTGTTCTGTTTGTGAATGTATGATTGAATGTTTTTGACGTTTGGAAATGAGTGAATATGTAAAATGAATAAGCGAGCCATCACACGACATTCATTCCGTGATCCCGGGATCAAAATATGCATAACAAAATATGCAATCAGGTACGGCCATCGATTAAACCATTCCAGTCATTTACATATTAAAATATTTTACATAGTAAACAACTTTACTGAAAACAATAATCAGTAATATTGATGTGATTAGTGTTTATTCATTTATGAATATTAAAGAAGTAAAAAAAAAGAACCAAATGTCGAATAATATATACTTTGCATTTACTTATTTTAAATATTATAAATTTTTATTTTAGCAACCATGTGCATTACAATTATTCACATTTTCATATATTTAAACACAACAATTTTCAACCATGTTGTTTTAAGAAGGGACGAGCGAAGAAGAGACTAAAAAACAGAAGAAAAAACTAAATCTCTTCTTTTTCCTTACACGCACAATATTTTAAGTTCAATGGTTTAGTATTGTCGCATGTGCAAAACATTAAGTCTCATATGCGCCTTATGCACATACACATATTCCATTCATATTTTTATTTTGTTACGAATCGAACATGCCCGCCTCCTTGAAACAGCATGCTTTTCAACAATAATTCTCTAAAATTAAATAATGCATTTTATATTAACAACAATAAACAAAAAAAATGATATACTACATTTGAACAAACATAGGTATTGACTTGAAGAGGTGTCCAAATACAGTGTAGCGCCCATATGTGTGTACAACCCGTTTAAATCCAAACGAAGTTCTAAACTTTAAATCAATTCTTTAACAGTAAGGCATAGTTGACCCAAAATCTTATGATTTATGTAATACTAAATAGATTAAACTCTAAATGGATGACGTCATGACAACTTACAAACGCAACAAATGCTGGACAGTGGTTCAAAATACATTACAATATTACAACAAGCCATCAGCACTTTCAATGGGAAGAGGGCAGACGCGTTTAATAGCCCTTTTGTAGGTTCCAATCCCAGTTCGAACATCCACCACTCTTATTATACTGTCAGAACCAGGGAAAACCCTAGTTATCCTTCCCAACTTCCAACATAAAGGAGGAAGATTGTCTTCCTGAAGTAAAACCAAATCATCAATCTTGATATTTGATTGCCCAACAGACCATTTGCAACGCTGTTGCAGCTCATTCAAGTATTCTTTACACCAACGGTGCCAGAATTGCTGTAGCATAAATTGAATTTTTTGGTATTTCTCCAGTCGATCGAATTTCAAACGATCCAAAGATGGATTCGGAAACGCAACCAATGGTTGACCTATCAAAAAATGGCCAGGAGTTAAGCAACTCAAATCGGCTGGGTCACTGGACATGGGTGACAACGGTCGCGAATTCATACATGCTTCAATTTGCACGATTAATGTTATTAACTGTTCGCTGGTGCAGAGGTTACAACCAATTGTTCGCTTTATATGATATTTTGCTGTTTTAACGGCAGCCTGATCAATGCAATATCTATTAACAAGGTCTCGATGAGGATCTGACATAATTAATTTTTTTAATTCCAACAATTCCGACTTTGCTCCTACGAAATTGGTAGCATTATCCGAGTATATGTGACTAGCAAGTTCTCTGCGACCGGTGAAACGACGTAAAACTGCAATAAATGATGATGTACTCAAACTTTCAACCAATTCCAAGTGAGCAGCCTTTGTTGAAAAGCAAATAAAAACAGCTATATATGCTTTTGAAAGGACCCTTATTTTATAGACGTGACGAAGACTAAAGGGCCCGCAAAAATCAACACCTACAACCAAGAATGGTCTTCCGGGATTGACGCGATGTGCCGGCAGGTTACCCATCAATTGATTTTGTATTGTTGGCTGAACACGAAAACATCCTTTATTATTTTCCGACATAAATTTCGTCCATTGGTTATCCAATATTCTGTACGCAAATTATACAGCAAGCCTTGGGGGCCGCAATGTAATAATCGAGTATGTTCGCTTGTTGCTAATAACTTGGACAATCGATGAGATCCTGGCAGCAACAACTGGTGTTGCTCTTCGAAGGTTATATTAGTATGCTGGAGGCGTCCTCCTACTCGGAGAAACCCATCAGCATATGTGAACGGTCGAAGTGATCGTAACTTACTTTTTTGTGATACAGTTCCCGATCGCTTTAATTCATTTATTTCTTGCCGAAATGCAATGCCTTGAACATATTTTATCAGGGTCTTAGTCGCATTTTGCATTTCCGACACTTTTATTGTTCCATAGCAACGCAATATTAAAGGATTACGACAATTTTTTATGAACCGTTGACAATTTGCAGTGACACGAACTAGCCTAGTATACGAAGATTATCGATTGAATATATGCCATTCATATTTATTAAACAACGAAGCCTCAACTTTATGAAGCTCTAAATTCTCAACATTAACTTGAATGGTGGGTCGTGTTGGCCAATCGTTCGTATTACGATACACAAATTTTGAACCGTTCCACCACCTTTCGTTTAAGATCTCGTGGCAATGCTCCCCTGGAGATGATATCCGCAGGATTCGTATCCATTGGCACATAGTACCAATCTGAAGGATTACTTAGTTCCTGAATCTGAGTGATTTTATTTGCCACGAATGTTTATTATTTTGACGGTACATTTTCAATTCGATGCAGCGTGATCATGGAATCATTCCAATATTAAATTTTATTAAAACAGATTTCCATTGACGTCTTTACTTTATCCACGATTTCAGTCAATAGGAGAGCTGCGCAGAGTTCCAAGCGTGGAATCGTTTGACCGCCCAATGGTGCAATGCACGATTTAGCACATTGCAGTTTTACCTCCACAGTTCCTTCTGCATTAACAGAACGTATGTAAACTGCACAACCGTAGCCATGATTGTAGGCATCTCCGAAGCCATGCAACTCGATTTCTGTTGCCTTGGGGACCAGTATCAACCGAGGGATAAATACATTATTTTCGGCCACCAGTTGGCGTTTGAAATTATTCCAATCAGCAAGCAGTTCACAACTCAACTCATCTTCCCATTGCAAGTTGGGCGTTGACCACAGTCTCTGCATGAAACATTTTGCTATAAATATGACAGGAGCACACAATCCTAAAGGGTCAAAACACTTTGCGATGTCCGACAAAACAGATCGTTTTGAAGTAGTTGCGGTTTCACCTACACTCCAACTATCATAATCAATGCGAAGTGTATCCTGCTTGCTATCCCAATTAATTCCCAAAATAGTTACTAAGATTTCCATTGTGGTCGCATTTGCCACATTATTTGATGGTAATTCATTTAAGTTGGATTCAAACTTACGTAGTTCGAAGCCACCCTTTGCCAACAATTCAATCAATTCTTGCTTTAAAATCTGCGCCTGTGCCAAGTTTTGTGCACCGGTAAGGACATCATCCATATAGAAGTCCCGTCTCAGAACCGTCGCTGCATTTAGTGACATGCTGCCTTCTTCAACAGCGAGCTGAAATATACATTTTACGGCCAGGTAGGCAGCTGACGCTGTACCATATGTTATGGTACATAAACGGTAACACTTAACTTCTTCATTTTTATTTTCACGGAACCAAATGCGATGTAAATCTTTGAATTCATTTTTTATCCGTACCTGTCGGTACATTTTAGCGATGTCTCCGGTGAATACTAAGGGATACTTCCTAAAACGCATAACAATAGAAAACATACACTGTTGTAAATTCGGTCCGACCATGAGACAATCATTGAGTGAGATCTCCGAAGACGTTTTATGAGAAGCGTTAAAAACCACTCTCAGTTTCGTTGTGATACTTTTATCCTTTACCACACAGTGGTGCGGGATGTAATACTTTGTACTGCTTGTGTTGTCATTTGGCAGATGTACCTCTTCCATGTGTCCCATGTCTATGTACTCTCTAATGAACTCG
The DNA here is from genome assembly GCA_958295665.1 of Tipula vernalis. NCBI lineage: Eukaryota > Metazoa > Arthropoda > Insecta > Diptera > Tipulidae > Tipula > Tipula vernalis. The sequence continues at coordinate 124,742,953 of OY282559.1, forward strand.
ATGTATTGCCGTTTTATATTTGGTTGTTTAACCAATTTTCTTTCTAACCAGAGAAATTGCTTCATGGCTGAACTACTTGACTGACCCAAATGATCAATATTAAAATTGCAAGGCAGAGCAACAATAAATCTGCCTTCATTATCTCGTGTAAAGTTGTGCAGAAAATGTTCCTCACAGCTTTTCTCCTCTATCGAATAATTATTTTTCGGTTCGAAGTTTTCCAGCTTCCAAAATAGCTGAACTCTTTTATCAAGATCGTATAGTACATCTATTTCCATTTTCTTAGAGGTGTTAATGCAAGCCATGATTTGCTGCTCTGGTTCCAATATTGAATCATTTTTGTTTGGAGATATAGAATCTTTGGTGAGTAATTTACCTTTCCAGCGACGACATAGCCAAACATGGTATTGAAGAATGGAGGTAACTCCTTCGATATGTATTGTTTACCTGGCAGCATAATTTCATTATAAATCTCTGAGCCTATGATCATATCAATAGGTGATGACTTATGGAATGCTGGATCCGCTAAATGGATGGACGAAGAAATCTTTGTATTATCGAATGGCATCGATGTTGATGGTAAGTCGTTTGTAATTTTTGCAATTATTAGGAATCGTAGATTAGTGGTGTAATCATCGCACTGTGATGAAATTGTTATATTCGTACAATATTTAACTTCACTTGATGACGAATTGATTCCTGAAATTGATGTGAATGCATTTGACCTTTTAGCTTTCAAAAGCTGACATAGCCGATCTGTGACAAAGTTAGCTTGTGAACCGCTATCAATTAAGATCCGACATGGAATTCAAAAACCTTCCCGAACACTTGCCCAAATGACAGCTGTAGGCAAGAGAACTTCGGAATATTCTGACGAATACTGTTTGACCACTGTGCTGCTACTAGCAACCATTGAATTTGCTTTGTGGACTGTATTTTGTTCCATTTTTAATTGTGGCGAAGTTGAATTAATCGAAATACATATTTGAGGTTTGTGATGGTCCCATATTGTTCTTTAAATTTTCGAAATGCAGCAAGACATGATGCCGCAGTGGGCACAAATTACACGAAGGTGCGACACAGTCCATCACTTTATGATTTTCAATCAGACAGTTTGTGCATAAATTGTATTTTTTCACGAAGCTGAATCTTTCTTTCGGTGTGATGCTAGATTGTTTGAATTTACCACACTTATTTAATAAATGAGCACCATCACAATATTTACATAATTCTATTGCGCTCGAAACGAATGATGTTTGTGGTTTTGGTAATTGGTTTGACGGCTTACTGGAGTAACCTTAGTTCGATTGTAACGGCATTAATGCTTTTATTGAACGCAACGTTTTGACGCTATTTTGCAGGGCTTCTACAAATTCACTATAACTGATGTTCTTTTTCTTTGCGTATTCCTTAAGTATTTCAACTTTCGAAGCATTATCTAAACGCTAAGTTAAGTGATGCCGGAAAAACGGAGTGAATTCATTTTTTGCATTTAAAGTTCTTAACCCCAGAAAATGATTGTTGAAGGTGTCCAAAAAAGTTTGTAAGGCTGATGCTGAACCTTCTTGTGGTCTCTTTATTTCGTATAATCTATTAAACAAACACATTAAATTAGCAAAATTTTCATATAAACGACAAGGAAGAGTGAGGAAGAGTGGGAGCTACATAATAAAAGTGCATTGATTTGCAAATGTCTATCAATACCCCAGAATATATGTATAACTGAATAAAAACTGTCTCATATGTATATCTCATGATGATAAAAACATCATCATATTTGTATATACACACCGCAGAGCTTTTTTTGTGCCGTACCACATAAATATACCGAAGCAAAAAAATTTGATGAATGTGGCACACGAATATAATATAAAAGAATTATGATGGTTGAATTGATTTTTGACATTTATTTCACAATATGACATGAGAAAATATTTTTCCTCATTTTCCGCTTCACTTTTCCCACTCATAAAAATGATGTACCAAACAAAACAAAACAAAAACATTCATCTAATTTCACACCTTGACAGATTTATAGATAATTCCTTGGCATTTTATTTTGTTTTTACTATTTAGGTGGGGGAAGGAGGAGGAGGAAGGGGAGCACAAAAAGGAAAACTACCCAACTGTTGACTATTTATAAAGAGCTTAATATATAAAAACGAATACAAATTCTAGATCTAATCTCTATTTAACTGTTGCATATACAGAATCGGAAAAACTTTTAGCGAGTAGTGAGGAGAAAGAGGCAGTATTTCTATCGCTCTTTCTTTTTTCGACTAAATCACTGAATATACTGAATAAATGTACATACATATGTTTAATGTATAATGCACATGGATAAATCAAATAAATAACTACAATATATAGGATGTCGACATAAATGTAACACAGACATTACAAAGGAATGAAAATGTATGTTAACATCGAGACTTTTCCAGCTTCGCATTCATCACAAATCACCATGACGACGGGTCAAACAAAAGCACCAGCGTTTTTATGTGTTTTTAATTTTAATTTTATTTTATAACATGTGTACAGTACAATTATACATATTTATGTATAAAATTTGTACATCATTTTTATATGCTGTTATGAAAAGCTCATAATATTAAATAACATGTGATGTACTTATGTTTATACTTTGGTATATAGAGATGACTTGTACGTTGCAAAATAATTTTATGAACGTGGTTTTATACAAAAAAAAAAAAAAAGTAAAAAGCATAAAAGCTGTACCGATTTAGTTTTACATATTATTTCTCGTTATGAATTGCATGATTACATTCATAAAGGATATAGGTACACACACATACCTGGTACGTTTTACATGGTAGATACATGAAAACCAAAATTATGAGATAAAACAATATATGTTTGTACATATGTATGTATACGAAAAATATGATGGATTATGTCTGTAGATTTGAATTTACCACTGAATTATAGTACATATAAGTTCATGTACATGTACGAAAGTTAGAATGTTTATATGTTTTTGACTGAATTCATGTTGAATTTATCGGAGTGTATAAAACAGTTATTTTCAATAGTTCAGACATGTTATTGAGCGCAACCATAATATTTTTGATTGGTGCGGTATGGTTAGGAATTTTTTATTGTTGGTTTTTTGTTTTGAAGTTGCAGACGGTAGAAAAAGCTCTTAAAAAACAAATCGTAAAGTTAATTGTTTGGGATGTAGTTCAGTTTGCTACCATTGAACTACCGATACTTTTCCTGTTTGTGAATTATTATTAATAACCATTGTTGTAATAAACAGTTCCTTTTTATTTGCTACTTCGTTTAGTTTCTAATTTTTTAATTTAAAAGTTTTTATTGGTAATGATATACATCAGCCGTAATACATACATTTTTAAATTCACAGTAACCAAAGTGGTTTTATGTTGGAGATCTGATGTTGAAAGTAATACAATAATATAAATCAAATGATATAATAGAGAGTTATGTAAGCATTTATTGCCCTGGTTGGTTATTGTTTTTTTTTTGTTTTTTATTTTTATACATCTTATAACTACAGACTTACAGACTAAACTAAAATTACAATATTTACAAATTTACAAGACTAATATTAATTTGGTAATGTTAACAAACCAACATGTAAATATACATAGATCAATAGCAATGTCCTATCGCATTTAAGATTCATTTGAACTCAACATCAGCCTACTTAGATTATTATCCAGAAGTCTACCCGTAAATTCAGCTACCGTTTCGATGCCTGCTAGTTCGTGGAAGCATTTGACTGTACATTGTCTATAGTCCGGGGAGTGCGGCCAGATATCAAATATACTAACCTTGTTGTATATTTAAATAACACTAAGATCTTTTTATATTTCTATACCATTTATTTATTTATTATAATGATTTTATATATTTATGTTACATTTATTTCTCTCACACACACACACACACACACACACACACACACACACACACACACACACACACACACACACACACACACACACACACACACACACACACACACACACACACACACACACACACACACACACACACACACACACACACACACACACACACACACACACACACACACACACACACACACACACACACACACACACACACACACACACACACACACACACACACACACACACACACACACACACACACACACACACACACACACACACACACACACACACACACACACACACACACACACACACACACACACACACACACACACACACACACACACACACACACACACACACACACACACACACACACACACACACACACACACACACACACACACACACACACACACACACACACACACACACACACACACACACACACACACACACACACACACACACACACACACACACACACACACACACACACACACACACACACACACACACACACACACACACACACACACACACACACACACACACACACACACACACACACACACACACACACACACACACACACACACACACACACACACACACACACACACACACACACACACACACACACACACACACACACACACACACACACACACACACACACACACACACACACACACACACACACACACACACACACACACACACACACACACACACACACACACACACACACACACACACACACACACACACACACACACACACACACACACACACACACACACACACACACACACACACACACACACACACACACACACACACACACACACACACACACACACACACACACACACACACACACACACACACACACACACACACACACACACACACACACACACACACACACACACACACACACACACACACACACACACACACACACACACACACACACACACACACACACACACACACACACACACACACACACACACACACACACACACACACACACACACACACACACACACACACACACACACACACACACACACACACACACACACACACACACACACACACACACACACACACACACACACACACACACACACACACACACACACACACACACACACACACACACACACACAC